>JAJOZX010000030.1:567500-1167500 GCA_023014485.1 Bathynomus jamesi
TCTCATTGAAGGAGATCTACCTCACCGCCTAAGATTTGCCCAGTGGTTTCTTGAAAAACCAGAAAGATTCACGGAACAATTAGTGGTTGGAGATGAGGCGGCCTTTTTTATGAATGGTCTAGTGAACAGACAAATCTGCCGTCAGTATGCACCAAAAAATTATCCACCTGACAATCATATCTACGAAAAGAATAACTCTAGACAAAAACTGTCTCTCTGGGTAGGACTGTGCGGTAATGGAGCGGTAATTGGCCAGGTCTTTTACGATGGTAATCTAAATGGTGAAGCTTACCTAGAAATGATAGACCGAGAAATCCTTCCACAAATACGTATTACTTATGGAAACCGATTTAATCGTATTTGGTGGGTGCAAGACGGAGCGCCTGCTCACAGGAGAGTTATTGTGAAGGAATGCTTGCAGGAAGTCTTCCACCAAAGAGTAATTGCTACAGGCCATGACATTGAATGGCCTCTCAGAAGCCCTGACTTGACCCCGTGTGATTACTTTTTATGGGGTCATTTGAAAAATAGAGTATTTGCGTCAGAACCTATCAATTTAGATGAGTTGAGGACTCGCATCACAGCTGAAATCAACTTGTTAAAAGACAATCCAGATCTTATCAAAAGAGTGATGGGGAAGATGAGAGCTCGACTCCAGATTTGTATCGATAGGAATGGCGGTCATGTTGAAAGAAAACGAAACTAAGCATAACTTTTGCAATAAGGAATAAAGAAAAATCTGCTTTGTATCTTATTAAAATTATGTTAAAGTATCTATTATTATGTATTTGTCTTTTCATTACATCGATAGCACAAATTATTTTTTCATTGACCAATTTTGCGCAATCCATTTTGTTGTACCCTTCAGTTAAAAGCAGATGCTTAAACACTAAATCGTTTAAACGAATAAATTTGAACGTTAACAAAGAATAATTTGCTATATTAAATCAAACAAACAGATCCAAAATATCTCAATTTTTGGAGGAGTTAGTACAATCTAAAGTTGGGTGTACTTTTTTGTGGGACATATGGTATATATGATATCTGAAACCAAGCAAAAAGGCACCCATTTTACTTTAAGAATTTGATGAGTGGTGGTGACGGCCCAGTTAGCCTATATATGTGTATATATAACCCACTAAATTGGGGCGGCTGGTTGTTTTCCATCGTAAAAGACTGCCTGGCAGCCGATTACACCGTACGGCTGGCTGTGGCATGGCTGCCTTCTAAGCCAATTGGCCGTGACGCTAAAGCCACCCAGGAATGCTAGTGAAGAATTCAAAATGCTTCGAGACGCCGCTACGAAAGAATGAATCTTCTCTCGATATTTGCACACCCACATACATAATATACTTTTGTGGGCCTGAGCAGCCAGGTTAGGTTTCCCATTGGAGCTCACATACATATATATAAAAGTTTTATACTTACGTATTAACGGGGGGCCACCACATATTGATGATTGATTAGGTTAAGTTGTAATATTTTCGTTAGTTGAAAATTTCTAATACATCATATTTTTTAATTAGCAATATTTATTAAAATATTTAGAATGATCTATATTTCAAATATTTACAATGATTAATACATGTTACACATTAGAAACAACAAATAATGTTTCTGGACGCCAAAAATTTTTAATAGCATTAAGAATGGAATTGAATTGATCGTGATCATGTACCAACTGTCGCCATAAACCCATAAACCAGTTCCCAACGCGCATGTTTACTTTACTACGGCAACTTCTAATATTACAGCACCATTGAATTCTTTCCCCAAAGTACAGCTTCATCTTGTGACCTTTTTCGCATATACTGTACAGTACGTTCAGCAGGTAGAATTTCTTTGGCTTCCAAAAAAAGACCGCATCTTCACTTTTTGGTAGATCCCAAATTTTCATCATGAATAAGCCTAAAGAATTTTTTTTTTTTTCAGAAAACTGTATAAAAAAATATTTTTAAAAATATTGCTATTTAAAAATATGATGTATTAGAAATTTTCAACTAACGAAAATATTACAACTTAACCTAACCAATCATCAGTATGTGGTGGGCCCCCGTTAATACGTAAGTACCAAAAGTTTTCTATATATATATATATATTGTGGGCCTGAGCAGCCCGGTTAGGTTACCCTTGGAGTTCACACATATATATACAGTATGTATATAAAAGAAGCTTTCTATACACACCCTAAGGAGAAGCTTTTCTATACATTCCCTAAGGAGAAGTCAACAACTTTGATGTATATATACATATATACTTTTGTGGGCCTGAGCAGCCAGGTAAGGTTACTCATTTGGGTACATATATATATATATATATAAAAGAAGCTTCTCTATATACACCCACATACATATATATACATATTTTTAGGGGGGTTCAAAACACTCATATCATATTGCATGCAATGTTGCAATACAATGTTGCTATGTTGTATGGTGCAATATTGCATGCAATGTTGCGATGTTGTAATTTAATTGCACACACCCATTTTTGCGCCAATACTACTTACGAGGTCTTTGACGTTATCATTTCCCATCCACTTCTTATTGAGCGGGATTACGACATCTGATCAACTCGACATTTTATCGACAAGTAATCGTATGTTGTGGGTTAGATGAAGTTATGTAAAGTTCGGTTAAGTTACTTATGGTCTCTTCGATCCGATGGGTATGCATCATTAATAATAGCAACAGTAAAATCATGCCTTGAACGTTTCACAGACTTCAGTTGCACTCTGTTTGCTCACTCTTTCCCACCGTTACCCTTGATGTAGAGCGCTCTCTTCATTCGAACATTCCACAAACATTATTCGTATGATGATTATTATGATTACTATTGTTGTTGTTCTTATTGTTGTTGATGTTCTTATTGTTGTTATTGCTATTATTATTATTATTATTATTATTATTATTATTATTATTATTATTACTTTCAACTACTATCCCATAATTTACTTCCTATTTAAATCCGTATGGTGTGAACAGAAGTAAATTAATTCTTCTTTGTCGACTGCGTACTTAAAGAAACATTTCTAACCTTACGTTAACCCGCCTCAGGAAGGGTCATGAAGATATCATAATAAAAGGTTCACCATTCTCTCATCCAAATCATTTTAGGTTCGAGGGAAAAACCAAAAATAAACAAGAAAGAAAACCTTTATTCGTTACTGAACACTTTTAAACCCTACTTTACAAGAATAATTTCTCGTTTTCACATTTTATGTTCACATTATCCAATATTTTTTTTTTTAGCTTATTTAAAAGAAAAACCTGATTCATTTGTTCTTAATTCTGTTAATTCTTCTTTTAAAGTATGGCCTCGAAATACAAAGGTACTGTAATAATAACATTATACAGAAATATTAGTGTGTATAAATATATATAATATATATATATATATATATATATATATATATATTATATATATATATATGTGTCATAATAAAATAACTACATATTACATAGATCTATTTTCAAATTATATATATATATATATATATATATATATATATATATATATATATATATATATATATATATATATATATATGTTTTTACTTAAAATTGCAGTTAAAACAATATATATACTTCACAACACTTATTTTCATTGTAAGTTATAAATGGATTAATAATAGATTAAATAAATAATTATATATATATATATATATATATATATATATATATATATATATATGGGTGGTCCTTAGCAATATAGGCGAATTTCGAAGTTTTGTATTCAAAATGTCTCACCTCCTCATTTTGTCATTATACATAAAAATAATTTCTGCAAAATTTCCCTCAAATAAAATAATATTTAAGGATTGTTTAATGAGGTTTAACTTTTGTTCTGTGGTTAAGTATATACCCAGAGAGAAAACGGCCCATAATTCCCGTTTATAACCATACAACCAACTCGCGAATTGTCGTACATCCGCTTCTTCATATTAACCCACTCTATAAACGCTGAATCATTGTACATCACCTCCGCATCATCGCGTCATTGCACTCGCATTTTCACACTTTTTTGAGATTTTGGATGCTCATGAAGCGTCTGGAGTATGATAACGATGAGCTGAACAATGTTTTACTAAGTTTGGATTACATACAGTCTCGTCCACAATTATGTACACTTTAATTATTGTATACGTCAAGTCTTAAGGTAAGTACACTGTATAATATTTTATATTTTAATGGACCTCTGCATCATCGCACTTTTCTCTTCATCGCATGCCTCGACCGCCCCATTACTGCGACGATCCGCGAGTTGTCTGGATAACCTGTATGAAATTTTATTGTTTTTTCTTTTAACAGCATTCAATGACATCCAGTTCCCCCAAGTTCGCTGGTGGACAACCGGATGTTAGCAGTCCGTTGATGACACTGTATTTTTCAATGAGGGCCACATCCTTTTCGGCATTGTCGTTCTCAACCCTCAAGTGGTGGAGCGTCTCAAGACCCTCTGTAATCTTCTCTGAGTCCCCATGATTCGGGGTCAGAATCCAGGAGTTCATTCAAAATGCCGAGGCAATGAAAGAGCTCCCTCGTGTTCTTGGTGACAAAATTGTCAATCGTCATGTCTCCAGACTCCCTTACGTCCAGCTTGATACGGTTTGGGAGTTCATCCATGACCTCTTTCTCATTAAGGGCATTCAACATTACACGTTTGAACTCCGTTGACACATGGATCAAAGAATGACATCCCGACGAGTTTCTCGCTCAGATGCGACAGGTGTCCTTCACATTTATTGCAGGCAACTCTGGAGAGGGCAGGATTCTCTTTTTCACACTTAACAAGAAATTGAAGGAAGGTGAGGCCGCTGTTGGGAACAGAAATGGGGAGAGGGGCCGTAAATCATGCTTTGAGGTAGACTCAGACAACGAAGATACAGCTGTCACGGAGTCCTCTTTCCTCTCTCTCGGTGACCGGAACTGTTCCCGGAACATCCAGATCTTCAAGGCGTACAGTACTATGGCCATCTATCTCGCGTGGTGTAGGGCTCCAGGAGCTATAAATCACATGCCACGAGATGATACCCTTCCAAGTAAGATTTTGGCTACCTCTAAGAACTCATGGTAATCATATATGAGTTAACTTATCTGAAGTTGGCTCTTGGCGAACGCGATCACACTTTCCTTGTCATTGTCCAAGGTATTTGCTACCGCTTCATGGTCGGCTCAAGTTTCGTACCTTGTTTGATCGAAGACTTTCCAAGATTGTCACTTGAAGATGAAGACGTCTGAACCAGAGGAGAGTCATATACTCTCCTTGAAGATGCATGCTAGGACGAGTTTCAAGATAGCTGTATGCTAAGTACAGGAGATGCTTTTTCATCTTTTGCTCCAACAACACGCAGGCTCCATTTCTGTGTCCCATGTTGCTTGCTGTTGTGTCGAAGCAGTCTTGGCAAGTGCTGCGCGGAGCCTTTCTCGGCGAATGGATAAACGGGTGATGTTCAGCTCCTTCACTTTATGGCAAAGGCTCTGAGACGTAGCATCCAGAACAAAAGTCGCCTTCCGGTCGCTCAGCTTCATTCTATCCAGTGCTGCTGCCAGACCGGGAGTGAAGTTTTCGTGCCTTGTTATTAGGGTTGAAGGACGTTGTTTCTCCAATAGTTCTTCCATCACCATCACTAGTTACACCACCCTCATCAGTGCTACTAGTGATCGATTCCAGTGTGACGCACATACTCAAGACCTGCTGCTCCTACTCACCACGCCACTCCCTTTCTAAACTTGCCTCTTTTCTCTTCGTTGTCCTCGATTCCTTAAGCAAGAAGAAAGTCTCTGTCCTCTTGGATCTTGTTTAAGTTCAGGGCATCCCCGTGGAAAATATCAAAGAGGTCGTCCAGATCATCGACAAACTTCGCTTCACTCGATCGCTGCGTTTTGATCTTCCTATTAGGGTTCTTCTGTAGCTTTGTCCATTTCTCAACTAGTTGCTCGAGTTTGGTGATGGCATGCTGCTCCGGGCGAATCGAAATTTGAATCTTGCCCTAAAACACTGCAGTCTCCTTGATCACAGCCCTTTAGCTTCCACAAACCGTCTTCTTCATAGTTTTCTGATGATAGAAGAAAACTCTCAACATTTGCGTATTAGAAGGTAATTTACTTCCAATATGTAATTTTCTTCATGGGTTATCAGCCACAGTGCTGTCTTGCTCCTTGTTATATGAGCTTGAGCGATTTTCACAACCTGTGGAAAAAAAACGTAAATGACGAAATTGCAAGAACCGAAGCGGCTCAAAACCCACCCGCCTTTGTTCACAGTCACTGCTAAACTGACTAAAAGAACAAAACTAGTTTCAGCGAGTTCACCAAGACGCACGTACCGTTTCCTATAATTTTAACCTCATTGAGCGATCCGTAAATATTATTCGATTTACGCTAAATTTGGCAGGAACAATTTTTATGTATTTTGGAACAAAATAAAGGCGTGAGAGCTTTAGACTCAGGGCCGGATTTAGGAGTGGGCAAAGTGGGCAGCTGCCCATGGGCCTCCACATCTTGGGGGCCTCCACATATTGACAAGCCATTATCAAAATAGAAAAAACCCGAAACTAGAAAAACCCGATAGATGATCAACAAAAAAACACGCGCATCCAATACCACTGTAGTACATAAACTTTTACCAATTACTATTTGTTATGTACTGATTATTATTTTGTTTTTATTACTCTTTTAGGCCTACTCTCACTATAATGGAATACCCGAGTAACCCGAGGCTTTCATTTTTTGCAGAAATGAGTGGAATGGACAGACACAAGAGTGCACGATGTTTTGAAAGTGTATGTATGTTAATTATATTATGAATCTTATGGATGACTTCAATTATGTCTTCCCCTAAGGTAGGGGGGCCTCCACATGGAGGCTGCCCAGGGCCTCCACACGTCTAAATCCGGCTCTGTTTAGACTATTGAATTACGAAACTAAGAAGCAACCTTATATATATATATATATATATATATATATATATATATATATATATATATATATATATATATATATATATATATATATATATATATAAAATGAATTTCACAATTAAACACGTGAAATAAATAAATGATGCACACCCATAAGGAAAAATGAAAAGCGATTCCAAGACCTTTCGTGTGAGAGGTGTACTGTTGATTATACAAAAGGCCTTGAAATAGCTTTAAATTTTAACTTGTGGGTGTGCACTCTATATATATATATATATATATATATATATATATATATAATATATATATATATATATATTAGCAAATTTATGACATATTACCATTTATATATGAATCTCTATTTATACATATATAAATAAGTGTCTCGAAATGTATTTACAATGTCTTTGACTTCACAAACAAAATAATGTCTTTTTCATTTTCTCACTTTTCCGACTTCTCCAGATGATGTGAAATTAAGATGATAAATCTCTCTCTAAATGGATTACAATTAAAATTTAATGATTCTACGTCTTAGAATTTTTTCCTTTTCTTTTTTGGTCCATTTTTCAGTTCTATTTCTTCTTTATGCAAATACTAATGCACACACACACACACACATATATATATATATATATCGTATTTCTTATTCTATAAATTGGTATATACAAAAAATGAAGAATTGGCTTTAGAAAATACTGTGTATATATATATATATATATATATATATATATATATATATATATATATATATATATATATATATATATATATATATATATATATATATATTGAATAAATATGTGAATAATAATTATAATAATTTCTACATATAGATCAGAGGGTAATTTTTCTTCATATAAAATTAATTTTTTAATGAGTTTAATTATTCTTAGATTATTATGCTTTTAAATAGCTAAATTTTATTTATAAATCCATTTTCTTTTATGTACATTTGGGGAAACGCGAAGTGAGTCGCGTTTATATCGAAACGTTGAAAGAGATTTGCCTGTACGACAAAAAGGAGAGGAAGCAAGAAAGCCAAAAACTGATGCAATGAGGGGTCCACAAGCACTCCTCGAGGGAGCTGCACGAATTGGTTTGCATTGCTGCCGGCGTTTCTCCTGAAACGAGAAAGGAAAGGGTGAGATAACGAGTATATTTATAAGTAGATGCCATTAACGCGCGCAATACAAGTTCACGAAACCTACACACATCTTCTGTATCCACGTATGATTCCTCTAGTGTGTACGAAATGTTTCCTATATGTACACGGGTGTGAAACAAAGTCGACACACAAATTATAAGTTATACGGAAAATATGGAATTATTTCAAAATTTAGCGAAAATTAATAATTAGTTGGAAAAATAATTTGGTTATTAAACAAATTGGGTCACATTATTTTTCACTTGAATTTTTGCTTAGTATTTTAAATATTCAGTACCTGTTCCGTAGATTTAAATTCTCCCACTTACCTTTCCAAAAATATTTTTTCCCTCTTTTTATCCGTTGTACGAATTTTGTGGGATAAAATAATTTAGTGCCTATGACTATGTACATGTGGGTGGGTGTGTACGTATGTGGTATGTGGAGTATGTTGACTGCATTTGATATACTCAATCTACGTATTTGCAGTCTTTACAGTCTCCGAAAAAGTTCAGCTAAAAACGTAAAATTTCTAAAATTAATAAAAAAATTAATAACTGCTGATCTGTTTTTATTTCCCGCTATTTTATTTTTTTCGGTGACGGCAATTTCGAACAGTAATTTTCAATTGCTGTCACCAAATTTCCAAATTTCTAATTTCGAAAAACAAATCCAGTCCTTAATTAATGATTAGTCATTTTTTTCAGGGTTTTCAGAAATTTTCGGTTTCTACGCGAATTTTTTCCGAGAGTTGTACGTAACACATATTCGCTGGATACTGTACGCAGTGAATAAATTATAGTATTCCGCATGGTCAGTATCGTTCGTCTCACCAAACGGTGTCGACGTATTGAATAAAATAATAATAAAAAATAAATAATGCCGCAATAAATAATAATAAATGAAAAGCCAGACGCCGTTTATGTTCGGACGTATAATTCACTCGGTTGCGGGCTTCATGTGCGCGCAATGGGAACATAAAATTTAATTATATATAAAATTCACCATCTTAAATATCGCGTTTCATTACAGTTTGGCGAAACCTTTGCTTATATTTGAAAAATTCATTACATGCTAAAATACTGACGTTTTGCGCACTCGTTTTATCTTAAGGAATCCACAACTTTTTCTTTTTTAAACATTTTTTCACGTTTTTAAACCACAATTTCCAGATTTGGTTCATTACTCCTATACGCACGCACGCGTATAGAAGTATACACATGCATATACACATGCAAAATATATTATATAATGTACCTATTTTATGGAATTTGTATTTTGCTAATACAGCTTATCATTATCATTGATATTTATTATCACTATCATTATCATATTCCATACATTGTTTTTCAATATAAATGAACTCTATTTATCTTTATATATTAAAAAGAAGAATATAATTTTAAAAACTGTACAGTTCTAAAGATATTTTATTTGTGGAAATTTTTATGAACATATTTTTGTGTGGTAATATTAAATACTTTAGGTACGTCGCTCATTTTAAGTCAGCTGAGGTTAAGAGATAAGCGAATGAAGTTTTTCTTTCATAAAATTCGTGTAAATCTTAAAATACTGCAAGAACTGAACTAAGCTACAAATCGTTTCTGTTGTATTTGAATTAGTAAATAAAAGTGTCTGTTTTAATTCGTTTCATTATTTCGTGATGACAGAAATAATTAATTATTAACAAAATAAGATTCGCTAAAGTTTAAAAAATAAATAATTTGCAAATAATTTTATTTTTTTAATAAATTTCTCAAATGAAATTTAATTAAGGATTTTTATATTTTAGAGACCGTTCATTAATTCGAACTGGAAAAGGTTTTAGAGCGAATTCCTTCCTTCAAAACTACTCTATATTACGAGGGCCACTCAATATATTTTGCCCCACCTTTTTTTTTCTTTCCAAGTTTCCTTGTAAGTTCCAGAAATTTTGTGCACAAGTAGTTACATAGCTTTTTTACAAGTTTTATTTTTCCACATAGTCTCTATCCTTTTCTACGGCTTTCCTCCACCTCGAAAAAAGGGTCTTTATTCTTTGCTGGTAAAAGT
Organism: Bathynomus jamesi; assembly: GCA_023014485.1. Classification (NCBI taxonomy): domain Eukaryota; kingdom Metazoa; phylum Arthropoda; class Malacostraca; order Isopoda; family Cirolanidae; genus Bathynomus; species Bathynomus jamesi. The sequence continues at coordinate 577,622 of JAJOZX010000030.1, forward strand.
CCGCTGGGTTCCGCTGGAGCCACCTCTTAACCTCCTCAACAACCTCATCGTCACTCTGAAACTTTCTTCCACGAATAGCATCCTTCATTGGCCCAAACAAATAGAAGTCTGAAGATGCCAGATCCGGGCTGTATGGAGGCTGGGGTAACACAGCCAAGCGCATTTTTGTGATGGCCTCTCTTGTTTGCAAACTGTTGTGTGGTCTTGCGTTGTCGTGCAAAAGAAGGACGTCTTCCAGTTTTCTCTACGGTCGAACTCGCTTTATACGTCTCTGGAATCTCTGTTGGGTAGCAATATATACCTCTGAGTTGATTGCTTGTCTTTTCTTCATAATGTCCACCAGAATCACCCCTTTCATGTCCCAGAAGATGGTGGCCATAACCTTTCCTGCAGAGGGAGCCATTTTGAACTTTTTCGTGCGTGGGGAGTCTGCGTGATGCCACTTCATAGATTGGCGTTTTGTTTCATGTTCAGTGATGTACCCAAGTCTCATCCCCAGTCACAATTCGTGAAAGGAAGTCATCCCATTCTGTCTCGTATCGAACCAACGAATCAGAAGCAATTTCCTTTCTTTGGGCTTTGTGATCTTCAGTCAGTTCGCGAGGAACAAACCGTGAACACACTTTTAAGTATCTCAGTTGCTGAATTATCGTAGTCACACTTCCTTCACTAATTCTTAGCTCCAGTGATAGCTCCTTGTATGTGACGCGCTGATTTGATCGAATGATGCTGTTAGCACGTTGCACAGTGTGAGACGTCACGGCCGATGCCGGGCGACCGCTGCGTGGCTCATCATCGAGGCTGGCTCTCCCTCTCTCCGATGATCTCACACGTTTAGACCAGCGTCCAACTGTGGTTCGATCAACAACAGCATCTCCGTAAACATTTTGTAGACGTTTGTGAATATTTCCAACTATTTCCTTTTTTGCGGGGCGGTTAAGAGCTCGATAACAGCTCTCTGTTTACGACGCACATCACTGTCAGACGTCATTTTCGAAACTGCGTTAACCATCCATTTTATACAAGGGCGTTCAAAAGCGGTTTTATACAAGGAGGGGGGTTCAAACTGGAAAAATCCGGTTATGTGAAGCGCATAAAATTCAAACTTACGGCCCAAAGGGATTTCAGCCCCATTGCCTATTATTTAGCTAAGAAAAAAGGGTGGGGCAAAATATATTGAGTGCGATTAGTATATTTGTCCATAACTATCCTTTCATACGCTCCTCGTCTTTCTGCTGAAACCAAACTATGGCCATATCAGTTTTGTCGCATAAGAAATAGAATGAATTGTTTTTGAAGGATATGGTGATAAATACAGTATTTTGGTTCACCTTTGTGTCAAAGTATCGTTGGAGGCATTGATAAGAAATTATACTTTCCGGATTCACCATGGAATTTCGCAGAGTTATTAACACTTTGAGATTGTTTTGTTCTTGTAAATAAAAATTGTCATCCTTTTACAATAAGCGCCACATATTTCAAGAACGTAACGATAATAACCGTCCCCTTAATAAAACCTAATGTGAAATATTAACAAGAACCAATAACCTCACACAGTTGAGAATTTTGCAATCCTTATATATTCACAAAAATAAACCAACCATTAACAACAACAGCTCATTTTATAAATTACACCTCTTATAACCAACTATATAACAGTTCTCACAAACCAATCACCTTTACACAAGAGTTGATATCCACATATAGTTCAATCCCAATTTCGTAGTGAATATGGAGGTTGACGTTATTATTATGGTTTCGGCATTTGGGGTCATTTTTATGTACTTTAATATTATAATTTTATTTTTTATTTTTTAATTGTTTTAATGTCTTTCCCAATTAACGTCTTTGTGATTAATGTATTTATGTATTGTATTACTTAATTTATTTAATTCTACAATTTAAAAGAAATTTTATTTGTAGAATCACTGATGATGGCAAAAGTAATTTGTTGAAACGTCTGAAATAGAAAAATAAATAGGAATGTTTGTCGTCGTGTTGGTCCTTCTTTTCATTCGTAAACTCCGTTCCCCAAAGAAGAAGTCAATGGCTGTGATATATATATATATATATATATATATATATATATATATATATATACACGGGGTGTTCGGAAAGTCACTGTGCACTTATATAATTAATGTTTTTTTATATTTCAGATTCAGTTGTTGTGAGGGCATGGTTCTTACAATTGAGGAACGCGTCTTTCTTGTCGAATACGTGTTTCGAGAAGGTGGTCGATACACAGATTTAGTGCTGCAGCAGTTTACTGATAAATTCCCAGGTACATCTCTTCCACATCGCAATATAGTTTGTAAACTTATCGACATATAAGTGCACAGTGACTTTCCGAACACCCTGTATATATTAGGATGGAGCGAAAATATGAATTTTAGAATATCAATTTGGAATACCTAGGAAAAGTTGTAAATGACGCTAATTTAAACGTCCACCAAATTTGAACTAGCTGCTGTTTCAGTGAAAGGCTCCCCAGTGACCTTGAAAAACCGTCACATTTTGAGCCTCAGTCACTCAGTCTTCCTAAAGTGCGTGCAGTGATGAGATGTAAAGTAAAGTAAAGACAAGGCAGTGTAGTATATGCCCAGTTTTTGGCGCTGCTAAAGAACTAAATAGCAATAGGCTTCCAACCTATGAAGAAATGTTTAGACAATATTTATGGGTAAGAGCTGACATAAAGTTCACTAATAATAACAAAGATCCTGCAGTCTCTGATGTATCAGAAAGAGTCGCTTTAGATATTGAAAATATTTGGGTAAAGGCCTCAATTCCAACAGTTTCTCACACAAGAGTTTTGCAGCTTATTCGCTCCTATCATAATAAATATATGATGTTGATAAAGCCATACAAAGGAAGAAAACGAAACCCAAATTATCAAAACAAATTACAGTTGCTCAGAGAAAAAGCTAAAAATTTATTTGATATTGCTAGCTGCAAATGTGAGTTTGATTCATGTCACTATGATAAAACTAAAAAGGTTCCTCGCATTGAGCAAAAATTTCTCACTGATCAAAGAAGAGATAGAAAAATGGCAATTGGGAACATAGATAAAATAACAACTGAAAAAAAAGAATATGAAACGAAAAAAAGTGGAACTTTCTCGAATTAGCAAAAGCATTTCAACTAATCATGATGCTGTAGCCCTAGACCTTGATTCTTCTGATTCGGAGGGTGACATTTCAGCTTGCTCAGGGAAAGAATCAAACCCGACCCAAACAAGAGCTGTTGATGATGCTAGACCGTCTAACTCGCATCAACAAATGAGAGTTAATTTAGGAAATGTTGCACAAGTTTGTGATAGATACGGCATATCTGACCGGGCAGATGCATCTTTTGCATCTGCTGCCCTGCAAGATGTTGGTCTAATAGGAAATGAGGATACCTCCCTCGTAATTGACAGGAGTAAAATTAGAAGAGAAAAGACGAAAATACGAGGTAAAATGCAACAAGAAGATAATGAGGAACACTTAAAAGCTCTATATTTTGATAGAAGAAAGGATAAAACTAAATGTCATATCAAGCAAGGGAAAAAATATTATTACAAGTCGGTCATTGAAGAACACAAAACCTTAGTAAGAGAACCAGGGTCTTGCTATGTTGGTCATATTGCACCTGTCTCTGGTACTGCTCATGGTATTACAGATTCGTTAATTCAGTTTTTATCAGAAAATGTTCAAAACATTGATGAACTGGTGGCTATTGGATGTGATGGAACTCCTGTAAACACAGGAAGGCATAATGGAATTATTAGCCTCTTAGAATTGGCATTAGGTAGACCTTTGCAGTGGCTAATATGTCAATTGCACGATAACGAACTTCCACTTCGCCATTTGTTATATCACAGTGATGGGAGCACAACAGGACTTGATACCTTCTCTGGAACAATTGGCAAAGCACTGAAAAATTGTGAACAACTTCCAGTTGCAGGGTTTGATAAAATTGAAGTTTATATACCATACATAGCAAATGAAGACTTAAGTACTGACCAGAAGTATTCGCTTGAAATCTGTAAAGCTGTGTACTCAGGTGATTTGTCTGCAAAAAAATCCAGGAACTTTATTTCATGCAAGGTGGATAACTACAGCAAATCGAATTCTACGCTTATACATTACTAAAGATAAACCATCAGAGAACCTTCGTGCATTAGCAACATTTGTAATGAAAGTTTATGCTCCACTGTGGTTTACCATTAAGTCAAAATCTTCATGCACAGAAGGAGGAAGACACGTCTGGGAAACCATTTCAAGATCAAGATACCTTCCACTTGAGCTGATAAACGTTGTGGATTCTTCAATACAACGCAACGCTTATTTTGCTCACCCAGAGAACCTATTGCTCTCCATGATCACCTATGATCAGGAGCGAGCACATCAGAGAGCTGGCAATTCGAAGAATTATGCTTGCAAGAAGCAAAACACAAAAGGAAATCCGAAAGTTTACAATACCAAGGCTGAACTTTGGAGCGAAAGAATACATTGATCTTATTAACTGGAAAGAAGGGCGATTAAGTCCTCCACTTTTGCAGCAATTAACGGAGAAGGAATTGAGAGAGCTCGATTCCAAAGTCAGATTTTGGAAGCATACTTGGGATGTCATGTCACACACAGGCCGTAGAAAGATGTGTTAAGCTAGTAAGAGAAGCAGCAGTTACAGTTTGTGGAAAAGAACGAAAGGATGGATTCATTCGAGTGAGATTGGAATCAAGAAAAATAATGCCATTTTTCAGTACTAAATCGCGACATAGTTCGATAAGTAGGAAAAGGAATAAGACTTAGACAAAAGTCCATAAGGTTGGGTGGTTGGGATAGGCTAGGCTGGAACTCGCTGTGCAGATACCTCCACTTGGTAAGTCCTGTGTACTTTGTTATATATATATATATATACACAGTGTATATACTCGTGTATATATATAATACATACATAAAGTAGCGGAATGTTGCCAGAAATGTTCAAATTAGGAAGCGATTTTTTGCCCTCGCTGGAGACCCGGAACAATTAATTCAAGGGACATCAGATTTTGAGTGAACATTGACAGTAGCCCGTTGACAACTTTTACAGTATTCAAATTCGATATTTGAAAAAAAAAAATTTTGGTCCATTTTCACTCCACCCTAATATATATATATATATATATATATAATATATATTATATATATATATATATATACACGTGTATATATATATTTATTATTTTTTAAGTAGAAACGAAGGGCCAAGGGCGGGTGCCCGCAAAAATTATCACCTTTATAAGAGAGAGAGAGAGAGAGAGAGAGAGAGAGAGAGAGAGAGACAGGGACGTACCTAAAGTATTTGGCATCCGGGGCGGATCCTTCCTTTGGCACCCCCCCCCATAAATAATTTTAAAATTTAAACACAGAAAAATATATTATGTTTGCAAGTAGATTTTTAAACAGTACAGTACTGTCATAAGCAAATTGGAAATAAGAAAAATGCAGGACATTAAAAATTTAGTCAACAGGTAATACTGCATTTTATTTTATACAAAAAACACAGGAAATCCAGTCTCAACGCTCAGCCTATTCTTCAAAGGTAAATAAAGAGGATTCACAGTCTCTGCTTTCGAGCCTTAATTTCTGCAATTTGATCAATGATCTCATGAAAATTCACCTTCTTTGCATATTCATGTTCAATTGAAAGTAAAGCCAGATTTGTCAATCTTGTCTGACTCATGGTCGAGCGAAAGAAATTTTTTATCAGTTTCAATTTGGAAAAACTTCTTTCACATGAAGCAATAGACACAGACAGTCAAAAAGAATCTCAAACAGAGTGACAAGCTTGGCAAAGATTCACAAAAATCCCATTTCACAATAAACTCCAGAAACTGCAATGCTGTCCATTTCTTTGCCTCTTCAACGCTGATTTTGGCAGCTTCCAAATGCTTCCGAAGTCGTCCAATTTCCACACTGATATCTTCATCAGAGAATTCATCGAAAATCTGAGTCAAATTTGAAATATACTTCCGAAGTTCTTCTTCTGTTGCAACAACCAAAGTGTTTGACTGAATAACAGCGAAGATTGACAGAATTTGATCCATTGCCTTAGGACGAATCTCCAATTCTTGATGAAAGCGATCAAGACATTCAACATAGCCCTTTTTACTTCCTCTGGCAATATGAGACCAGCATCCTTTGCCATCTCTCCTGGCATCCTTTTTCGGAGATACCCATTGAGTTATCAGATTATCAACCCAGACAAGCAGAGACAATTAATTATCACTGCCAATGCATTAACACTAATTCAATATAGTATGGTATAACGCTAGCTATTATAATTGATATCATTATTTAATAAACAGTAAGCATTAACAACATATTAAATATACAATGATACTACACTGGACATTGCAAAATTGTTGAACTTGACTAAGCCAATAAGCATTAGTACTAATTCAATATAGAATAGTACTGTAGTTGTTGATGTAAATCTGAAACGGTGTTTACTATATTAAGCATGTAAGCATTAACATATCTCCATGCAGTCCCATCATCACCCTCTCTATCTTAACATCACCATGTAGTTGCATTAAAAAAAATCATGCAGTCATATCACCACCACCATCGTAAGATCACCACATACTCATCATAAAAACTCAGTCATACACATCATCGTTACTTCAGTAGTCATGGTTGTAGGAAAAAAGTCAAGTCTAAAGTTTAGTGCAAAGTGTGACTTTCCTGTGTCTTTTTACTGATATAATCAGTAGTCATAGGGACCACCATTCATGAACATGAGTTTCTATAACATCACGACGATGCATTTACCGGGTATTATAACATCACGACGATGCATTTATAAACACTTAAACATCACTATGATACCACATTGTCAAAAATTACTGGACACTGGTATAAGTACCATGATATTGTTATAAACACCAGCACTTTATGCTTTATCATAATTATTTAATGAAACATACCTCATTAGGGTGTGTCAATTTTGGAGGTGAAATGACTAAATTGAAAATCATGTGATTTGTTAGCAATTTAATGTAATCATTTGGCATACAAAATAATATCCTTGCTTCAAAAACAATAAAAACTAACTCCTACCTACATCAATTTTAATTCAAAAATTCCATTTTTCCGTAAATTCGTAACAAAATAACAAATGTGTGCAAACATCCTATCAACATTTAAAGTGGCAATAAGATATCATTCAGAGTCTTTATTTGAAAGTAACTAATGCAGTCATGTCCTTTTTACTGCGGTTCCTTGACATCAGCATTCAGCTTGCTACTTGCGCTTTGATGTAGCCTTCTCGCCTCTCGTGACTGTAAACTTGACTAGCGGTTTCTGTGACCATTTTCACACATCTCTCCACACTCTGAGTGTGAGAAGGCCACTTTGACACTTGCATTGGGGCCTCTTTAAGTTGTGTTAAATCTTTGTTTGTTATACATGTTGTCAGTGGTGGCTCCAAAACTTCCGAACTCAAGTTAACTAATTCTGACAATTTCGTGGCATTGACGTTTATCGGAGGTACCTTCCTTGTCTGAACAGAGCAGTCTCCCAGCTGGTCATCATCTAGTGATGTTCCTCTAAGCTTTAGAATGATTTCCACATCCTCAGTTCGCTCTTTGGTACATTGGCTGCAGAGTATTGCTTGCAAAACTGCCTCTGGCCTAGCATACCAAGCGGACCTTCTCACCACAGGTAACACGATGTCCACCACTACTTTCCTTTGGGTTCTCAGTAGCTGTAATTGAAACAAGATGTGGTTGGGCCCCTCCATCCACATTGGATTAAGTTTTACATTGAACCAGTGAGGAAGATAAAACCCAATAATAAATTCAACAATCAACATCAAATTCTGTAGCATTTTGCCCTTCAGTGCATGTTTGGAAACCCGAATCCTGCAGAAACGAATCGCTGTAGTTAACCAACGACTGTGACTTACGGGTCCAATCTCCAAGAGAGCTAGATTTTGAGGCAACTCTCCTGATCTGATTGCTTGAACAATACGATAAGCGTAAGATTGATCCGTGCTGAGGTTTTTGATAACTTCTTCAGACAACATTAGAAGGGGAGGGCCTACTTCGACCTTTGGAAATTTTGTATTTATTTCTAATGCATGTTGCCAAGGGGGCCTCACCACTTGTTGTTGCTTTTTGTAGGACCATCAAGTTCCTGGATGAGACGACGAAGAGGTAGTTCCCCTGTGTGCAAATCACATACAATCCAAACAAGCCTTCTTCCAAGTTTTCTCTCTAAATGCGTCATAACACCGCCCTGCCATCCAGTGTTCACCGCAGTTGAGTCTCCACCAACGGCCTGCAGTGAACTGTCAAGTCTTCTTTCTTGAAGCCAACATATTATTTGATCAGCAATTGCCTCTGCATGTTTCTTGCCTTCTACTTCTGCTTCAGGAACAAAGTGAAACAAATAGCGGCCACCAGGTTCGGAACACACAGAGTAGTGTTCTTCTTTGATGAGACCGGGAAACTTTCTGTCCATTCCCTCTACCTCTAGGAGAACTTTTGTGTCATCTCTTCTTCCATCAAACAAAAGGCAAGAGAGACCTTCCTCCTTCAAATCTTTTTCATGCTGATCAGATATTTCCTTCATTATTTTTTCTTGTGCTCTTCTTATCATATTATGATCTATCACTAACGATGTATCCTCTCGGCTGATGAGGCCTGCATCTATCCAAGCGGCAGTGGCAATCTCTGCACTCTCTCGTAGCCCCGTATGGTGGCGAATACTGGCAAGGGCAATGTTTGAGATGTCTTTAGTGTTGTATTTCATTCTCTTCGGCGAAGGTTCAGATGGCATTTTGGAGCTATCATCTGATGTTGCTTCTTTCTGTTCATCTGAAGAGCTTTCAAAGAAGTGAGAAACCTCTTGATAGAGCTCTTCATCTCTTTGGGTGGCTTCTTCACTCTTCTTTTTCTTCCTTTCTTCCCTCTCTCGGATTTTCTCTTTTTTCTTAGCAGTAACAATCTGTTTTTTGGTTTCTCAATAATCTGCCGAACCAACCTGCATACTTCCTTGGCCTCCTGCCTTTGTTCTCTGCGCCTCTATGAAAGCCAGCTCCAAAACAGGGATCTTCTTCTCACGAGGACAGCGACAATCAATGTGAGGGTGAGGTTCTCTTCTGCATGAGGGAGAACAAATGGCTTCAGAACACAACTCTATGGGACACTGGCAGTTAAAAATGTCAAGAAGAGTATCAAGTGTGTGCAGAAAATTATTTTTCTTTGCTAGTTTTCCTTTACCAAGTGATGTCTCAACTGCTTTGTGCCACAGCTTTGTTAATTTTAGCTCAATAGTTCTATACTGATTGAGTACAGGTGGTTTGAATAACACATTAGCTTTTTTCCACTGATGCAGAAGAGGGGGAATCATGTCCCTTATGAGCTCTTTCTCTGTGTAGTTCCTTCTATCCTTTGTATTTTGTTCACGAAGGAGTAACCTTAGTCTCAGCATGTCTCGCACTGTTGGTAGTTCTGATACGGGAAGCTCCTTGCCTGTACCGACTAACAGGCTCAAGTGGCATGACGACTGACCTCTTGTCTTCAATTTTGGCATCTTAGGAATATCTGAAAAGAAAGAAAAACATTTAAGTATTTTATATCAGTTACGATGTTTCAAAGTTGTCATTCGATGTTCTAAAATTCAATAAAAAATATTTCATGGGATTACAACATAATTAGACAGAAGAATATGATAATAATAAATAATTGTAATAATCAATAATCCATACTTACAGTTAAACTGTAGTATTCGTCTAGTAGAATAACTATGAAGTAGTTACAAGAGCAATAACAGCAAACCACCGTCTATGATATCTAAGAGGCAAGTGAAGACTGAGAGTGAGGGACAGTTCTATTCATGTTGTGACTTGTACATTGTACGACAACTATATGACCTTGAAAACACTCCATATGCGATCAGTGGGATAATTCTGTGACAGATGAATAGTTAATCAATTTATGTCCTATTATTTAGTAAAAGAATCAATTTCTGAAACTTTAAGGTAAAGTAGATGTAGGTAAGGGTTATTTTATTTCATTTTGGTTGGCCAATTTCAAGTTTTGACATGAAAAGACTATATTTTCACTACCAAAATTGATTTGAAAAAAGTTGACAAAATTGACACACCCTAACACCTCATGTATGTGGAGTCACAGTGTCAAGTGAACAAGACTTGGAATGTCAGTTGCAGCCAGCTGGCTATGCTCAACAAACTGATGACTTAAACGTCAACAAACGTTCGCCTTTCGATGTGATTTTTATCAAATATTTAATTTTTCGTTTGTAAATTTTGTATTGCAAATAAAAATATATTTTATAGTGGAAATTAACATTAAGCTGTTGTAATAGTTTGAACATTTTAAAAAAAAATTCTTACTTTGGCGAATTTTTCATTTGGTTTGAAAACTTGTACTGGTATTTCAACTCTCCCGATGGCACCCCCCTCCTGGCTGTCACCCGGGGCGGACTGCCCCCCTCGCACCCTCTTAGTACGCCAATGGAGAGAGCCAAAATCATGGTCCCGTTGTTTAAAATGCTATTTTTTTTAATTTTGGAAAGATTGTGTAGTGCGTAAAATGTATGCATATGTAGTAAAAAATAGAGGGAGAAGTGTGTGTTTGAGAACATGCTGGACTGCTTACAGGGTAGATGAGACACAAAAAGATCAGCTGATGAGAACAGTGACAGGAGAAACGGGAGTTCCAGCACTCCCTGTCTCCTGCCTAACATCTCCCCCGCCATCTTCGAAGTACTTCACTGGTCGATTGGTGTCTACAATCTCCTCATATATATATATATATATATATATATATATATATATATATATATATATGGCTTAATGCCAACAAAACTCATCCCCTAAACAATATTAGCTTCCTAAACACAGCACCGCTTTAACACAAGACAATCAAACACGTACATCAGAAAACCAAATTACGCTCTAGATTTTGCTACTAAATCCTTATCCTCCACAGACCAAACCTTTTAGACACATTTGAATAAAACAATCCGGAACATTAACAGTCTTTTGAAAAAAAATGAAAGACAAATTTATCAAATTATGTTATTTTAGCTTTGATTGGGCGCGGAATCCCAGCTGAGCCTTTAACGGCTACCTCTGAAGGGCTAACCTTAACTTATAACCTAAGTTAAGCTAGACTAAAGCAGACCCTAGAGACCGGAAGGTTCTATTCGGTCCTACCTCATGGTTGCTGACTCGACGCGAGTATACTTTAGGCCTTAGTTAGCATAAATAAAAAAGAAGGGGACACTATTTATGGTCTTCTTTCTAAATCTTGCAACAACAACACAACTTGCACCATTGCACGGTGGAACAATCCTGTACCTAGACTACCGAAATGAATTGTAAGAGAGCTCTCTGTAAGACCACGCCCTATCAGTGCCACTTTCAACAACAGAGTAGGAATGACGCTGCCAGAATCCCCAAAAAGCGATACCATAAGAGCCCAGAAACGTTGGTTCTAAAATAAATTACAATTTTTCACTAACCTTACAATTATGAGATGGATTTATATATTTTAACCCAGTGGTTCTCAACTTGGGGTACGCGAGGGAATCTTAGGAGATACGCGACGGGGTCCTGAAAATATAACCCTTTTCATTTTATATACGATTGGATTGAATTGTTTGTGGCAAAAAAACAGGCCCAGCCTTCTCTAATGCTTGTCTTTTTACGTTTCTCGATGTTAAGTCAATTATGCTCTGGAGTTGGGGTTACGTGACCAGTGGTGAAAGAACTCAAGGGGTACAGAAGAAGAAAAAGGTTGAGAACCCCTGTCTTAACCTAATATATACAAGCAATACTGCATTATTGTCACTACTTTCTGCGAATTTAGCCAAACTTTCCCCTGGATGCTGTAACCCAAATACCTCATTTTGACTATCTGTGTTTTTGCTGATTTCTAAGGCATCGAGTTTTTATACAGGTCTCTTTAATTTTCTTCCTGGAGTTTTACCAATCTAACTAAATTATCTTCAATTATGCCAAGTTTCCAGCATTGCCTTGGTCTTTAATCCCCAATCATCACCACTTCTCTCATCTTGATACAATTTGGATTGGAGCCCTTTACATTCCCTGATGGGTAATAATTGAGTTCTGGCAAGCATTCCATCTGCTACCTCTTCCATAACGTGTTTCAGCTTTCTCTTTCTGGTAAATTCTTCTTGGCTGGTCTGGATAGGCGGTAAGTCTATTGGCAAACTGGGGTTTGATGTTAATCGTTTACCACAAAGAAAATGATTTAGTGTTAATGGCTCTGTGTTCTGCATACTGTAATAAACAAAGGTGATGGGCCTGCTATTCACCATTGCTTCTACTACTTCACACAAAACAGTACAGAATTCTTCTTTGCTGAAATGAGCATTAGCTAAAAGTTTCAACGGACTCTTTACACTTCTTACTAGAGGCTAGCCTTTCCCAAAATATTCAACACCATGTGCTCTCTCTACAATAAACTCCTACCCCATGGTGTGAAAAATAGGATTGAAATCCCTCCTCTTTTAGCAAGGAGCAAACTTCTTGGAATTCCTTGGCAGCCTTTTTGAAGGTTTGCAGCATTTTTTAGTCTTAGTATACGGTATAGGCCTCCCTCTCAGGCTGTCGAGATTGATAATAGACTTCACGAACTAATTTTTGAAGTAAGTAGCGAATATAGTGCGAAAATTATGGGAAATCTTGATTCACCGTTCAGGGAGTGGGGAGGTCCTTTACAGTTCAATTCCGGTCGCCGACTGTGCGAGGGTTTGCTCGAACCCACTAGAGAAAGCCATATTCTGGATTTAGTTTTAAGTAAAGATCTAGATTTAATTGATAATATCTCTGTACTTGTAGGAGATTACTTCTCCACCATTGATCACAGGCAAATAACATTTGAAATTGAATTTAATGTTCTTAATCTGGAGAGTCTGGAATACGTTTTGATTTTAAAAGAGCTAAATTTCATGACACGAAACTGCAGCTTTCGACCCACAGTTGGGATGAGGCTGTATTGCGTGATGATATTGATGGCACGAGAAAAATTAGAGAACATCAAACAAGAGATGAATAGGCTGAGCATAGATGTCATGGGGTTGTCGAAAGTCAGATGGTGAGAAGGAGATTTTATTAGCAGAGATGTGAGAATGATTTATTCTGGTGGCGACAGGACTGAGAGAGGAGTTGCTATTTTACTTAGAGGAAGGATAAGAAACACCGTAGAGGAGTTAGGCTGTATCAGATAGAATCATGTGGATAAGAATGAAAGGCGAAAAAGTAGATACATTTGTCATGCAAGTGTATATGCCAACAAGCGCCCATCCAGAAGAAGAGTTAGAAGAAATGTATGATAGAATAGAGGAAATAATTGAAGCCCATGGAAGAAATGCTAACGTAATAATCATGGGGGACTGGAATAGTGTGATTGGAGAGGGGAAAGACGGAAGGAGGTTGGACCATTCGGATTAGGTAAAAGAAATGAAAGAGGAGAAAAGCTAGTAGAATTTTGCAGAAGGCAAGAACTCATGGTGACTAATACTTGGTTCCAAAATCACAAAAGAAGGAAATACACATGGAAAAAAACAGGAGACACTGAAAGATTTCAAATTGACTTTATTTTGTTAAGACAGAGATATAGGAATGTAGTGAAGAACTCAAAAGCTTATCCTGGAGCAGATGCTGACTCCAATCATAATTTGGTGGTAATGGAAAATATGGTGAGGTTGAAGACTCTCAAAAAGAATAAAGTAGGGAAGAAATGGGACACTGAAAAACTGAAGGGAGAACAAAGGATAGTTTTTGCTAAAAAGGTGAATGAAGAGATAAGGAGGCAAAGAAATGACGGCCACATTCATATGACAATTGAAGAAAGATGGTATAGACTGAGGGATACAATAAAGGAGAGTGCGCAGGAAAATATCGGTTATGTGAAAAGAGAAGCAAGGAAACCCTGGGTCACTACAGAGATGCTTGACAAAATGGAAGACAGAAGAAAATGGAAGAGTATAAATACAGAAGAAGGGAGACAATGATACAGACAGTTGAATAACGAACTGAGAAGAGAAACTGATAAAGCAAGAGAGATGTGGCTTAAAGAGTAGTGCAGGGAAATGAAGGAATTAGAAAGGAAAGGAAGACCTGATTTAATGTACCAAAAAGTTAAGGACATAAATAGATGGAAAAGAAGTAGCTTGGGAGTACGAGAAATAGAGGGGAGAAATGGAGAAAAAATGAAAAGACCAGAAGATATAAGGAAGAGATGGATTGATATATTGAAGAACTGTATAATAAAGAGAACAAACCTAATAACATCGAAATGGATGAAGCAGATGAGGTGGAAGTAGATTGTATGGGACCGGACATATTCAAAAGAGAAATAGAGATGGCTGTAAAAGACCTAAGAAATGGCAAGGCCCCAGGACCAGAAGATGTACCAGCAGAACTTCTGTAAAGTCTTGAAGGTGATGCTAGAGAGGAGGTGAATGTATTGTGCAGAAACATGTATGAAAGTGGAGACTGGCCTGCTGACTTCATGAGAGTCTTTATGATTACTATCCCCAAGAAACCGAGAGCCACCAAGTGTTCAGAATTTAGAACCATAAGCTTGGTCAGCCATGCATCAAAAATAATGCTAAGGATACTAACCAGAAGACTAACGAACAGAGCTGAGCAGTACATTGGAGAGGATCAGTTTGGATTTACTGTAGGTCAAGATGCGAAACAAGAGAAGCTATTGGTATTATGAGATGATGGGAGAGAGAGTGCTGGAACATGATCAGGAAATGTTTGTTTGCTTTATTAACTTTGAAAAAGCTTTTGACAGAGTCCAATGGAGGAAACTAATGGAAATATTGAAGAATATTAATGTTGACTGGAGGGACCGTAGGCTGATACAAAATCTATATCTTGGCCAGACTGTGAATGTTAGAGTTGCAGGAGGAGAATCGGAGCCTGGATTGGTTGGGAGAGGGGTCAGGCAAGGATGCTCCCTGTCCCCCGTTTTATTTAACATCTATGCAGAAGCAATGATAATAGAAGCACTCTCAGATCTGGAAGAGGGAATCAGAGTTGGAGGTAAATTGGTCAAATCTGTAAGGTTTGCAGATGACCATGCATTTGTTTGTAGTACTGAGGAAGGACTGCAAAGAATGGTCAACAGCTTGACAACAACGGCGGAAGAATTCGGAATGAGAATTAATGAGACCAAGACAAAGGTAATGAAAATTGCAAGAAGGAAAGGAGCACAAATGAACCTAACGATAGGAAATCGGACCTTAGAAGAAGCTGAGCAGTTTAAATATCTGGGAAGTTTATTAACCAACAATGGAGATTGCAATAAATAAGTAAGATCTAGAATTGGTATGGGTAAGATAGCTTTTGAGAGACAGAGAAGACTACTTACAGGTAAACTCAACTTGGAGCTGACGAAAAGGTTAGTAAAAAGCTTGATATGGACTGTGGTACTGTATGGCAAAGCTGGGCACTTGCGGTTTTTTTGCGGTACTGCGGTACTGCGGTACCGCACTACCAAACCGGTACCGCATAACGCAGTACCGCAAAGGATCGCTGAAAGTACAGCAGTACCGCTACCGCATTTTTTGCGGTACTGCGTTATGCGGTACCGGTTTGGTAGTGCGGTAGTACCGCAGTACCGCAAAAAAACCGCAAGTGCCCAGCTTTGCTGTATGGAGTAGAAATATGGACACTGAAAACAACTGAAAAGAAACTTCTAGAAAGTTTTGAAATGTGGATTTGGAGAAGAATGCTAAAGATAAGCTGGAGGGAACACCAAAATAATGAGGAAGTACTGCAACAAGTGAGGGAGGAAAGAAGACTCATTAAGGTGACACGAGAAAGACAGAAGAAATGGATCGGACATGTGTTGAGAGGAGAAGGATTGTTGAAGGAGGTGATAGAGGGTAGATATGAAGGTAGAAGGCCGAGGGGAAGGAAAAGGAAAGCAATGCTTCATGATTTGAAGGCAGACAGGAGCTATAGCCCTGTTCAAAAATCAACTTTTTCTTATTTTCATAGGTTTCTGTACTTTTTCCCATGCTTTTTGAGCTGAAAAGGCCGAAAATCACAACCATTTTGACCTAGGTTGTTGGGAAGCATTGCCGCATGGAGCTTTAAGTTTTCTGCCTTGAAATCGGTCAAAAGCACCAGTTCCGGGGTCCCTTGAATCATGTTTTGCACTATAACTTTTTATCTAAACAAGATAGAGCAACAAAATAGGCACCAAATTAAAGTGTTTTTAATCCTCTTTCTAACTTATACAATTATGATAGTCTTGGAACAAGAAATGGCACATTGGTACATACAAAGATTTCAGAAATATCACAAAATTCGTTTTCTCACACTCAAGGCAGACAAGGCACCTTATTCATGACACAAATTTGAGATTAACATTTTGTCACAAGTCTAATCGATCAAGAAGTGAAATCATTACATGATGATTAATTTCATAATGACATTTACACAGTTAGTTGTTGAGAGTTTGTTTCTTGAAGCTGTCAAAGTGGCGTCTGTTGAACTCCACAGCTTGAAGGAGATAGTCCCTTTGCTTGGCATCTGTTGTTATGACATTTGCAAAGTCGCTCATCATCTTGACACCACGTTCAGCAATGTCATTCACCGCTTTCAGATTCTTAACATAGTCAAACGCTTTTCTGTAGTCCTCATTCTGTGGCCAAGACGTGACAGGTTCCAGAAGCCACTCGGATCCAATGTTCAGTGTGTCCAGCAGGAAATGTGATTCTGGGCCAATGAGATCAACCAGGGTGGTCTTAGCTGTGACTCTCTGGAATAGAGGCTTTCCTGTTCTGAAGCTGTCTGGCTTCTCAGTGGCATGTAACTGGGCAGCAATGTCGTGCTTCAATGTGTCACTCAATCTACTGCTGAACAGGGCAAATGGCACGACTTCCTGCGTCAGGTACCATTTGTAGTTTTCCATCTTATTAAGTACTGCATCAGCAAGCTCTGGGTCAGTTTTCTTGTACTTCAACATGTCCTGGATTAGACTTAGATCATTCACGGGAGCATCTGCAGCAGACATTGACATCATCCATACAGGAGTGTAGAACAGCGCAAGGAAGGTGTTGAGTCTTTCCAGCTTTGATACAGTGTCTTCGTCGTACTCAAGTTGATCTGCAAACATCAGCATTTTCATGGAGTACAGGTTTCTGGCCATCCATCTGGCCTGATGAATGGCGCCTGGTCGACTCCAGTGAATACCTCGAGGAGGCGTTCCTCCAAGAACAATAACTGTCAGTTCAGCCATTTCCCTGTAGTCGGCTCTTGGAAGCCTTTCTGCTGTTAGAATGTCTTGGAGTATTTCTTCACTGTTCTTCTTCTTTTCCTTCAGCCATTTGCTGTTGATAGCCAGCATCTTTGGGTTTTCCTTGGACAAGTCCGTCCAAACATCCTTCAGATGCTCAAACCAGGGATTATCTGGCCCCTTCACCTTCCCAAACAGCTTCTCCCAAACTGCTCCTACTAGGATTTCCAGGATGTGATGTCGACAGGCCAGATAAAACACCTTTTTGTTCAGCATTTTCTCTAGCAGTTTGGCAGCTCCTCTGTGAACTCCACTGTTACTGGATGTAGTGTCAAAAACAAGGGCAGTAACATTATCCGTAAGTTCCCATGTCTCCAGTAAATCCATTGAAGCCTCAGCCTGAGCTGTGCCAAAAGAATTGTCGATGACAGGTACTCCCAATAACTTTCCTTCAGTGTATGAAGGTGGACCAGACATTAGCACAGCTAAAGTCTCTGAGGTACTTCCAGGTTCACTGCCCAAGACATCTTTGAGCAACTTTCCATCCCAGTGTAAGGCAGCGTACTGTGGGGGGTTTTCACAAAACTTGGACATGTGACTCTGGCTGATATTATACCTGGACAGCATTCTGTTGCGACGTGTTTTTGAGGTTGAGATGACGAAGTTATCCAGATCAGCCCCTCCAGCTTTCAAGGTGGCAGAAACCATGGCAGTAACTTGATTGTCTGATAAACCAAGACGATCAGCTGTATTGCAGATGACATCACATTCAATAACCTTCCTTGGAAACGTCAAAGTCACACTAGTCACAGTGTCTTGATGGTGAGAACATCCAGGACGAGGCTGATGGTAATCCATGTCCTCTGTGTTAGCGTCGTTGTCAGTTGAGTCACCCCAGGTAATGTCATCCACATGAACAACTGCCTCTTGTTCTGCTGCAGCTGTAAAATAGTACAACATGTTAAGACAGTAATTGTTAAGTACATGCTAAATATCGCAATGGAGTAAAACTTAAAACTTTTTGTAACGTTCAAAGTAATTAGTTTTACCTTGTTCTTGTCTATGCTGCAGTCTTTCATTCCTCGCTGCTTGCTGCAGGGATCTTGTCTCAAAAATCTTGTCATGACCAGACATATGACCTTTCCTCTCAGTCTTTTGGTCTTCGTAGAACCTGATATCCTCATCTTTCTTCTCTCTGGATAACAGTCTGTTGTTCTGTATTTCCTGGATTGCATCTGGAGCTCCTATATCGAACAGGCTGTCTAATTCCAGCACAAATGCTCCTCTTTTTCCTCCAGGGTTACTTGCTCTTCCTTTGTTTTTCACCAGAGCACGATGTTTCTCATGTAGTTTCATGAAGAGCTTCATTGCGTTGTACTTGGTCATTGTCTTGATCCTAGCCATCTGCCAGAATGGGATGATAGATTCAACTGTTTCATATGCAAGGTCTTGAACCAATGAACCATGGGCCTCCCTGCTTTTTCCGGTAAATTCTGAAGATTAAGGAAATACTGGAACGCCTGTCTGTTGGTGGGAAGCTGGGAACCACTGATAAAAGCTGAAGGGTATCCAACCAGGAAAGTTTCAGTGAGAGATCTGGTAGATGGCCCAGTTGACACCTGCCTGTGGACAGTACGTGGAGGTTCTGAGATATCAACTGTGCGCCCACGGAGCTCCCTCAGCTCCTTGCTTAATGCCATTGTGAAGTTGTAACTTGTAGATAGTTTTCTAGATTCTGATTGAGTTTCTGTTGTTTCCTGAAAAATGATAGATAATTATTATTATTATTATTATTATTATTATTATTTATTTATTATTATTATTATTATTATTATTATTATTATTATTTACTAATTTTATGCTCTTTCATTTGATACCTAATTTGTTGCTCTATCTTGTTTAGATCAAAAGTTAAAGTGCAAAACATAATTCAAGGGACCCCGGAATTGGCGCTTTGGCCGATTTCAAGGCAGAAAATTTAAAGCTCCATGCGGCAATGCTTCCCAACATCCTAGGTCAAAATAGTTGTGATTTTCGGCTTTTTCAGGTCAAAAAGCAAGGCAAAATGTACAGAAACCTATGAAAATAAGAAAAAGTTGATTTTTGAACAGGCCTACAGGAGCTACCATGAGATGAAAAGGATAGCTCAGGATAGAACACTTTTGGCGGGACACATGAGTTGGACCTGCCTGATAGGCAGAACACGATGGATGGATGGATAGATTAATGGCACATGGATTCCGTTTTTTTAATTATTTTAAACGTTCACAATGAAGTAATATCCCATTACGTATAAAGAGACTGGCGAAGTCTGTTAACCCTAAATGGTGGAATGTTAAAATTAAAAGTAGCTTAACGTTAAAAAGGAACGCGTATTTCAAATTAAAAGAAACAAATAATTTGTCCGATGAAAATACATGCTATTGAGAAGGTGAAGCAACAGACTTATTAGAAAAAAGTAAGCACAACTATGAGCTATATATAGTAAACGAAATTCAATCGAATCCGAAGAAATTCTATAATTATGTTAGAAATAAAAAAAGTAGCTTCGCAAACTATTGGTCCATTCATACGCGAAAACAACGAACAAATTTACGATGACTTACAAATGACGGAAGTTTTAAATAAATTCTTCTCTTCCATGTTTAACGAAAATATGAACAGCAGTCTGGTTCCCATAATCATGCTCAGTGATGATCATTTATAGCGTCACGATTTTACCATTAGTGAAAGTGAAGTATTCTCGGCCAAAGGTAAAATTAATCCTAATAAAACCCCAGGTCCAGATAAGCTCTACCCAAGGGTACTCAAAGAAATGAACTGCGCAATAGTCTCTCCTCTCACATATACAGGGCGTCCCAAAAATGTATACACACTTTAAATAATTATAAAGGCAGTGTTTATTAAAATACATTTCATTTTCAAAATGTAATAGAATCTACAGACATTATTTAATTGTTTTGTCAACGCCTGTTTTCAAACTGACGTCCGTTCTGGTCCAGGCACTGCTGATAACGCGAAGCAATGGAATCGCAAACATCACGAAACATTTCGTTTGGTATTTGTGTGCATTCTCGTTCAATGGCTGCTCTCAATTCAGCGACTGTTGCAGGTTTTATAGCGTAGACTTTGTCTTTTAAGTATCCCCATAAAAAAAGTCTAGTGGTGTGAGGTCTGGTGAACGCGGAGGGTATTCTACGAAACCCCTTCGTCCAATCCACATCCACATCGTGCCAAGTACCACTCGCAATACTCCACTCTTCGGTCCGGATCATCTTCATTAATAGCATGGACTAATCTTGGAATGTAACTTTTCCATTGACAGCGCTTCAAAATGCGTTGGACAGACGATTCTGAAATTCCTACCTCACGACTCGCTTGCCGCACAGATTTTCTTGGACTTTGGTGATACGTTTCCAGTACTCTTTCTTGCTTTGTGGGGCTTGTCGATGTCCGTGGTCTTCCGGAACGCTTCTTGTGGACATTCTGAACAGTTCCATCGGCTTCAAACTTATCTCTAATTCGAGTGATGGTAAGTCGCGTTGGTGGATCTGTTTGAAACTCCCTCCTAAACTGTCTTTGCACTTCAACTGCGTTTTCACACTTCCAGTTGCATTTTAGAATGAATTTCCTTTGTTCAAAGCTTAGTCTGACTGCCATTATTAATTCTAATGGGTTTAACTTGGAAAGAAAGAAACATCAATTGAGCTATCAGCTGTTAAAGTGTGTATACATTTTTTTGGGACGCCCTGTATATTTAATAATAATAATAATAATAATAATAATAATAATAATAATAATAAATCGTTACAGTCTGAAAGAGTGCGTTCGATTGGAAACTTGCAAACATAACGCCAATATTTTTAGATTAATCCTGTATTACATTTGAATATAATGAAGAAAGACAGACCATAAGAGCTCTCACAAAGACAGACTTCTTCCGAGTAAGGGTTGATTTTATAATTTGTAGCCATTCTCTTTAATTCAGATAGTTAAATTCCAATTTACTAACTCATCAACTCTAACTCACATCTTTTTGGTTGCAGGTATCTTGCCACTTACTGAATGTTGTAAGTGCTGAAATAAAATATTTATAACTAGTCCCTGCTTTTCTCTTTGTTATCAGGAACTTTGTTTAATTTTACAACTGGACCCTATTGTCAACCATTCATCCCAGGCTCAAAAAACCTACCAGCTTCATAAGGTTTGTTTTTAAACTTGTAACAGACATTCTGTTGTTTGACAATGTTTTTTAATTTGAGATACAGATAGTTTCTTAACCTGAGCTTCCAGTCACAGCAGTGTGGATGATGTACAAATTCATGGCTGGTTAACTTATCGTTCTGCTTAAATGAATGGAATAAGCAATGACTAGACTGTACTAGGTTTAGTCTAAACATTCATGAAAACAGCTAAATATTAAAAATTAGTTAAGAATCTAATGTTTACCAAAATAGGGCAAGTTATTTCAAATATCTGTAGTGATTCTTTTAGAAATATTAACTTTTTGTATCATACTTTGGGGTTCTGGCTTGAGTTAACGTAAAACTGAAACACATTATGAATATACTGACTGATGGACTGTTTCCTCTGTAACTGAAAAGTACTTTTTAAGAGCCTTTACACAGTTTTTCCATGTTTCCTGTACAGTATTAATGCTCTGGGTTAAAAACATTCTACTATCTTCTTCTCATGTTGGTTCATGAGTGAGTTCTTTATAGAATTGCTTTTCAGTTCATTTATTTCATCTGAGGCAAACTAATTAGTTTGTTATATGATAAATTGGCAATTGTAACATAATAAGCTGTAAGAAAGAACTAAATATTCTCAAAGGTGTGATATTTTCCTGACACTTCGGCGCAGCTGATTGGGAGGCCCTTAGGCACTACTTCTGTGATTTCCCATGGAATGATTATTGCTTCTGTGAGAGGGGCCCTTCTGGGTGTGCTGAACACATCACAGAGGTGATTCTCTCGGGCATGGAGGCGTACATTCCATATTCTATTCCTACTACTAATGCAAGAAAACCTTGGTTTAACTTTACTTGTTCTAATGCTATCCGCAACAGAGAGGAGGCTTTCAGAAGGTACCGACCCCATCCAACTCCTGACTCTCACTTAGCTTATATTTTTGCCCGGAATCATACAAAATCTGTTCTTCGACTCGACAAAAATTCCTTCATCTGACAAAAATGTGAAAATCTATCCAATTACAATTCTTCTCGCTCTTTCTGGCATCTAGCTAAGAACCTTTAACAACTTTACTTCCTCTTCTTTCCCTCCTCTTTTCCATTCCGACGGCACAGTTGCCGTCTCTTCTCCTGACAAAGCTGAACTCTTCACTCACACTTTCGCTTACAATTTAACCCTGGACGATTGCGGTGCTGTTCCTTCCCCTCCCCTCTGACTTTATTATGTCTAAAATTAGAATCTCTTCTAAATATGTTTTTTCTGCCCTATCTGGGCTCAACTCTAGGAAGGCGTATGGTCCTGATGGTGTTCCTTCCCTTGTTTTTAAGAACTGTGCTTCTGTGCTGACACCATGTCAAGGCAAACTCTTTCGTCTTTGTCTCTCATCTCGTACTTTTCCTCCCTGTTGGAAGTTCCCTCTCATTCAGCCTGTCCCAAAGAGGGGTAACCGCTCTTAACCCTCCAACTATCGTCCAGTTGCTTTGATTTCTTGTCTTTCCAAAGTTTTTGAATTAATCCTTACTAGGGAGATTCTTAAAAACCTTTCTTCTCACAATCTTCTTTCAGATCGTCAGTATGGAGTCCGCAAGAGACGCTCTATTGACGATCTTCTTGCATATCTCTCTGACTCTTCGTCATCCTCCTTTCGTGATTTCGGTGAAATATTTGCTATTGCGCTAGACATATCAAAAACTTTTGATAGAGTCTGGCACAAATCTTTAATTTCGAAACTGCCCTCCTTCGGTTTCTATCGTTCTATCTGTGCCTTCATATCTAATTTCCTTTCTGGCAGATCTGTAGCTGCAGTTGTAAATGGCCACTGTTTTTCTCTTAAAGCGATTAACAGTGGTGTTCCTCAGGGTTCTGTCCTGTCACCCACTCTTTTCCTTTTATTTATTAATGATCCTTTAATTCGTACTTCATGGCCTATTCACTCCCATGCCGATGATTCCACTTTTCACTTCTCCACCCGCTTCCCAAAGCGTCCCTCACAGCAGTCACTTCATGATTCGCGTTGTATGGCTATGGAACACCTGGCCTCTGATCTTTCTGCTATATCTTATTGGGGCAGAGAAAACCTTGTGGCTTTCAATGCCTCACAATTTTCTACACAACTATCCCCTTACCTTCAACAACACAACTCAATCCTTCCTCTTCTCTTAACATTCTTGGCGTTTCCTTTTCTCGTGATCTTTCCTGGAAAGATCACATATACTCTCTTCCTAAAACAGCCTCTAAGAGGTTAATGTGCTGTACCACCTCCGCGGTTTCTTAACCTCCGCTCAATTGCTGTCTCTGTACAGGGATTTTGTTCGCCCCCTGTATGGAGTATGCTTCTCATGTGTGGGGTGGCTCAACCCACACAGTCGTACTTAACCGGGTGGAATCAAAGGCTTTTCGTCTCATCAATTCCCCGCCTCTTACAGATTGTCTTCAACCTCTCTCTCTTCGCTGCAGTGTTGCCTCACTCTCTTTTTACTATCGCTGTTATAACAGACATTGCTCTTCTGAACTCTCTAACTACATGCCTTCTCCTTTAAGGAGAGCACGCAGTACCAGACTTTCTACACTTTCTCATTCCTTTTCTTTCCAACTATCTAATGCAACGGTTAATCGGTATTTTCAGTCTTTCATCTACTCAACCGGTGAACTCTGAAACAATCTTCCTCATCCATCTTTCCTCCTGTCTCTGACCTCCCACCTTTCAAACGCAGCGTGCACTCTGGGCATCTCGGAAACCCTGGACCTTGATTTTGGATCTCTTCTTCTTCCATGGGAGGGTCGCTTTTGCGGGCGTTTGCCCTTGGCCCCTCCTTCTTGCATAAAAAAGTAACAAAATCATGGTTTCTATTTTTCAAATAGACCTAGGTATTAATCCTGTAGGATCTTATTCTACACCATATATAGAGTTGCATGAACCTAGCCTAGAGTATGAGAAATAATTTCTTAGGGTTAAACTATGAAAATCCTTATGATTATGATTACAAATTATAAAAAGAAATTATTATGAAAACAAATCTTTGATTTGATTTGATTTATAATGTTGCAACCAAATTTAAGATTTTGTACAGAGAGTGTACAGACAATTTAAAAAAAATAAAATATGCCTACTTAAATTTGTTTATTTTTAGAAATAGTATCAAAAGTTAACTGTGATAACTGAAGATTCATTGTTCTCACCTTCGAGCGTATCTATAACTACCTATGAATGAATCCTGCTTGAATGCAGTATCCTAATTTCCTTGCATCTCATAATAAAAGTGTTTTAACTAATTTCTACGAAAATGGAAGCCTATGCATTTTTTGAACACTGACTTCCATCTACCATTTACTAATCCAGGCCAATGTTCTATCAAGATCTTTTTATAATTTATAAAATTCTTCTATGTTTGTAATTGTGTGAAAATAGGGTCATGCCATTTGTACTGTAACAGCTTCAAATTTACCTATTTTATTGCCTACTCATTGCTCTGATAAATTTAACTATAAAATAAAGTTTCCTGCCCAACTTTTCACTTTGTTCCATTCAAACTTATGGTCATTTAAAGTTATTCTCTGTTTTCTGACTCATCTTTCAATTTATATAGAAGGCTCCTATGTGGAACATTGTCAAATATCTTACTAAAATCTAAGTAAATAATAATGTGTAGCCTATATTATGTTCACTTTTATTATCCATTATATTCAAATAAAACAATGCAATGTTTTCATGGTTACTAAAATAAAATAATTTTTACCTCTCGACAGATCCACTAACATTCAGGATACTTTTTATATGCAAAATAAGGATCAACGGGGATCAAATGACTGGATTAAACAACAAAAGGTGTAAAATTTAATTTGAAGACTACCATAGAACTGTGTTTCTGTATAAAGAACGAAAACCATTGAGTGAAATAGATTGCATTACTTCCTCCCTCCAGTGACCATTAGACCAGTGAGGTCTCAAAAAACGGACAGATAACACTGTATAATGCACTCACTTATATTGATTCAACCCGTCGCTTCTTTGCTTGTCGCTTGTATTCAACTTCTGGAGCATCTCTTGTTATTGTCCAGCAGTAGTCTGCTAACAATGATGGACTCCATTTCCCCTGGTAGCGTTTCTCCATCGCTGAGATATCCTGGTGGAAACGTTCACCATGTTCATCGCTGACTGCTCCGCAGTTGGCCGGAAAAAATTCCAGGTGCGAATGGAGGAAATGTATTTTTAAAGGCATATTGCAGCCCATTTTTTGATAGGACAGCAGCAGGTTTTCCACCAGCTCCCTGTAATTGTCAGCTTTGGTATTTCCGAGAAAATTGGTTGCTACTAACAGGAAAACATTCCACGCTGTCTTCTCACCACCACCTAGGATACGGTCGAACTCCTCATCTCTAAGAAGCTCGCGGATCTGTGGACCAACAAATACACCCTCCTTGATTTTTGTTTCACTGAGCTTTGGGAATTTACCACCCAGGTACTTAAAAGCTGCCCCCGTTTTATCCATAGCCTTAACAAAAATTTTCATGACGCCCAGTTTGATGTGTAAGGGTGGTAACAAAATCTTGCTCGATTCTACAAATGGAGGATACTGACCATTTTTTGTTCCAGGTTCCAATGAGTGTCGGAGTGGTCAATCCTTCTTGATGTAATGAGAAGTCCTAGCCCGACTATCCCATTCACACAGAAAACACCAATACTTAGTGTAGCCCGACTGCAGTCGAAGATCTGTCGACAACTTGTCAGTCACCACAAACCTGCCACTGATGTTTGTCGTAGTTTATGCAGTTCTATAAGTTTCAGTCTCATGTTGTCATATGTTTCCTTCATGTGGACTGCATGACCAACTGGAATTGATGGCAATACGTTGCCAACATGCAACAAAACAGCTTTTAGACTCAACTTCGATGAATCAATGAACAGTCTCCACTCATCAGGATTGTGAATAATGTTGAGAGCTGCCATCAGACCATCGATGTCGTTGCAAGCTACAAGGTCACCTTCCATGATAAAGAATGGGATAAAATCTTTTTGATGGTAACGAAACTTACACACTCTAACATTTTCAGCGAGGAGATTCCACTGCTGCAATCTGGAGCCCAACAGCTCTGCCTTACTCTTTGGCAGTTCTAAATCTCTGATAAGGTCGTTTAATTCATTGTGAGTTATTATGTGCGGTTTAGAAGATGTCAAGTTATAAACAAATTCAGGGTCTTGTGAAGTTGAAGGCTCACAAGTTTCGCAGGTTCCTTCATTCTCCTCGTTCTCTGACTCCAGGGAGAATGAGTGTGGGGGCTCAGGAACGGGTAGTCCTTCGCCGTGAGGTACCGGGCGTATAGCAGAGGGTATATTCGGATATTGTAAAATCCACTTTTTCTTCTTGCAAATACCTTTCTTGTCTGGAGGCACCATGCGGAAGTAACAACTGCTGACATGATCTGTTGGTTCCCTCCACACCATTGGCACTGCAAAAGGCATAGATTTCCTTTTCCGATTCAACCACTGGCGAAGGTTTGTTGTACAAGTATTGCAGCATATGTGTGGGGCCCAGCACGCAATTACGAGGCATCTTTGTTCAAATTAGGCTGGAAAAAATTCAGTTTCAAGAGCAAACACTAAAAAGAGTTTGACAAGGGTGCACTGGATGACTTCCGCAAATGAACTGATGCTGTGGCGTAATATGTAGACGCCTGTGACACATTGACGCCTTGACTCTACTGCGCATGCGCGTAGTTATATTTTTTTATTTTAATAAATTAATGTAATTACATTGCATTTTAATAATTTTAAATTAGGTAAGGTTAAGTTAGGTTAGTATTCCATTTATATTAATATCAAAAACATTATGGGAAGCAATATGTTAAAATGATCCAATCTATTTTTTAATAAATAATTTACAAATACATACTGTAATAGATAAACTTAAAATTACATTTTATTGTATATATATATATATATGTATATATTTACAATAATTTATTAAAATTAAAAAAATATAACTACGCGCATGCGCAGTAGAGTCAATGCGTCGATGTGTCACAGGCGTCTACATATTACGCGACAGATGCAGTCCAGTTAGTAGGGTGCAGGGTTGCCTGAGATCTTTATAAATAGAGCCAATTGGCAATTTTAGGCATCATTTTCGTATTCACTGACCCAAAATTAGTAAAGATTGACTACTTTTATTTCCGAAGCATTTTGGCTGTAGACCAGTGTAATAGACAAGCTATCCATCTTCCCGTTGAGGTAATAAAAGAGCCTACGAGGGCAGGGTTGTAATGTACTGGAATGGTATCTGTTCTTTCAAACAAAAACCGAAACATGGTAAACAAAATTTAAAACAAAAATTTTTTTTTTGCCATAATATAGAAATATATCTTTAAGCCATTAATCCCCATCGTCCTTTTTTGATGACACATTTTAACACTACAGTTTAGGTTAGATGTTAAAACAAAATTTAAATTTAAATTTTTTTTAATTTAACTTTTTGTTTATCAGATAACTATTTCATGTTTATTTACAGTCTCTCCGAAGTTGAATATATTAAGAAATATGAATTTTTATTTTTAAGGCTAGTTTATTTATTTTTATAAAAAATCCTATTTTCTGAAAGTGGGTGGAGCCTGTATTTTACCGTATAAAAAGTCGGCTAGATGCAAACACTTTATTTCAGACCATAAAAAACAAAAATAAATACACGGAAAACATAAATACATGAATAATTTCTTTAATTTCTTTAGTAGGTTGCGAGAAACTGACACTTACGAATATAAGAACAGAATATTAACTATCCAATCAAATATTTTTACCAGGGAAAGCAGATTACTCCAGGACAAGTAAACATCATTGGTATTCCACAACTAGATCGCAACAAGATTGCGAGAAACTGACACTTACGAATATAAGAACAGAATATTAACTATCCAATCAAATATTTTTACCAGGGAAAGCAGATTACTCCAGGACAAGTAAACATCATTGGTATTCCACAACTAGATCGCAACAAGATACCTCCACTCCACATAAAGGGTGGATTAATGAAAAATTTCGCCAAAAGGTCTCAACAAAGAAAGATACTAATTTTATGTCAAACATCGGAACGAAACGGATCATGGTGATCCTGAACAAGAAAAGAACAACGGTAAAGACATCATTATGCGATGCATTATGCCAGCGAGAACATCATCTCTCTCTCTCTCTCTCCTCTCTCTCCTTCTTGTGTTTTATTGCCTTTGTTAGGTTACGTTACCCACTCCACCTTTCAAGGGTCTAGTCCCTCCCTCCGCCTTAATAAAGTTTTTACTTTTTCTATTCAAATATATACATATATATATATATATATATATATATATATATATATATGCATACACACCCATATATATACAAATACAATTCATATATACTTTTGTGGCCCTCAGCTACCAAGTTAGGTTACCGTCTCTCCCTTGGAGATCACATCCACATATATATACACACATAGAATTCATATATATATATACTTTTGTGGGCCTGACTTGCCAGGTTAGTTTACTCTCTCTCCCTTGGATGGTCTAAACCAGTCTATTCCCTTGTTGTATAACCTCCCTACCGCCTCTCCCCCCTTTGAGCATTATTGATCATGTTGCATGCAATTAATTTGCACTCTAACATTTTGCAGATATACTACTGCCAATTAATTAAAACGCCTTTATTCACGTAATTATCTGTATTTTCGCTGTAGTTGAGACGGTCCAGCTGCTTGATTGGCAGTCACAAAAAGCTGGGTTCGATCCCAGCCGTTACCAGCAAGAATTGTTTTTATAGCGAATATAAGGGGTTCCAAAAAACCTTTAGGCCCCCATTTGCAGTTTACATGTTTACTTACAGTACTGGCCAAATTATTAGGAATTTTTTTAAAATTTCATTTTTTGGTATAAAATGTTAAATTAAACCAATTTTAAACGTTCAAAAGTTATTTATTTCTACACAAGAATACATGGTCATTATTTAGCAATAGTTTAGTACTTAGTTTGACCCACCTTAGCTGCCATAATGGCTGCGACACGCTTCGGCATGCCATGAATCAATTTTTTGCATTATTCTTTAGTCGAACGAAGCGTGTTTGTTCGTCAGTTGTCATTTGGTTGTCGTGCGATGCGGGTGTGTTTCTCTTTCTTTTACGTGTCATTGTAACTACCGTTTAATTTAAATAGTGTATTTACCCAATTTCGGCAATTATTTGTTACAGTTTTTAAGTGAATTTGAAAATGGGGCGAAAGAATGACTTGAGTCCACGGAAAATTGGGCAAATACAGGTTTTATTAACTTCTACATTTAAACAAAAGGAAATCGCTGCCAAACTCCATGTTTCACCACAGTCAGTACTTCGTATTAAGAAAAAAATGGTATTTGGAGAAAATGTAGGCCCCAAAAGGGTTGGAAGATGCGGCAGAAAAAGGGTAACGACTCCAAGAACTGATAGACAGATTGCAATTTTGTCTCTTAGAAATAGAAGAGCTACTTGCAAAAACATTTCCAGTAGTCTAGCGGCTGATGGCATCAATATTAGTCGTAGAACAGTCAACAGGAGGCTTCTAACTGCCGGCTTCAAAGCCTACCGCCCAAGGAAGAAGCCCAGGCTCACTGAGGCTATGAAGAAGGCACGTTTTGCATGGGCAAAGGAACACATTAACTGGACTAGTGAGGATTGGGAACAGGTAAGAATAATATTTAACATTAAATAGAATGTTAATACAGTAAATACAGTATGCATAGAAGTGTATTTACAGTACGTGATAAAACTGCAGTAAAAATATCTGTAAAGCAGCAAGTCATACTGTACTTCGTTTTAGCTGTACTTCATACGCTATGCACTGACTCTTTCACAGGGCTTTCTTTGATTGCAGGTGGTGTTCTCCGATGAGTCAACGATTGCCGTGCTTGACGATCGTGTTCAAAGTGTAAGAAGGAGGCCTGGAGAAGAATTTTTGCCTGAGTGTCTGATGAAAACGGTGAAATTTCCACAAAAGATCATGGTTTGGGGAGCAATTTCTGTGCATGGAACTAGTCGTTTGAGCATTGTTGAGGGGAATATGAACCAAGTCAAGTATATAGAAGTACTAAGAAGACGTCTACTGCCTCAAATAAGGGAATGGTATGGTAATAGACGTTGGATTTTTCAACAAGACTCAGCTCCATGCCACACGGCAAAGTCGGTTAAAAAATGGTGTCATGAAAATAGTGTTCGGTTGCTCCCATGGGCTGGAAATTCTCCAGACATGAACCCAATCGAAAGTTTATGGTGTATTTTAAAGGACGTAATCCATGAAACGTCGATAACAACAAAACACCAACTCATAGAGGGACTTATTCAAGTCTGGTTTCACTCTACACGTATTAAGGAATTATGCAAAAAATTGATTCATGGCATGCCGAAGCGTGTCGCAGCCCTTAAGGCAGCTAAGGGGGGTCAAACTAAGTACTAAACTATTGCTAAATAATGACCATGTATTCTTGTGTAGAAATAAATAACTTTTCAACGTTTAAAATTGGTTCAATTTAACATTTTATACCAAAAAATGAAATTTTTAAAAAATTCCTAATAATTTGGCCAGTACTGTATATCGATATAGTTTTTAGTGATTATAAAAATATATAAAATTCTTTATTGATTGCAGGTATTAAAATTACTCTAGCTGATAAAGTGATAATATAATGGCTTCTCAATTAATTGGTGATTCTGAGAGGCAACGTGTGATAGATCGCATACAAGCAATAACATTTCGGGAAGCTCGTGATGCTGGAGCCACCTTTATAACACGTTCATGGGTTGCCAAAAAGTTGCGAAGAAGTGAGGACTTCGTCAAAAGAAATTGGAATAAAACTTTGGATGAATGTGAAATGGATACAACCAAATCTGGCGCCCAAATTTGCCACTCTCTCAGGAAACAAAGGACATCATTGAAAGCGGTACGCGTAAGCGGAAAAACAGCTGTGCTAAACTTTCTAGAGAGATCGAAGTGTTGAGAGGAAAGATCGTTAGTAGTGAGATCATTCGACTGTACCGTCATAGGCAAGGTTTAAAGCCTTGGCATGAATTTCCAAAGCCAAGAAAAACTCAACTTAACATCGATGACAGAATGTGGTTTGCCCATTATCTTGAAGATTGGGATGTGGATCATTTCATGCATTTAGTTGTCTCCGATGAATTTTTTGTTTACGTAACACGTCGGCCTAACTACCAAAATGATTGAGTGTGGGCGACAACACCAGATGAAATCGATGACAATGAACATTATCGGAATTATTAAAAAGTCCAGACTGTGTTGGTGTGTTTGTTTTGTTCACTGCAAAGAAGGTCATGTGGGTGCTGAAGCCAAATGGTCAGAATTGGGATGGACAGTATTTTCGTGATATTATTCTATCCCAGCATGTCATTCCTTTTCTAAGAAACCCAAACAATGTTATGGATGTCGATCAGGTCACACTTCTGCACGATAAGGCCCCCTGCTTTAAGGCATTAGCCACTCAACGTTGTTGCGGAACCATGAGATCGATTTCTTTGGAAATGAAGAATGGCCAGGAAATTCTCCTGATCTGAACGTCTGTGAACACATTAGATCAGTTACAAAGGACAAAGTTGAATGTCTCTTGTTTCAAGAACCTGCAGCAAATCGATTTTCGAATGATACAATGACGCAACACATTGAAACTGTTTTAGCAAATTTGCGTAACGATCAAGATCTATTCACGTCACTTTCGGCAAGCTACCCAAAGCGAATTCAGGCTGTCTTGGAAGCCAATGGCGGGAACACCAATTTTTAATTGTTTCTCATTAAATGCAGGATTAAATTCTCTTTTGTAAGGTATGTTTAGTTTTACTGTACCTCTAATGGTTTAGGCCATAGGCGGGGGGGACTAAGGTTTATTGGAGCCCCGTATATGCATGCACGTGTGTGTGTGTATGTGTGTGTGTGTGTACTTGAGCAGCGAGATTATATATATATATTTATATATATATATATATATATATATGTGTATATATATATATATATATATATATATATATATATTATATATATATATATATATATATGTATATATATATATATATATATATATATATATAATTTAGTGGTGCACCGGATGTCAGTTTCTCAACATCTGCGGATGCGGATCTTTAAGTTCAATATCGCGGATGCGGATATTTAGTTAATCTATCAATATAATATAGAATTATGAATATATGACATAATTTTTCAAATTTCGTGATATTACTATTATGGCAGGCAATGCATAAGAATTAAAATTAATATTAATGTTTTCATTATTATAAAAATAACTTTCTCAAGAGTTTCAGCCACAGAAAATTCAACGAAACAAGTTTCATTCAATTTTTTGTTTTACCAGGTATTTATATTTTGAGGTTTATATATTTGTTTGTTCATTAATAATTAATACTTTACATGAAATGTGCATGACTGGGCCTTATAAGTTACTTTATAAGCTAATTTAATTGTAAATTGCATAATTTATTATAGGTAATATCCGCATAACATCCGCAGTCAGAAGTGCGGATGCGGATGTTTAAAATGATGTGGATGCTGATATCCGGTCCATCACTAAATTATCTATATATGTAAAAATGAACAATTAATAATCCATATCATTTTTACATGAGAAACCAAAATCACCTGATGCGATTTTGATAAAAAATTTATTTGTAGTTTTCTATTTTTGTTTGTCATAACCCTACGATCTACCATTTCTATGGTTTAGTCGTATCCATTTTCCATTTTTCATTTGTTATAGAATTTATTAAAATTAATTATGGTTGTCTTGCATCTCACCCTCGTCCCTAGATTATGCATACACATTGCACATAACAGGATTGGAACCGGTAGTTGTACTTCTTAGTCCTTAATACCCACTCTTTGTCTCTAATTCGTTTCTTTTAAATCCTCCCAATAATGACTTATACACTATGACGTCATAAAATAACTTAAATTCCCTTCACGGTTTCCATACCTTGAACACTGAATCACGTGTTTAGTATTTGGACATCTTCTGTATACGGTGTATGGTAAATTCTTTAATATAAAAAACTTCATTCTCTATACGTCATTATTTATTTGTGGTGTTACGCAGTATAAATATTATCATTCAACCATATTCGCCCATACGTCCATATCTTATCTTGACCATTATCCTATATCATTTCTGTTAAATATTCATTTTTACTCGTGTCACTCTATGAAATGCAAAACTTTATGCATTCGTATCTGTTAGTTCGAAAACGCGCAAATACGTTCTCGTGTATTATTTTTTTAATTTTTATTTTTAATTATTTCGCCTCCCGCAATGAACTCGATAATGCTTAGGTAAGTGATCAAATTCCGCTAACTACGGCAGAAGCGAACGCTTCTAAGATAAAAATCTCCTCTCGCTTTGATTCAAATTTATAACATTATAACATAATATAACATATTATGTTGTATATTATGTTATATACCGTATGTGCCTTAATTGCCTATTAATATGAAACTGTAAAAACAAAACAAAGTTATAGTAACTGTTTAATTGTAATTAATTGTAATACTTTAATTTAATATAATGTAATGTACTTTAATGAAACTGTAATTTAATTAAACATAATAATTTAATATGTAATAATGTACTTTAAATGGAATTGTAACTAAACGATAGTAAGGGAATGTGAATTAATCTATAATTATAATCATGATTGTTGTGAACCAAAATTACAACGTACTCAATGATGTACTTAGATTGTACTTATGTACTACTACGAAATTATATCACCTTCTGAAATGTACACTCGGCGAAAATACGATTAGTTTTTATTTTGTTTTTTTAAATTTTTATTTGGAATCTTTCATCTGATCATGTGTTTAAAAGGGGGAAACTTAACCTTCAACTGCATTCCCCCAACATTTAGACTTATATGATACATGTAATTGTAAAATTAACTTCACTTCATTACGGCACTCTTCTTTGGTCACTACTACGAGACTCCCTTGTTAGCAGCCTCGCTGCCAGGAGGGGGCAGAGGCCCCTTGCCTCCGTAAATGTTTAGATTCCGGCCTGAGCCATGGTCGAAAGAGGTCGAACCTCTACCCCTGTAAATTCAGAGCACAATCTGTACATTTTTAGAAGTAAGTTACAGTCAAAGAAAGTTTTTAATCTTTTCCTTCGAGCCTTGTTCTCTTCACGAATTTAGTCAGTAAAGTCGATAAGTTTAGTACCAAGAGAAAGTATCAGAGTATTATCGAAAGAGAATAATTAACAACTGTCGACCCTATAGCGAGAGAAAGAAATTAGAATATTATAGAAGAAACTATCGCGAGAAATATCCGTTGCTGCCTCCCAACCAGACCCCCGTCGACTCCGAACCACCCCAGGGCCATAGACGGAGGGTTTAACAGTCTGGCGCCTCTTCCCCAGGATAAAAAAACTAGCACCCCAAGCACATAGAAGAAGGATTTTAACAAGAGGATCTTAACAAGTGGCCACTCTTTGGCCAGGATAGAAATTACCCTGCATCAGGATAAAACCAGTTGATCGGCGTGTCACGACTTCCAGTTCGCAACATCCACCCTTGAACCGGTGTGTAACGACTCCAAGTTCTCCACGCCTAGTTTTCATCCAAGAACAAGTAGCTAGCAAGACGTCTTCAGGACACGTCTCTAAGGATTTCGCCGTAGAAATTTTGTTAAGTACAGAGTTGTTTTTTTTTAAGAAATTTGTAAACATTTTAAAAGTCAGTATTATTAACAGTTAATAATGAGTATCAAGTCAGAATTTACAAGAAACACAGTGGACATTTCAGACATCAGTGATACATTTTTTTTATTGAAACAATAATTGTCACAGGAGTTGATTTTCACAGTTATTGTCACAAAAGTTGATTTTTAGAGTTATTGTCACAGAAGTTGATTTTTAGAGTTATTTTCACAGAAGTTGATTTTCACAGTAATTGTCACAGAGTTAATTGTCACAGAAGTTTATTGTCACAGAGTTAATTCCAGAGAGTTAATTTCAGGGAGTTAATTTCAGAGTTATTTTCACTATTATAGTTAGGATAGAATAGTTTTGTTTTATGTACCAAACATAATAGTACCATACCTTCGCGTACATTCGAGTGAAATATTGTTTACATTTTTTATTTTGTTTACAATTTTTTTTCAAATTATTGAATTGAATTGACTTTCAAATTAAGAGAGAGAGCTTACAGAGAGTTTATAGAGTTACAGAGATACTTGAAAGCAGTTTCAAGTTCCAGTTTCAGACAGGTAGTCGGTTGCTAAGGATTTCGCCGTAGAAATTTTGTTAAGTACAGAGTTGTTTTTTTTTAAGAAATTTGTAAACATTTTAAAAGTCAGTATTATTAACAGTTAATAATGAGTATCAAGTCAGAATTTACAAGAAACACAGTGGACATTTCAGACATCAGTGATACATTTTTTTTATTGAAACAATAATTGTCACAGGAGTTGATTTTCACAGTTATTGTCACAAAAGTTGATTTTTAGAGTTATTGTCACAGAAGTTGATTTTTAGAGTTATTTTCACAGAAGTTGATTTTCACAGTAATTGTCACAGAGTTAATTGTCACAGAAGTTTATTGTCACAGAGTTAATTCCAGAGAGTTAATTTCAGGGAGTTAATTTCAGAGTTATTTTCACTATTATAGTTAGGATAGAATAGTTTTGTTTTATGTACCAAACATAATAGTACCGTACCTTCGCGTACATTCGAGTGAAATATTGTTTACATTTTTTATTTTGTTTACAATTTTTTTTCAAATTATTGAATTGAATTGACTTTCAAATTAAGAGAGAGAGCTTACAGAGAGTTTATAGAGTTACAGAGATACTTGAAAGCAGTTTCAAGTTCCAGTTTCAGACAGGTAGTCGGTTGCATCAAGAGTGACAACCGCCCCAGAGAGTTATATACTTGATAGCAGTTCAAGTAAGTCGGTTGCACCAAGAGGGACAACCAAACCCAGAGAATAATAGACTTCATGTGATAGCAGTTCAAGTGCAGTCATTTTCAGTTTTCAGACAGTTTCAGTTGGTTGTAACCAAGAGAGACAACCAAAACCCCAGAGATTTATAAAGATACTTGAAGTAGTTTCGAGTCAGTTTTAGTTGCAAATCAGTTTCAGTTGCAAGTCAGTTGCAAATCAGTTTCAGTTGCAAACAAGTTGCAAATCAGTTTCAGTTGCAAGTCAGTTTTATTTCAAGTCAGTTTTATTTCAAGTCAGTCAGTTTTATTTCAAGTCAGTCAGTCAGTTTCAAGTCAGTCAGTCAGTTAGTCAGTTTCAAGTCAGTCAGTTTTATTTCAAGTCAGTCAGTCAGTTTCAAGTCAGTCAGTCAGTTAGTCAGTTTCAAGTCAGTCAGTTTTATTCCAAGTCAATCAGTCAGTTTTAAGTCAGTCAGTCAGTTAGTCAGTTTCAAGTCGGTCAATCAGTTTCAAGTCAGTCAGTTTCAAGTCAGTTCAAATCAGTTTAAGTCAGTTTCAGTCAGTTTGAAGTCAGTCAGTTTCAAGTCAGTTCAAGTTAGTCAGTCAGTTTCAAGTCAGTTCAAGTTAGTCAGCCAGTTTCAAGTCAGTTCAAGTCAGCCAGTCAGTTTTAAGTCAGTTCCAAGTTAGTCAGTTCCGAGTCAGTTTTATTTCGAGTCAGTTTTATTTCGAGTCAGTTTTATTTCGAGTCAGTTTTATTTGAAGTTAGTTTCAAGTCTCAGTTTTGAAGTCCCAAGTCAGTTTTGAAGTCCCAAGTCATTCAATGCAGTCAATTGAATTCAACTTTTTTTTTAGTTGTTTAAGAGAATGTAATTTAAGAAAATGTAATTTAAGAGAATTTAATTCAACCTTTTTTTGTTTTGTTGTATATAAAAGAAAAAAGAGTTAATTAAATTCAACCTGAATTGACCGGTTTGTGTCTTTAATTCAACCTTCTTTTTTTTGTTGTAAGAAGGAAATCGACCACTTTGTCTTTTTTTTTCAGGCAGTTGCATACATAAATATATAGTTATGTATTTTATTATTTGTAACCAAAACCGTTTTTACAAATGTTGTAACGATTTTGATAATTATTGTAATGTATATGAGGAACATGCCGTCCCTCCGTTTGTTGACCTTCTTTAATTTTTGTTCTAAGCAGTCTGACAAAGCAATCTTTTTAAAAAAAAAGACGAAAAGACGTATCGTCAATTTCAGACATATCTCCCCGCTTAGTCACTCAATTCCTCCGAATGTAGTACCCCAAACTTTATTTTTTTTAATTTTTTAAGAGTATGGACCCTAGAACCTCACATTAGTTCATTATAGTTTATAATTGATTCCTATTTTCAATTTTTATATATATATTTTTTTATTATTCGATTAATACTGAGTAATTGTCGTAGTCGAATTTAATTAATTGTGTGTCAAAATTAAATTTTAAAACCGTGAGATTTACTTTCATTAATTGTGAGTTCTTCTAAGTACGTTTAGTTTATTACCTTAATACGTGTAACTGATTTAATTAAATACTCAAATACTACCTTGAACTTAAAAGATCCTATAACCCTACTCTCAATTTAAACTATTATATAACTTTGTTAATTCGAAAACCTCCCGAATCCTTACACACACACACACACATGTATGCACACTATATATACTATATATACAAACGTTATGCTAAAATCATTGGATATCACAATAAACTATTTCATTGCGTGTAAGTGCTAACTATGTAATTTAATCGGAATCATTTTTGCTTTCTATATATATCTTGCTCATGCATTTATTCAGTTAATTTAGCAAACCTCTCAGCAAATCTGTCCCTCAAAATTATAAGATACACACTTTGTACCTAGTACACACCAATACACACTAGACCACAGGTTTATACATCATCCATTACGTAATTCGATTTTTACCGACAATAGTCAATAAAATTTGTTATAGACTATGATCAGGGTAACTTTGAAACATTGAATTGAATTTGAATTGAATAACCTTTATTAATAATAAAATAAATACAGTAGTCTTTTTACACTTTACAATTTTTACAATGACATGAATAATTGTGAAGCTCGACTATTTATTTTTATTTAATTTGGCCCTTAAGCTTTAGGCTTTACTGGGCTCTTATTAAAAATAAGCAGCTAGCTGTTATAAATTAATAATAATAAATAAATAAATAAGTAAATAAGTATTATTAATAGTTAAAACCTGTATTTCAATATTAAACAATATTAATGGACAATATTAAACATTATTAGTGGACATTAATCCAAGATTTTTGTTAGTATCCCATTATTAATCGGGATTTCAACTTGGTTTTAAACAAATTTACATTCGCAATATTTTTTATATCGGCATGCAAGTCATTCCATAGTTTCAATCCAATGAAAATGGGTAGTTTTTGAGATGAAGACAATCTAAATTGAGGTATAACAAGCTTTGATCTATTTCTGGTCTGATACGAGTGGATTTCTTGATGAGTTACAAAATATCTATTTACCCATTGCAAATTAATGATTTTGCTCTTACACTTGTAAATAAAAATAAAATGTGCCAGTTTGGTTATATCGTTGAGCTTTAGTAGGTTTAGCTCTTTAAATAATGCACTAGAGTGATCAAGGAAATCAGCATCAGATAATAACCTTATTGCTCGTTTTTGGATGACAAAGATACCATTTAATGCGTTGTTAGCGGAGTTTCCCCAAACAAGGGTGCAGTATGTTATATAAGGAAGAACAAGAGTATGATAAAGAGTCAATAAAACTTGTTTAGGGACTACATTTCTAAGTTTAAACATTATAGCAACGCTCCTTGAAATCTTTTTCGCGATATAATTTACATGATCACTCCATTGCAAATTCTTATCTAGCATTACACCAAGAAATTTTGTTACAGTACACTCCTTTATGGTGATTTCATTAACATTAAGTTCATCAAGATATACATTTCTTTTATTAGTAAAAATCATGAAATTTGTTTTACTGGTATTTAGGAAGAGTTTATTGGTGGTCAACCATTTCATTACACTGATGAATTCTGAATGAAATATATTCTTAGCTGTATTAACATCTTTGCAAGAAAAAGAGAGAGTTGTATCATCTGCAAACATTATGAAGTTCAGTATATCAGATGAACGAGGAAGGTCATTTATATATAATAAAAATAACAGTGGACCCAGAACTGAGCCCTGTGGCACACCATGTTTGACAAGCGCTTTAGTGGAGCAAACCTTATTTACTGATACAAAATTATATCTATTAGACAAATAACTTTTAAACCAATCACTGATTGCTCCTCTGAAGCCGTAACAATACAATTTATTAAGTACAATATTATGGTCTATTACACCAGACGCCTTACTCAAATCCATAAATAGTGATATCATTATTTCTTTGTTCTCCTTAGCTGTATTTACATTTTCCATAAGATTTAAAATAGCCATATTGATTTGGAGATAATAAATTGTAGTATTCTAAATATCGCTGCATTCTACTTTTTACAATTTTTTCAAAAACTTTGCTGAACACAGATAATGAACACACCGGCCTGTAATTTGTTGCTAGTGTAGGATCACCCCCTTTAAAAAGGGGTGTTATACAACCAGTTTTTAGCATTGATGGGAATATTCCTTTGGAAATACTTTGATAATTTTAGCCAAAGTTACAGATATCTTATCTTTAACAAGTTTCAATATAGGTACAGGAATGTTATGAATGTTATTTTTTGTATTTTTTAATTTACCAATAATATTCTGGACCTCAGTAGAGGTAGCAGGAACAAAAGAAAATGAATTTAGTGGGCTGGGTGGCATATATTCTAGAGGTGAGTGATCATTATTTATTAATTGTGAGCGAAGCTTATCCGCTATTGAAGTAAAATGTGCATTTAAAGAGTCTGCAATAGCAGTATCATCAGTGATTTCTTTATTATCAACATTTAATTTCTCTATTGAATTTTTCTTAATTTGTTTTCCGAGAAGATTGTTTATGGTTGTCCAAGTGTTTTTCATGTCTCCTTTATGTTTGGAAAATTGATTGTTATAATAGTTATATTTTGCAATTTTGATTATTTTAGTTAATTTGTTTCTGTATTGAGTATATTGTATTTTAGGAATTTTGCTCTGCAATTGCAATTTGAATAATTTATCTCTGTTCTTTATTGAAGTGATAATTCCTGGAGTGATCCATGGATTTGCGACCCTTTTGGGCGAAACTGTTTTTCTCCTTAAAGGAAAGCAAATATTAAAAATATGGAATAAGGTGTCATAGAAGAACTGAAACATATGATCTGGGTCATTTAAAGGTTCGTCACAGTCAAGTCGAGTATTTTCTACAGCCCCAATAAATTTTCTTTTGTTAACCTCTGAGAATATTCTGTAATCAATAGTTGTTTTGTCCGCAACCTGAACAATGTTATTGAATATAGCGTAAGTAGGAAAATGATCACTGATGTTAGTGGTTATAATTCCAGAGTTTACAAGGGCATTGCTATTTACAAATATATTATCAATCGTAGATTCTGTTATTCGATTGCCATAGCTGCAGACTCGAGTGGGTTTGGTAATAGAATGACTAAGATAGAAAGAATTCATTAAGTTTAAAAATTTATGAGAGATTGCTTCAGATTGCAAATTGATGTTGAAGTCTCCCGCAACTATGGCATTCGATTTATGAAAGTTGCATAACATGTTATCTAAGTGAATTAAAAAGCTATTGATATTAGTATTAGGTGGTCTATATATTGCATGGACAGAATATACATTACTTTTGTCTTTTATATTCACAATCAGGTTTTCATTGTCACTATTACATAGAGAAAATACTTCGTTAGAGTCGTAAGTTTGATGCACATACACAGAGATACCCCCACCAATCTGACCATCTCTTACAGTATGATAAGCAACGTAATATATCTATATTATATAGGTTTTTAATACTACTATTTAACCAAGTTTCCGTGAGAATTATAACACTAAATTTGACCGTAGAAGTTTTCAAAAGGGCCAATAAGTAGTTATAGTTCCTAGGTAAGCTTCGAATGTTTAGATTTAGTACTGAAAGATTTTTATAAATATCTTTTTGTAATACAAAGGCATTAAACTCGTCTATCGATGAGACCATGCAATTGCCTATACCAGATTCCTGATCTAGATTCTCTAAACTGGATACAGAATTGTTTGGTAATGAATTGAAATGATTAATATCGGCACATATACTATGAAAGTCTTTATCGATGAAAGCCATTTAACAGTAGTTCTCAAACAATTTCACTAATACAGAATACGGGAATAAGGGGTTACCGCCCAGTTGAGCCGAGAATGGGAAAGTCGACTGTTGAGATTGTATGCGGAGTTATTCGCAGGCCTCCTGTGTGCCGACTGTCGGCTGGCGTTTTCTTAGTTCTCATAGCTTCGAATGCTTTCACTAACAAGGTGAACTCCTTTGACCGAAGTATTCCGCGCTGGAGGAGTCTCTCTCTCTTTAATCATTAACTTCGCTCCAAGGAAGTAGGCAACTTTCCCGAGTCTCCTCGCTTCTATGAGTTTAGGGAGCTTTTCTTTACGAATTTTACGTGTTTCCTCACATACGTCGTCATTGACGAAGATTTTTGATCCTTTCAGCTTTCTTCTGTTTTTTAGTATTAAATCTCTGTGAGTTTCATCCTCGCATATTACTTTTATAGCTGAAGTGGGCGTCTTAGATTCAGTCGTGTCATTAACTCTAGAATTTGCTTTTTGTGGTGGAAATTGTTTTTTTAATCTAAAAGCACTTTTGATCTTAATATTCCCCAAATTCAGTCTATCTTTTATTATGTCCTCCACCTTTTTCTTCGTGTCGCCGTTTGTTTCTCTATTCATTTCAGATACCCCCATTATGATTAATTATTGGCACGTGAATTATCGTCTAGGCTGTTTAATTTATTCTAATTGAATCGTGCTCTTTTTTATCATCTCTATGCTACGATTATTTTTAGTAAGCGAGTTTAGACTAGAGTTAAGATCCTTTATCGTCGTGTGCATACTGAATGCTCTTTTCGAGCTCCATATTTCTATATTCCAGTTTTGCATTGTCCCTCTTTAACAATTCGTCATTATGTTGCACAACTTTTATTA
The DNA here is from genome assembly GCA_023014485.1 of Bathynomus jamesi. NCBI lineage: Eukaryota > Metazoa > Arthropoda > Malacostraca > Isopoda > Cirolanidae > Bathynomus > Bathynomus jamesi. The sequence continues at coordinate 620,200 of JAJOZX010000030.1, forward strand.
CTGCCTCAAGGTCTTTGATTACACTATTACTTTTGTGCACTAAGTCAAAGAGGGAATTATACTTATTTGCTAGACCCTTCATTTCTAATTTCAGGGCGTTTACCTGACCTTTGGAAGCCATTTTGAGCAATTTATGAGGTTAAGATTCACTCGTTCGTTCGTTCGTTCGTACGTTCAAAGGTTTCGTTCGTTCGGTTGTTTGTATACCCGTTACTTCAAGACCACTGCTTGCCGTAGGACTCTAAAGGCAGTGCCGGATGTCGCTAGAAAATTTTGAAGATATATTTTATGTAATATTACTAGTTAAGTATTGCAGTTTATCTGATGAGATTGTAACTGCGTAATCTTGGCATATTCACAAATTTTAGTGGAGAAGTATCACAATGGTTCACTGAGTTTGAACACTGTTAATTTTGATAGGAAGAAGGAGCACGAAACTGACAAGCGTCGCTGGCATTGTTTACGACACATAATTTATATATTTCCCTTTTACCTACTATTCATTATGTATGTAATTTTCCCCACAGAAAAATAAAATTATGTTAAAAATTTAATAATATTATTGTTTGTCTAAATTAACGTATTAATCATTTTATTCTGTTTGTATAAAATTAAAGTATTAATCTTTGAATTTTTTTTATATTCTATAATAACTCTCTCAGCAAGTGTCATGTTAAAAACTTGATTACTCTGCATTGTACTCAACCACCCGAACTCATTTGTTCTATATAAAATTTGTAATGTAAAAGAAAAATTCGTCATCATCTAACTTGAATTAGGATGTTATTTTCTCAATTGTATTATATTAATTGTATTATATTATTATACTAATTAATACCATTTTAGAGGGGGAAACTGTAAAAATGAACAATGAATAATCCATATTAATTTTTACATGAGAAACCAAAATCACCTGATGAGATTTTGGATAAAAATTTTATTTGTAGCTTTCTATTTTTGTTTGTGTCACAACCCTACGATCTACCATTTCTATTGGTTTAGTCGTATCCATTTTCCATTTTTCATTTGTTATAGAATTTATTATAATTAATTATGGTTGTCTTGCATCTCACCCTCGTCCCTAGATTATGCATACACATTGCACATAACAGGATTGGAACCGGTAGTTGTACTTCTTAGTCCTTAATACCCACTCTTTGTCTCTAATTCGTTTCTTTTAAATCCTCCCAATAATGACTTATACACTATGACGTCATAAAATAACTTAAATTTCCTTCACGGTTTCCATACCTTGAACACTGAATCACGTGTTTAGTATTTGGACATCTTCCGTATTCAATGTATGGTAAATGCTTTAATATAAAAAACTTCATTCTCTATACGTCAATATTTATTTGTGGTGTTATGCAGTATAAATATTATTATTCAACCATATTCGCCCATACGTCCATATCTTATCTTGACCATTTCCTATATCAATTCTATTAAATATTCATTTTTACTCGTGTCACTCTATGAAATGCAAAACTTTATGCATTCGTATCTGTTCGTTCGAAAACGCGCAAATACGTTCTCGTGTATTATTTTTTTAATTTTTATTTTTAATTATTTCGCCTCCCGCAATGAACTCGAAAATGCTTAGGTAAGTGATCAAATTCCGCTAACTACGGCAGACGCGAACGCTTCTAAGGTAAAAATCTCCTCTCGCTTTGATTCAAATTTATAACATATTATAACATAATATAACATATTATGTTGTATATTATGTTATATACCGTATGTGCCCATGTATTTTGTATTATATTTCTAACATCTTAATTGTCTATTAATATGAAACACTCTAAAAACAAAACAAAGTTATAGTAACTGTTTAATTGTAATTAACTGTAATACTTTAATTTAATATAATGTAATGTACTTTAATGAAACTGTAATTAAATATAATAATTTAATATATAATGTAATAATGTACTTTAAATGAAATTGTAACTGAACGATAGTAAGGGAATGTGAATTAATCTATAATTATAATCATGATTGTTGTGAACCAAAATTACAACGTACTCAATGATGTACTTAGATTGTACTTATGTACTACTACGAAATTATATCGCCTTCAGAAATGTATACTCGGCGAAAATACGATTAGTTTTTATTTTATTTATTTATTTTTTTATTTGGAATCTTTCATCTGATCATGTGTTTAAAAGGGGGAAACTTAACCTTCAACTGCATTCCCCCAACATTTAGACTTATATGATACATGTAATTGTAAAATTAACTTCACTTCATTACGGCACTCTTCTTTGGTCACTACTACGAGACTCCCTTGTTAGCAGCCTCGCTGCCAGGAGGGGGCAGAGGCCCCTTGCCTCCGTAAATTTTTAGATTCCGGCCTGAGCCATGGTCGAAAGAGGTCGAACCTCTACCCCTGTAAATTCAGAGCACAACCTGTACATTTTTAGAAGTAAATTACAGTCAAAGAAAGTTTTTTATCTTTTCCTTCGAGCCTTGTTCTCTTCACGAATTTAGTCAGTAAAGTCGATAAGTTTACTACCAAGAGAAAGTATCAGAGTATTATCGAAAAAGAAGAATTAACAACTGTCGACCATATAGCGAGAGAAAGAAATTAGAATATTATAGAAGAAACTATCACGAGAAATATCCGTTGCTGCCTCCCAACCAGACCCCAGTCGACTCCGAACCACCCCAGGGCCATAGACGGAGGGGTTAACATATATATATATATATATATATATATATATATATATATATATATAGTGTCCCAAACTCATAGGGGGCCAAATTTTGTTTCGGGATACAAATCCGCTCGTGTTGCGCTCTTTTGATGTTTCCCATTAGAAGTCTTCCTGTAAAATTTCAGAGAGATCGAAGGAAATTTAAAGGTCCCGAACTTTTAACACTTTATTTCTCCTCTTAACTGAAAGGCAAATTAACTGAAATATTTCTCTCAAAAGTTCCATCACAAAGATGATTATACAAAATAAACATGTATTTTAATCTTAACACACAAACAACAATTTCAAAGCATCACATTTATGCATTTTAACTAAACACGTGTTTCATGAGATCCGTTTTTGTTCCCTTCCGGCTCACATTCCGTCGGTTTGAGTTGACAGTTCGAAGGAGGAACGGGAGGTCTTCTTCATCACGGCACAGAGGTTTGCTTGTGTATTTCTCAATGAGGGCGATGCCTCGCTCTGCTGCATCATTGACCACCATCAGTTCTGCAGCTCGGCTCTTTGCCAGACGGTAGTTTTCGTCAGTAGGCCATGTTTCAGGGTCTTTGGTGAGGAACGTGGGCTCAACTTGGAGAAACTGGAAGTGTGTGGTGGATCGACTCGTCACCCACGGACTTAAACGGCCATCCACTTGCAGTCCCTTGCCTTGGACCCGTTTGAGTCCTTTCCCAGGGCGCTTTTTCAGGTTAGCCGTCATGTTACGCTTTTCATTGTCGTCAACTCTGTCATCAAACAGTGCAAGACAGATTAAGTCCTCCGAGATATACCACAGATGACGGAGCACAGCCCGGTAAGCTGTGTTTCCAACGTCCTTGTCAGGGTAACCTACAAGAAGATTGCACAGCCTAACGTCATTTTTGGGAGATTTGATGGCGATGGGAGCCTCGTGCCAGTGACGCACGTATACAAGGCTCACGAAGAGAGCCATACGGCGAACCCCTCGCAGTTCTTGGAGACGAAGTTCGGAGAACTGGGACTGCAGTAATGCTATTTTCAGGCAGTAAATACCTTTGGCCATCCATCTGGCCTGATGGTAAGCCCCTGGAGGCCGAAGCTTGTAACGTCCTACGTCGTCTCCGAGGTACAAGAGGCTCAGTCGAAGAAGTTCTTCATAATCCTCTCGAGGATGATTACCACTTCTTAGGGCATCGCGGAGATAGTCTATTACCTCAAGTCGCATTTGTGAAAGGCAAGCATTGTCATTTATGAAGGCTTTAGCCACCTCGTCCTTGTCAAATGCATCCAACTGACAGTGGTTCATTGATGGCCAGGCCTCCTTGAATCTCTCATCCCTGTGTTTGATGCCGTCGTGTCAAACACCATGCCTATGATCTTGTCCTCAATTCCGACTAGGGTGAGCGCTTGATGGACTGCGCTTGCCATTTGCTGTCCTGTGCCGTCTATTATTTTCGGTGCTCCTAATAGCTCTTCCACACCATCCCCAGTCACCACAACAGGAATCCGATCGACTGACTTACCCTCCTGTTCGATGTCAGTGAGTATCTTTGTGTCCCAGTGGATCTGCAGTCGAGGTGGAAGCTGCTCGAGGTGGCCAATAACATTGGTCCCTATCATTGTACGGGCCTTTTGTCGGAAGCGGTGAACCGTGCTCTTTGATGGAACACTGTCAGGACCGAGAGCTAGGGATTTTGCAGTCGCAGCAAACGCTGATGTTGCCTGTCGAACAGAAAGGCCCTCGCGATCCCAAGATGCTGCCAGGTCAAGATCACTCAGACTTTCTTTTAGTCTGTCATGTTTGGGAGCTTTCGAAGGTTTAAGTCCACAAGTGACGGCTTCGTTTCCACTGTCAGCTGACGATGTGCTAGAACTGCTGTCGGTAGCATCTTCTGTGACTCCTACAGCTAGAGCCTCCTCCGTTTGAAGCCGGTGTGCCCGCTCAAGAGCTCTTTCCCTTTCCTGTCTTTTCATTGTGGCTGCATTATATTTTCTATCTTCACCTCCCATGTAACTCGTATGTCGATCTGCCCTTTGGGAAATGAGGAATTCCTTGTCTTTAAGAGGGATATCTCCCCGATCCAGAACGTATGAGCGGGCGACATCAAAAATATCCTCCATATCAGCCAAGAATACATCCCGCTGCATATTGTAAGTCATTCCAGTCTTGTTCTTGTTTTTATGCAAATTTCGATACCTCTGAACCAAAGCTTTCAGTTTAGTCGAGGCATGAACGGAGGTTGTTGCCAGATTCGAGTTGGCTCTAGCCCAGATTTCTAATACAGCCGATATTACAGCCTTGACACTGTTGGAATCTGTCTTCTTTTGGTCGCGGTGATGGTAGAGAAAAGGAGCAACACGTCCATATTACTTGGTAATCGAGATTTAGCCAGCTCTGCTATCGGAGACCTCTCAAGAAGCAAACTTGATGTTTGATCTTGTCAACGCCATAATGATCAATTCTGAAAACCAAAAAAAGGTCATCAAACGTCGGGACCTCTAAATATCATCTGATCGAGTTGAAAATCACACAGCCAATGCTTTAGCCCAAACCACATCCGGGCATGACACGAGTGGTCAGGTCGTCTTAAGAAAAAAAATTGGGACACCCTAATATATATTATATATATATACTGTGTGTGTATGTATATTACAGTAAGATTGTGGAACGAGTGATTTCATGGAATCCCTGAAATGTTCAATAATTTCGCGTAATTACTATTCCATTCAGGGACTTCAGGAAATTACTGAACTAATGGACTTAAGAATTTCACCTGACCTAACCTAACTGATCTGTTTCCGCTCAGCTACGTTGTGAGCAGTCCAGCATGCTCTCAAACACACGCTTCTCCCTCTATTCCTCATTACACATGCTGTACATGCATCTTAGACACTACAAATTCTTTTCAAAATTTAAAAAAAAAAATGTAGTTTTGAACAGCCTCAGCGACCTTGATTTCGACTCTCACCTTTTCCTTCTTTCGGGGGACGTTTTTGTGGGCGTTCGCCCTTGACCACTTCTTCCTGCATTAAAAAAAAAACTTCCTGAAGTCCCTGAATGAAACAATAATAATCGTACTAGGGATTTCATGAAATCACTATTTTCACAATCTTACTGCAACATATATACAGGGTGTTAGCAAATTATGTCTCATAAATAAGTATACATATTCAGGACGTCAAAGTGAACAAAAAAGTTCCTATGAACATAAATTCGCGATCGCTTCGTTTCCGAGATATATTGCTGTTTTGCCGAGGACGATCCAATTAAAATGAAAGTCATTAAAGTTTATCAAAGTTGTAGTTGTCTGGTTATTTAGATAGCTATTTTTCTTTTGTTTTGATAGTATTTTGTTAGTTGTCATTTTAGAAACCAAAATTATTTAATTTATTTCATGTGTCACTCTCATATAATGTTACAGAGCGTTTTAGAGCAGTATTCTTTTGAAAAACTTGCTGATATGCATCTCGTGTTAGGAGAGATGCTAGGCCTACATTTCTTTCAATTCGCCGGTGACTTTTTCTTGTGGGGTTATTTAAAAACCTTGTTTATACAAGAGAAGTTAATAACAGGCGAATTGTGGCAACGTGCTCAAGATTGTTCAGGAATAAGCAACCATGTAGGTTTTTTCTAATGTATGCGGCAAAATTTTCCCCCTACGCGTTAAAGCATGGACTCTGATGCAAGGAAACCATTTTGAGCACTTGCTGTAAATAAACTTTGATAAACTTTAATGACTTTCATTTTAACTGGATCGTCCTCTGCAAAAAAACAATGTATCTCGGAAACAAAGCGATTGCGGATTTATGTTCATAGGAACTTTTTTGTTCACTTTGACGTCCTGAATATGTATACTAATTTATGAAACATAATTTGATAACCCTCTTTATACATAAAATCTCCCCACCATGGTAGTGAGTAGAAGGTGAAGGCGTTATATAAATTTAACACAACCTGTCATATATTTAAACAGCCGAGGAAACGCATAACGTTTTCGCATTCAGAGATTAGCGCCCTCACCTTCTACTCAAGAGGTGGTGGGTTCGAACCTAGGTTGAGGGGAGCGATTTCTTCATAAAAAACTTGCATGTTCATGCATGATATTCCATATACACATTTATGTTACTTTGTTACTTTATGTGAGTTCGAACGACGGTTCAGGATCGACCTATGGTCGACCCCTCTACAGCATCCCTCCTCATTTGCGGTATTTGGTTAAGGAGGGAATTGCCGTCTGATCTCCTCCTACTCTCGTAGCCAGCCACGCATTGCTGCTCAGGGACTTTGCACAGGAATCTGTCCAGCCGGTTCTTGAAATTATTCGTCTGTGTGCTGGAGATTCCTCGCCTTTTTTTGGTAGGGCATTGAAAAGTTTTGGGCCTCGTATTCTGAGGATATTTTCCATCCTCGTTTTCATGGCCCCTTGTCCCACCGCAGCTGGGACAGTACAAAATCTGCCGCTTCTCTCATTCCAGTTTGTTTCTATTTCATTTCTAAGGTTAGGGACAAAACTTCCGAGTATTTTCCACATGTACATTATTGTGTACTGCTCATGTCTCTTTCCAGAGAGTAGAGTTTCAGGGATTGTAGTCGAGACCAGTAGTCTTCACCTTTCGTTTCCTCTATCTTAGACGTAAAAGTATAGCTTCAATGTTCGCAATGTCTCGTTTTCGATATGGGCTTGTAAGTATATGTATATACACGTGAAACTTTCAGCGGTAAAAATAGAAAAACGAAACGTCATACTGATTAATAGTCAACTACAGACCTCCCAACACTCCAACTGCAAAATTCGCTGATGCCATTGTTAATAGCAGAAACGTAATAAAGTCCTTAAATTCATCATCCCCCAATACAATACTCTACAGAGATTTTAATTTCCCATTTATAAAATACAAAAGTGTGGGAAAAAAAATATATAGGCCCATATATATATATATATATATATAAAGGGTGATCCAGAGAAATGGGACCCAAAAGAAACCCCTGTAACTCTTAAAGTATAAGTCCTTTTATAAAATCATACGCATCATTCGAAAGAGGATAGTTACAAGTTTGTACAGGATTGTATAGGTTTTGACAATACAAGACAAGATAAGATACAAAACAAAATAAAAGTGTTAGTTAAAACTAACCCTTCAAGATGACTGCATGGATTGTGGAACAGCTGCGTTTCATAACTGAGCAATATTATGAGCATGGAAGAAGTGTAGTTTCAGCTCAAAGATCTTTCAAGACAAATTTTCAGATGTCAAAATCACCTTCTAAGAAAGTAATCCGTCGGTGTGTCAGAAATTTTTCCCTAACTGGCAGCATTGGAAAAAGAAAACAACTGGAAGAGTGCGCACAGCAAGGATAGACGAGATCATTAACAGAACTCATGAAATTGTACAGGATAATCCTAACATAAGCATCAGACGTGCTTCTCAGCTGTTAGGAGTTGGATATGGAACAACACACCGTATATTCAAGCAAAATTTAATGCTCTTTCCATATAAAATTCAACAGTGCAACAACTAAACGATGAGATTTCGCACGAAGACGACAATTCTGTCAATGGATCCAACAGAAGGTAAATGACACCACCAATTTTCTAGCAACTTTGATTATGTCAGACGAAGCCCATTTTCACTTGAATGGAACTGTAAACAAACAAAATTGTCGTTTCTGGGCAACAGAAAATCCATTGAATATTACCGAAGTCCCGTTGCAGAGTCAGCGTGTAACTGTTTGGTGTGGTCTTACTGCATCTCAGATCATAGGGCCGTACTTTTTCGAGGATTCCACCGGAAACACGGTCACTGTAAATGGTGATCGCTACGAAAAAATGTTGACCGATTTCCTTATTCCTAAATTAAGAGATCTTTGTCTAGAAAACCACTGGTTCCAACAAGACGGAGCTACCTGCCATACCACGAGGAACTGCATGGCAGTTTTGCGTCAAACGTTTCCAGGCGAGTTAATCTCAAGATTTGGAGACGTTGAATGGCCCGCAAGGTCTCCGGATTTTTCTCCCTTAGATTATTATCTCTGGGGATATTTAAAGAGTAGGGTCTACAGAAATAACCCAACGACCTTGCAAGAATTGAAGGCCGCCATCACAAATGAGATACAGGCCATACCACCGCACACTCTTGCAAAAGTGATGCAGAACTTACAAGCGAGAACACTGGAATGCTTGGCAACTAATGGAGCACATTTGAAAAGTCATTTTTAAAAAATAAATATTTCATAATAAATTTGTGACTCTACTCTTTCGAATGATATATAGTTTTTATGAAAGGAATTAAATATTAAGAATATTTGGCTTTTTTTTATGGGTCCCATTTATCTGGATCACCCAGTATATATGCGCCTCGGTGGTGTAATGGTTAGCGTCGCTGACTACGAATCCATCGGCCCAGGGTTCGAGACCCGACGGCAGCCGGCGCGCAGCAAAACCTAGCTGTTCATCCTTCCACACAATAAAGAAAGTGGTTGGTAGATAAATGGGTACCCTAGGTAGCCTAGTGGTTAAGACGCTGGGCTGCTGATGGGGCGTGGTTCGGATTCCACGTTCAACTGTAGGTCTAAGGTGGAGTGAAAAGCTTGACCTTCGTCAGAATGAACAATTCGGGCGGAAGTTAACCAAAGGTTACCAAAGGTATATATATATATATATATATATATACAGGGTGTCCGAGAATTATCTGTACAATTTTTGGCTGTTATTAAAAGTCAACCATGAAGTGTAGAAATTCCAGTTTTGTCCCATTTTACAGAGAATCTCATTAAGTTTTTTCTGATACTACGTTTTGACAAGTTTTTTAGAAATGTACGCGAGTGACAGACATTGATGATTTAAAAGCAAGAATCACAGCTGCTATTGAGCGAATTGATGTGGATATGCTGCAGCATACATGGCAACATTTGGAGTATCGATTGGATGTTTTGCGAATCACTAATGGTGCACATATCGAATGTTTGTAACAACGTTACTTTAATAAAAGAAACTTTTGAAAATACAGATTCTAAATAATCTTGTTTAAGAATTTTACGTGTGTTATCAAGAATTTTATTAAAAGATGAAATTGTACAGATAATGTTCGGACACACTGGAATTTCTAAAAAACTTGTCAAAACTTGGTATCAGAAAAAACTTAATGAAATTCTCTGTAAAATGGGACAACACTGGAATTTCTACACTTCATGGTTGACTTTTAATAACAGCCAAAAATTGTACAGATAATTCTCGGACACCCTGTATATGTGTGTGTGTAAAAATGAACACTGAATAATTCCTACATTCATATAATTCTTATATTTACTCATATAATTCTTATGTTCATTCGTATACTTCGCATATTTATATAATCCTTACATTCTTATGTATACTTATATTCATATATTCATTTTGACATATAAAGTCCAAAATCGCATAACACGAGTTTGGATAAATTTTTTATTTGCTTTCTATTTTATAACTGGTGAATTATTTCTTTTTAAACTATTTAATCATTTTTTTTTATTTAGCTTAATAATGTAATCTTGTTCATTCCCTGTATACATTCTCTATTCGTTGTAAAAGATGAAGTCATGTCCTGCTTAACGTTTAATTTTGAATCTTAAGCATTTAATTTTTGCTCATGTGCATGTTTGTTTGTAATTCGTGATGGGAAAGCATATTTCAGTTTCCATTTTTAGTTAACTCGACAGATCATGCTAACATCAGATCTGTCAATATGCGGTTTAAAATAAAAATATGGCTTCCTCTTGCTTAGCAGTCTGGAACTTGTTACAGCTAAAATATTTTTTTGTCTTTAAATATTTTGCAAAGTAAATCAGCCTATTGAGAATAAAAAACAAAAACAGATCCGCATTAAATAATAATGATGTCAGTAAAAAATTCAGTATTAAACCCATAAAATTTCTCCAATGTTCATTCTGATTTGGCTGATCTAACTTAGAGGATGACCATTACTTGTAACATTTTAGCAGTAAAACTACAGTAAGAAATAAATCTTTGTCTTCTCCTTCGAGCCTTGCTCTCTTCAGAGAACTTAATCTTAAATAGAGAAAATAATTTCCCGATACGTTACAAGAAGAATCGGAGAACCTTCAGAGAATTTAGTAAGCTCCACAGAATCCTCTGACCCACTACAAGAAGTCAGTGAGTAGTAGAGAAGAAACTACTCCGATTCCCTATACGGTACCAGCTACTCCAGTGTAACAAATCCGTTGCTGCCACCTAACCAGAACCCCCGTCAACTTCGAACCGACCAGGGCCATAGACGGAGGGGTTAACAACTGGCGACCTCTGCAACCAGGATTCTTCCAGTCTTCTAGACCTTGGAACTAGAACCAACATTCAGTTGACCGGGCGTATCACGACTTCCTGTTCTTTACATCCATCATTCGACGGGTATGTCACGACTCCAAGTTCTCCACGCCTAATCTTGGTTCAGGAACAAGTGGCCAACAAGACACGTCTTGAGGACACGTCTTCAAGGATTTCGCAGTAGGAATTTTGTTAAGTACGGATCCTTTTTTCAAATTATTTACTAAACATTTGAGAAGTCAGTATTATTAACAGTTAATAATTAGTAACAAGCCAGAATTAACACAAAACACAGTGAACACTCTATACACCAGTGATACATTTCTTTTTATTGAAACCGAGTTATTTTCACTATTATAGTTAGTATAGAACAATTTTATTTAATGTGCCAATCATAATATTATCGCACATTTGAGTGAAATTTTGTTTACATTTTTTTATTATTTTTTTACAATTTTTTCCCTAGTTAGACAAATTGTTGTGCGTTATTTCTGCATTTCTTAGATAGAGTAGTTACGAAAGCCACTCAAGTGATCATTCCATAGATTAAGATCGGTCAAGCAGGCCAAATTAGAATACCTTAACAGTACCTTCACATATGAGCGATTCAGACGGTTTGTTTTCTGACACTGAAAATTCCCCCCCATTTTTTCCACCTACCCCGCGCCCTTCAAACATATTTCCAAACACGCAAACTTCAGATCAAGCAAAAGCCAACATGTTTTAAACCACTTTCCCAGCATACATTAACTTAGGTAGACTTGTAAACCTTCCCCACACTGTCCTAATATTTTTTAAGGGAACCATAGATCACTGGTCGACAAAATCGAACTTTTTATTTGTCACATGAACAAAAATGGATGGATCTTATAGGTTTTTTACCGCTGAGTTAAAAAATGGCCTCAGAATTTTTCTATCACCCACCAATATTGAGTGAATCGAAAATGAAATTTGGACTAATTTATAGGCGTAATAGCAATATCAAAGTAGAAAATGCATATTGAATTCACCTAAAATGTGGCTACTGATGATCTACGCTTGTATTTCGCCTCTGGGCCATCCCTTGACAATGTCCAGCAGTAGTCATCCAACATGCTGGGGCTCCACTTGCCCTGGTATCGCTTCTCCATCGTGGATATTTGTTGATGAAAGCGTTCCCCATGCTCATCACTAACATCGCCTAAGTCCAACTCCATTATGGATTAATACAGTTTTTAAACTCAGCTTCGAGGAATCAATAAATAGGCGAAATTCGTTTGGATCATGTTGTTGGCCAAGGGTTTTCATGAGAGGGTAGAAAGTTTCTTGGATGCTTGCGGTAAAAAGATATCTTAGTAGGCTGACCATATTTCCTTGAGACAAAAACGGGACATTGGGATGGCAAAAAAGGGACGGGGGTTATGTAATATTCTGTATTCATGAAAAAATAAGTACATAAACATATTGAGCTTACAATTATTCTTCAGTGACAGAACCCATACAAAAATACAAAAAACAACGGTACTGTCCCGTTCAAAACGGTACGTATGGTCAGCCTATATCTTAGTGACTTTTTGTTGGAGATTCCAACCATTCATCCTGGAAGCCGAAAGTTCGGATTGATCTTTTGACAATTTCAGATCACATACAAGCTCGTTCAGGTCTGCTTGAGATATTAAGTGAGGCTCTGTCGATGAACAAGATGGTTCAAACATTAGATCAACATCATCCGTCAGTAAACCATGTTGAGCTTCGTCATTACCATTGTACATTAACTTCATTTTCATCATCTAAACTCCACGTTTCCGGTGGCCTTGGTACTGGCAAATGTTTATTATGTAAAACAGGCCTTATGGCTGATGGTAAATTTGGGTATTGTACCATATGTTTAGATTTCGCAGTAATGCCTAGTATATTTGTTAGGCAGAAACAACAATCCGTTAAATGGTCTTTCGGCTCTCTCCATATCATCGGAACAGCAAAGGCATTTGACGAGACCCATTTAACCAGCCTGTCAGAAGTCTTAAACACGTAGGGTACAGCATATATGAGGTGCCCACGTCTTGTTTTGATCCCCTACTTTGCAACCAAAATAAAGTTCGTATGCTTTTTTGACGAGAGGGGTGAAATTTCGCGTTTGAAATTTAAGTGTTAACTCTCTGCACACATAACAGAAACAGTTTGGATGGTTGACACACTTGCGTGGCATTCTGTCATGAAAAAATACGAACGCACTGACACAAAAAATGATTCAGGAAAATCACGAATATAGTGCACGATGTTCACTGAGTGAAATCAAATGAGTAACTGACAAATGAAAGTCAACAGTGACGTGTAGCAACTTATAAGCAGAGGAAGAGGAAGGGGCAGACCCCGCCCCCTTCCTATTCTCACTCAAATCCTAAGTAATGTAAATTCGTGTGTCACTCTAAAACTGCGGGTGATAGAAAAATTCTGTTTTCATTTTCGTAATCAACATAAAAAATTACACATAGTTCAAGTAAAAATATCTCTGTGACAAAAACTTTGTTGACCAGTGATTAATCACTTCGTTGAACCGCGCATAAGATTGAGTCTCTAGAACAGCATTTCTTACGCGAAAACATGACAGATGATGATATAAAGATTAGGGAAGCTAAAAGGTTTATTGACCCTAAAGAGGGGAATGCCCATGATATAGTTACATAAGTCCCATCCATTAGCGAAGCTACAACTTGGGACAATTTTAAAAAACACTTATTAGAATCTTTCAAAGAAATAACACTCGCACAACCTTTGGCCACATTATAAGCTGTCTTCCAAGCTAAATGGAAGAAAGGAGAACATGAAGATTTAAATAACGTTATTACACGAACACATAAACCCGTAGGAGAAGCCCTCCGAGCCGCAGAAAAAGCATGTGACATTAAATTCACTTCAAAGCAAAGAAGTGAAACAAGAATGCACGCCCTCCTTCTCAGTATTTTAATTGCGATAGTTTCGGGCACATGATGAGTCAATGCAATTATCCTCCCTGTTGCTCCCACTGTCATGAACATGATCATCGCCGTGGCGATCGAAAAAATGTACTGACAAAGCACCTGTAGGGTACAGGCCCCACTTCCAGAGATCAAATCACCAACGTTCCCAAGAGCCCTCCAATTCACAGAAACCTCTTAGTTCCCAGCCTCAAGAGAACCACCAACCCAACAGATCACGACGACAAGGTCAACCACAGTTAGGGTTGCCAACCGTCCTTTTTTGAAAAGGACAGTCCTTTTTTGTAGATTTTTGTCCTTGTCCTTTCTTGAGTTCGGAAAGGACGCCATTTGTCCTTTTCTGATAACAATCTTGTTCCAAACAAGTTTTATAACAAAACTTTTGTTTAAAAGGAAATAATTATAAAGTCTTAAGTCGAGTAACATTTTATAAATTCATTTCTTCACTTAAATGTTAACGTTCCGTGTAGCGGAAAAGTATAAATTTAAAAATAAATATTGTTACCATAAATTTTGTCAATGCATGACTCAATGGGTCAATATCTGTATATCAATAAACATATTTACTTTAAGAAAATATGCAATAAAAAAGCATGCAGTATAAATTGTAATAAATTATAAATAAAATTTTACTTCTTTCCCTAACCTTGTAGACAGTATATTGGAATTGATGTTCTTGTCCTTTTTTTCAAACTTCATGGAGTTGGCAACCCTAACCACAGTATTACCCGGTGTCCAGATCCCAATATAATCAGCAAGGTCGGATGGTTCGGTACGTAGAAGTACCCGTTAAAGAATCAGTTTCCCCAGAGTACATTTTTCAAGATGATCCTCCAGTGTATGGTGATCCCCTAGCATATGACTCGGGTCCTCCCATAGAAGTCAGTTCAAGTTCTTTTTTTAGATCCCACTTTGGAGGCAGCAGTTCAGCCTCCTCCCTCCTAAATAGCAGTAATAAACCCAAATACACACAGGAACTATTAGGGTGTCTCAATTTTAGTAAAGTCAACAATTCAAAAACTACTAATGCTCAAATGATGTCATATTATCTAGCAAACTTAGAAATATCTTTAGTGTTGTTTAAAAAAGCCATTTACCTACTTATATTTGACCATAAAAGTTTGAAATATAACCTAAATATGACTGTAGCAGTGTAGCATCGTATATCAATGTGCCATTGATATGTGTGGTCAACTTTGGTTATTTTTGGTGTGCAGTATGGTTTCTAAGTTTCACATAGTCACAAATGCTGGAGTTTTGATTGTGAATGCATGTTTTCCCTCCTTTTTGAAATTTTAATTACTTCGTGATGTAAATATTGTGTAATTCAAATTATTCGAAATGTTATGTGTGACCCAAACTTTCTGTATATTTTGATATGATAGATATATGAAATTGTCATTACTTTGAATAATTAAGTCTTGTACCTATAACAACACAACCTTTTACCTGAGCTTATAGGAAGATATTAAGAATTTAAATTAACTTAATTTTATGTAATCATAATCAGTAGGCCTATCCAAATTTCAATGACATTTCTTTCGTTCATAGGTCCACAGAATGAGTTAGAAAGAAATCAGAACCCGAAGCAAGTCAAGTTGTCACCTTAGTCATTTGGTGGGGACTGGGAGGGAACTTCCCCCTGCTGAGTTGCCCCCAGCCAGAGATCTGCTGAGGTATGGTTTGTTGAAGAGAGAGATGAGTGAGGAAGACAGGAGGAATTACCCAGTTAATGACCTGATTAACAACGGCATTGTTCCAGGGCTACTGGCTCAGTGGAGAAAGGCCAATGCTCTATCCACAGGACCTGTAATCAACACTGAGGTCAGGATCAGGGCTAAAGTGAAGACACTGTGGGATGAGGCAGTGAAGGTGTCCATTGGCAATGTAAAGCTAGAGGTCAAAGATAGGTTCATGATGAAACTGGACAAATTGGTGGACATCCTGACCTGTCACTGTGTGATCAGGAGCTGCAGTGTGTTTAGGTGCAACCCTGTCTGCAACAGTGAGGTTCACATTGACAGCAGCTGCAGGAGCGAGCAGAAAATACCAGTGCAGGAGCTTGCCTTCATTAAAGGTCAGAGAGAAAAGGTGGGAAGTGTGGGGGCACACCAGATGGGTCTAGCTGATCACCCTGAGACCAGGAGACAGGAAGCAGTGCTGCAGATACAGGAGCAGAGAAGGAAGGCCGAGGAGAAGAGGAGGAGGAAGGCAGAGGAGTCAGCTAAGAAAGAAGAGCAGTCGAGGGAGGAGTCACTGCTGAAGATGGAGTTGCAGGAGACTGGAGATATACTGGAGGAGGCAGGGAGGAGAGAGGAGGACGAAGACTTCATACCAGAGGCTGCGACAACTTCCTCCTTGCCTCTGGCTAAGAAGAAATACAACACTGAAGATATCACCAACATAGCTCTGGCTAGCTTGAGATATCACACTGGGCTGAGGGAGACTGCAGAGATTGCCACTGCTGCCTGGATTGATGCTGGTCTTATCACAGAGTTTGACACAGCACTGGTGATTGACCACAATAAGATGAGGAGGGCTCAGGAGAGACTGACTAAGGAGCTGGTCAAGAAGTTTGATGAAGAGATTAGGGAAAATGGCATCACCTGCATCTTCTTTGATGGGAAAAGAGATGACACCAAAGTGATGATAGAAGCTGAGGGCAGTGACAGGCAGTTTCCTGGCCTCATTAAGGAAGAACACTACACAGTGTGCAATGAACCAGGTGTGAAATATTTGTGGCATTTTGTACCAGAGGAAGCTGCAGAAGAGAGAAGTCATGCTGAGGTCACTGCTGATCATCTGGTGAACTGGCTAAGAGAGAGAGGAGCAGACCAGACCCTTTTGGCCATAGGAGGTGACAGTACTAATGTGAATACTGGCTGGGAGGGAGGAGTAATGCATTATGTGGAGGCCAAGCTTAGCAGGAAGTTGGTGTGGATTGTCTGTGACTTGCACACTGGGGAGCTGAGTCTCAGACACCTGGTGACTACACTGGATGGCAAGAAATCTATCTATATTTCTAAGTTTTAATATTGAAATACAATCAAAATGTTTTTAATTGTATGTATGTAAAATGTAGTTATATATGGCATCGTTGCCAAAGTTCAAGAAACCTATCTATAGTTGTAAGTTTTAATATTGAAATACAATCAAAATGTCTTTAATTGTATGTAATGTATGCAAAATGTAGTTATATACAATAAAAAAAATACTTGCAAAAATTGCTGATTTTTCATAAACTTCAACTTCAAATATAAGTAGGTAGGAGTGGTCAAATCTGGATTTTAAAGCCATATTTCGATTTAGCACATAAAAATGCATCATTTGGTCACTAGTAGTCTTTGAAAATCTAAAGGAGCACATGCGACATTGATTAAGAAACAATGTGCAAATGAGTTACAAGAGAGTACAGATTATAAATATGAAATTAAGGCACCTTCCTGCCAACTCAAAGGAGTTACAGGCACTCCCTTACCTACATACGGAGAAATCGAATTATATTTAAAAGTTGGTAACGCGGTATATCCACCAAAATATTGTATTGTGGACGCAGTCGCCAACTTTCAGACAGATATCTTACTAGGTATGGATTTCTTCAACCGGAAATTTACCCAGCCGGAAAATTAGTTAAGTGTGGAAATAGGACACACCATCTCCATGAGAATAATAGACAGCTTAATGCTAACAGAATCAGTTTAGTTCGGATTTCCGAAAGAAATAGGAAACTAACTCCAGTTTATAGCAGTTCAAGTCAGTCGGTTGCATCCAGAGAGACAACCGCCCCAGAAATAAACCCCCAGAGTAATCAGTTCCAGTTGTTAAATCCAGTAGGATCAACACAGTCAGTTAGTTTCGAGTCAGTCAGTTTCCAGTCAGTTAGCCAGTTTCAGTTCAGCCAGTTTCAGTTAACTCAGCAGTTGAGATTCGAAATCCAACTGAAACGATTTTTCAGCCAATAAGGCAAATTTTAATCGCCGAACCAGAGTCAGATTCACAATTTTTCATATGCCATACAGAGCATATAACAGTAGCACCTTATGAGAAGATATGTTTCCTAGCAAGAGTAGTACAGAGAAAAGTAACTTCAAGAGATGTTCTTATTGCCCAAGTTCTTAGTCATAGTCAAAATTCAGCTATCCCTGTTGTTTGTTTAAACAAAGGAAAAAGCCCTCTTGAATTAACTTCAAATCAGAGAATAGGAACTGTTTCCACAGTAGAAATAAATTTAGATTTCGCCACCAGTACTATAAATCGTGTTTCCAGTTCCTTAGAGTTAAACTCTTCAGCATTAAAAGCAGAATATAAGAAATGTCTGGAGCACTCCCTTCAAGAGTCACCAGCTTTACAGGATCCCAAACTACTGGAATCACTTCTCGATTTTCTGATAAGAAATAGAGATGTGATTGACCTAAAAGGAGATCCTCTGGGCCGAACTAATTTGGTCCCTTTCGAAATTAAGCTGGAACCCAATTCCAAACCCACCTTCATTCCTTCCTATAGGGTTCCACATTCCCAATTAGTAACTATTAAGGAACACATCAGGGACATGTTGGAGCAGGATATCATTAAGCGTTCAGCTAGTCTCTGGCCCACTCCTATGATTTTTGTTTTCAAAAAGGACGGAACATCTCGCCCTTGTATAGATTTTAGACGCCTAAACCATATTACCATCCCAGACCGTTTCCCTATTCCCAACATGCAGGAAGGAAACAATTCTGAACATAGGGAGAGCTAACTTTTTTCATCCCTCGATTTAGCATCTGGTTACTGGCAAATGGAGGTCATTCCAGAATCTCGGGTATTGACTACTTTCTCCACTAATCGAGACCATTAGGAATTCCAGGTTTTACCTTTCAGAGTCCGAAATAGGCCTGCTAATTTCTCTAGGTTGATGAATATTGTCCTTTCCGACCAATTAAGTGTCGAAGCTCTCGTCTATCTTGAAGATAGTATCGTTTATATTTCGAATATAAAAACACACTTTCAACGTCTTCAGAATGTGCTATCACGTTGGAGAAAAGCACATCTTAAAATAAAACTTGCAAAGTGCAATTTCTTACAGGAATCCCTGGTATACTTAGGATTTCTACTATCATTCATTGGAATTAAACCTGATCCAGCTAAACTTGAAGCACTGGAAAGGTACCCTGTACCTAAAACCATCGACGACGCTCGTGCATTTATTGGCTTTGTCGGATTCTATCGAAATTTTATCCCCCAATTTTCAAACATTGCCAAACCCATTCCCAATTTGTTCCAGAAAAATGCTAAATTTAATTGGGAATCTGAATAAGATAGAATAACCTTTATTAATAATAATAAAATAAATATATTTTTTCAATTTACAATGACATGAATAATTGTGAAGCTCGACTATTTATTTTATTTAATTTGGCCCTTAAGCTTTAGGCTTTACTGGGCTCTTATTAAAAATAATCAGCTAGTTGTTATTAATTAATAATAATAAATAAATAAATAAATAAGTATTATTAACAGTTAAAACATTTATTACAATATTAAACGATATTAGTGGACATTAATCCTAGATTTTTGTTAGTATACCATTATTAATCGGGATTTCAACTTGGTTTTAAACAAATTTACATTCGCAATATTTTTTATATCGGCATGCGAGTCATTCCATAGTTTCAATCCAATGAAAATGGGTAGTTTTTGAGATGAAGACAATCTAAATTGAGGTATAACACGCTTTGATCTGTTTCTGGTTGATACGAGTGAATTTCTTGATGAGTTACAAAATATCTTTTCACCCATTGCAAATTAATGATTTTGTTCTTACACTTGTAAATAAAAATAAAATGTGCCAGTTTAGTTATATCGTTGAGCTTTAGTAGGCTTAGCTCTTTAAATAATGCACTAGAGTGATCAAGGAAATCAGCATCAGATAATAACCTTATTGCTCGTTTTTCGATGACAAAGATACCATTTAATGCGTTGTTAGCGGAGTTTCCCAAAACAAGGGTGCAGTATGTTATATAAGGAAGAACAAGAGTATGATGAAGAGTCAATAAAACTTGTTTAGGGACTACATTTCTAAGTTTAAACATTATAGCAACGCTCCTTGGAATCTTTTTCGCGATATAATTTACATGATCACTAGGGTGGATCGATTTTACATTTTTTTCGATTTCCATATTCTAATAGAGACAAAAACTTGCGCATGCATAAGAAAATAGCCTCTGCAAAATCTTAGCTTAATAGGTAATCATCTTCTGCCCCAGGCAGAGCGATGAAAATCATATTTTAGTAGTCAAAAACGTATTTTTCTTATAATTTTTAAAATATTTCAATATGCATCAAAATTATTCCTAATAACTATAAAGTCGATGAAAAGACCTCACATGATCGTTTTTCCAAGCGCGTTGTCCTACGTTAATATCTTTTGCCCCCGGCAACAACGTCAAATGTTGAAAAAATAGGTAATTTATATACATATTTTCAGATCGGCTCTTTGTCTTAAATAATGCATTTATATATTTCCCATAGCATTTATATCGTTGCTTAGGCATGAAATAACACACACACACATGCCTATTACACGGTAATGAATTATCACTGCGACACCTCATTCAAGACTTGGACGGCAAACAACTGGGCCAATGGGCTTTACTGGACCAGTTGGAAAACAACTGAACGACTGCGAAAAACTTCCAATTACAGAATTCGATGCCATTCCATCTCCCGACATTGACATAGATGATGCCGAGTTGAGCACTGACCAGAAATATTTGTTAGGCATCTACAGAGCAGTGTCGAGCGGTAGCTGCTCTTCAGCTCTCGCGGCTCGAAATCCAGGTAAGATGGCGCATTCCAGGTGGCTGACAACAGCAAATAGATTTCTGCGCCTCTATGTTTCAACCAGTGAACCCTCCAGCACCTTCAACGAAATTGCGCGATTCATTATGACAGTTTACGCACCAATTTGGTTTAAGATAAAGAAAAACTCCAGTTTCACTGAGGGCGCAAAACATTTTTTCGAAATGATGCGTCTCTCTCAGACCATGCCTCAAAGATCTAAGACAATCGCCAACAAAGTACTCCGTAGAAATTCTTTCTTTGCTCACCCAGAAAATATTTTGATCTCCATGCTACATGCCGATGAGCAACACATAAGAGAATTGGGATGGAGAAGAATATTAAAAGCACGATCAAAACAATCACTAGCGGGGGAAATTCGAGCCTTCGCCATGCCTGAGCTGCTCTACGATAGTCAAAACTATTACGAAATGATCAACTGGCAAACGGCTGAGGTAACCGAACCCCCCGTTACAAAAACAATACCTGATACCCGAATAAAAGAGTTTGTTGAGACGGGAGACCAGCCTGATGGACTGATCCCACTATTCGCTTGTCATACTCAAGCGGTCGAGAGACTCATCAAATTAGTAACCGAAGCCTCTGCCAGTGTAAGTGGAATAGAAGAGAGGGACGGATTCATCCGCTCCCGTCTTCACTCCCGAACAAAAATTCCACGATTTGATTCTAAGAAAGATTACCGTATGTAAATCGACATGCAGCCAAAGGAAGGGTGGTTGGGGCTGGATAGGGTGGAACTCGACGTACAGCCACCTCCTCGTGGTGAGTTCTGGGCTGCTAATTTTATAAAATTAGCAAGCGAGGAGCTGTACTTAGTACTTATCGTACTTATAACATCGCATTAACGTAATTATAATACACATTTAGACTTTTCTCGGGGACAGAAGATATTACTCTAGAGTCATAAAATTTTGCGTGTGTGTTATTTCATGCCTAAGCAACGATATAAATGCTATGGGAAATATAAATGCATTATTTAAGACAAAGAGCCGATCTGAAAATATGTATATAAATTACCTATTTTTTCAACATTTGACGTTGTTGCCGGGGGCAAAAGATATTAACGTAGGACAACGCGCTTGGAAAAACGATCATATGAGGTCTTTTTCATCGACTTTATAGTTATTAGGAATAATTTTGATGCATATTGAAATATTTTAAAAATTATAAGAAAAATACGTTTTTGTCTACTAAAATATGATTTTCATCGCTCTGCCGGGGGCAGAAGATGATTACCTATTAAGCTAAAACTTTGCAGAGGCTATTTTCTCATGCATGCGCAAGTTTTTGTCTCTATTAGAATATGGAAATCGAAATAAATGTAAAATCGATCCACCCTAATGATCACTCCATTGCAAATTCTTATCTAGCATTACACCAAGAAATTTTGTTACAGTACACTCCTTTATGGCGATTTCATTAACATTAAGTTCATTAACATATACATTTCTTTTATTAGTAAAAATCATGAAATTTGCTTTACTGGTATTTAGGAGGAGTTTATTGGTGGGGTGGTCAACCATTTCATTACACTGATGAATTCTGAATGAAATAAATTCTTAGCTGTATTAACATCTTTGCAAGAAAAAGAGAGAGTTATATCATCTGCAAACATTATGAAGTTCAGTATATCAGATAAACGTTGAAGGTCATTTATGTATAATAAAAATAACAGTGGACCCAGAACTGAGCCCTGTGGCACACCATGTTTGACAAGCGCTTCAGTTGAGCAAACCTAATTTAGTGATACAAAATGATATTTACTGGACAAATAACTTTTAAACCAATCACTGATTGCTCCTCTAAAGCCGTAACAATATAATTTATTAAGTAGAATATTATGGTCTATTACATCAAACGCCTTACTCAAATCCATAAATAGTGATATCATTATTTCTTTCTTCTCAGTAATTTCCGTTGTTTTATTATTACGGAAGCCATATTGATTTGGAGATAATAAATTGTAGGATTCTAAATATCGCTGCATTCTACTTTTTACAATTTTTTCAAAAACTTTGCTGAACACAGATAATGAACACACCGGCCTGTAATTTGTTGCTAGTGTAGGATCACCCCCTTTAAAAAGGGGTGTTATACAACCAGTTTTTAGCATTGATGGGAATATTCCTTTGAAAATACTTTGATTGATAATTTTAGCCAAAGTTACAGATATCTTATCTTTAACAAGTTTCAATATAGGTACAGGAATGTTATGAATGTTATTTTTTGTATTTTTTAATTTACCAATAATATTCTCTACCTCAGTAGAGGTAGTAGGAACAAAAGAAAATGAATTTAGTGGGCTGGGGGGCATATATTCTAGAGGTGAGTGATCATTATTTATTAATTGTGAGCGAAACTTATCCGCTATTGAAGTAAAATGTGCATTTAAAGAGTCTGCAATAGCAGTATCATCAGTAATTTCTTTATTGTCAACATTTAATTTCTCTATTGAATTTTTCTTAATTTGTTTTCCGAGAAGATTGTTTATGGTTGCCCACAAAGCTGGGCACAAACCGTTAATCCGTTAATCGTTAATTAACGAAGTTAACTTTTTCGTTAACGATTTAACTTTTAAGTTAACTTTGAAAATCATTATCGGACTAATTAACTTCCGTTACATTTAACTTCCGTTAACTCAAGTCCGTTAACCCAAAAAATTTATAAATAAACGTTTAAAAGTTTCTATTATTTTCAGTGTTGAGCAGGTGCGCAATTAATCCGCCACTGTTAATAGTGATGAACGAATTTCCATTTCCGCAGTGCAAAATCAGGCGATATATTTGTTTCCGTCGCCACAATTTGTGTCTTACCAAATATGGTAGTTATTTATGGCATTGGTTTGAGCAAAACATGGTCGACTGTAAAATCAGGCGGAAAGATTTGCCATTTGAGTTGAATGTTTCAACTTCTTTCAAGAAATATCACGAGCATTTTAAGGCACTTTCAATAATATATATGTAACAATTACAACAAATAACTACATTCGTTTCATTTGCAGTCTGTCTCTTGCGCAAAATGTTTGTGCTAGTGAATATTTAAAAATAATCGTTGTCAAGTAAGTCATGTATATTTATAATATGTCTGTGAGTACCTTATTAGTAGTCTCCAAGGGCCAAGGGCCTCGTCTACTGCAGCGCCTTGGTCGACGCACTTTTGGCAGGCATCGACAAAAGGTTTGGGCCCCTCCTGGAGGATGACGAATGCCAGCTGGCTGCTGCCTTCCATCCCAGGTTTCGCCTCATCTGGTTGGACAAGTATGACAACACCAAGGTCGCCAGGGTGAGGAAAAGCATGGAGGGTACAGTCGAGGAGGCCATGAAGCAGCAGTCCAACGAAGTGGGCAGCAACAGTGGAGGCAGCAACAACGAGGAGGAGGAGGAGGAGGAGGAGGAGGAGGATGACTTCTTCAGTGCTGTCATCCAGACAAAAGAGAGCAGCAGAAGCCACAGGTCACTCAAGGGCAAGGCCCAGAACTTGGTCAAGACCTGGCTGGAGACCAACTCCAAGGACTTGCTGACAGATGCTGCCTTCTTGGGTGAGCAAGTGTTGGTGGATTTGTTCATCAAGTTCAACACAGCCATCCCCTCCAGTGCTGCAGTGGAGCGTTTGTTCTCTATGGGCAAGGACATCCTGAGGGCCAAGAGATCATCCCTGTCTGATGAAAACTTTGATATGCTAATTTTCATGAAGGGCAACATGCATCTCATGGACAAAATGGAGAACGAGAAGAAGAGGGAAATTAAATTATATATATTGTGTTTTTCATTTTTTTTATAATAAAAGTTAACGTTAACGGTTTATCGGTAACTTCCGTTACATGTTTAACGAATTAACGGATTAACGGTTAACGAAGTTAACTTTTTGGTTAACGGATTAGCGGTTAACGAAGTTAACTTTTTGGTTAACGGTGCCCACCACTGGTTGCCCAAGTGTTTTTCATTTTTTCATGTCTCCTTTATGTTTGGAAAATTGATTGTTATAATAGTTATATTTTGCAATTTTTATTATTTTAGTTAATTTGTTTCTGTATTGAGTATATTGTATTTTAGGAATTTTGCTCTGCAATTGCAATTTGAATAATTTATCTCTGTTCTTTATTGAAGTGATAATTCCTGGAGTGATCCATGGATTTGCGACCCTTTTGGGCGAAACTGTTTTTCTCCTTAAAGGAAAGCAAATATTAAAAATATGGAATAACGTGCCATAGAAGAACTGAAACATATGATCTGGGTCATTTAAAGGTTCGTCACAGTCAAGTCGAGTATTTTCTACAGCCCCAATAAGTTTTCTTTTGTTAACCCCTGAGAATATTCTGTAATCAATAGTTGTTTTGTTCGCAACCTGAACAATGTTATTGAATATAGCGTAAGTAGGAAAATGATCACTGATGTTAGTGGTTATAATTCCAGAATTTACGAGGGTTTTGCTATTTACAAATATATTATCAGTCGTAGATTCTGTTATTCGATTGCCATAGCTGCAGACTCGAGTGGGTTTGGTAATAGAATGACTAAGATAGAAAGAATTCATTAAGTTTAAAAACTGATGAGAGATTGCTTCAGATTGCAAATTGATGTTGAAGTCTCCCGCAACTATGGCATTCGATTTATGAAAGTTGCATAACATGTTATCTAAGTGAATTAAAAAGCTATTGATATTAGTATTAGGTGGTCTATATATTGCATGAACAGAATATACACTTCTTTTGTCTTTTATATTCACAATCAGGTTTTCATCTGACCACCAACATGCTTTTGAAACTTTAAACGGTAAACTAACCTGTCATCCCATCCCATCCTCCAATATCCCGATTACACCAAACCCTTTGTTATAGCCACAGATGCTTCCTCCTATGGACTAGGAGCCGTCCTATTACAGGACGTAGATGGTGTGGCACTACCCATTCCATATGCCAGTCAGATTCTCTCTGGACCTCAACGGAATTACTCCACTACGGATCGAGAGGCCCTAGCGGTATATTGGGCTTTGAAGAAATTCCGAAATATCGTCTACGGCTACAATGTAGTCATCAAAACTGACCATAAACCACTCACGTACCTCTTCAAGGACAAGTAACTTGAAGGACGGTTGAGTAGATGGGCTCTGTTGATTCAGGACTTTGCGGCAAAAATCGTATACAAACCAAGAAAACTTCAAGTTATTCCAGACTGATTGTCGAAACTCAAGCCCGACACCCAAGTGAATAAGATAGAAACTCTTCCTGTGTTCGACTACGAATGTCTGCAATACTCCCAACAACAGGACCAACACACTCAGAACCTTCGGGCTTGCCTGGAACAAAAGGAACCATCTAAGGTAAAAGAGCAGTACGACCTAAAAGATGGGCTCGTACATTTTAGGAACGAAGATGGAAACGACCTCGTGAAAATACCAAAGGATCTCGTAGATATAGCTATTGGACTTTGTCACGACTCACCTTTGAATGGCCACATGGGGCTGGATTGCACCATCAAGAGTCTTTTGGAGCGATACCAGTTTCCCGAAATAAACAAAAAGGTGCATGAATACATCGCTGAATGCCCATCTTCTTTCAAACGTAAAGGCAACGCACCGTCCACAGCTCCCATGCATAAATATCCAGTATGCCGACGGCCCTGGTAACGAACTGGAATGGACATACTGGGACCATTCCCCCAAACATCAAAGAGAAACCAGTATATCATTATGTTTACGAACCACTTCTCGCGTTACAGCGAAGTAGTTGCCATTCCAAACCAGAACTCGGAAACTGTGGCAAGAGCCCTAGTGGAACGCGTCATCCAAAACCACATTACTCCTTCTATCCTAATTTCGGATAACGCCCTTAGTTTCACTTCCAAACTGTTCGAGTCACTTTGTAACATGTGTAAAATTAAAAACACCCACATTGTGGCATACCTTCCGCAGGCAAACGGTTTAGTGGAAAGACAATCGGTAGATCTTAGAAGCCCTCCGCCACATTGTCGATGCATCCTCCTGTACATGGGATGTTTCCCTCCCCATGGTGTAAACAGCCATCAACAACGGCTATAACTTGTCCATCGGGGACTCCCCTCATTTCGTCCTATATCACTACGACAAACCGCTACGTTTTGATTTGCCTGACCAAATCGACCCGGCAGTTCTAACACCTTCCGAGATGGCAGAAGCAAATCAAATCAGCAACTAGTTGAACGATCTTTCAAAATTTTTGACATAATCCGCTAAGCCCTAGACCAACGAAACCAACAGATGGAGCAAGAGCAACATAGGTGTCATCCCCGCCAACGGACTATAATCGTCGCTATGCGATGTTACATAAATATCGTGAAACCGCCAAGTGCTCATCACAAATTATACCCAAAATGGGATGGCTCATATAGGATTATGAAAAACCTCGGAAAGAACCATTACGAAATCCTCGACCTCCGAGACCATTCCAAACTAAAGATCATTCACGCTGATAATTCACTGGTCAACAAAGTTCTTGTCAGCTATTTTTACTTGAACTATGTGTAATTTTTTACGTTGATACCAAAATGAAAACAATTTTTCTATCACCCGCAGTTTTAGAGTGACACACGAATTTACATTACTTAGGATTTGAGTGAGAATAGGAAGGGGGCGGGGTCTGCCCCTTCCTCTTC
Organism: Bathynomus jamesi; assembly: GCA_023014485.1. NCBI lineage: Eukaryota > Metazoa > Arthropoda > Malacostraca > Isopoda > Cirolanidae > Bathynomus > Bathynomus jamesi. Next base: position 647,622 of record JAJOZX010000030.1, read on the forward strand.
CTCTGCTTATAAGTTGCTACACGTCACTGTTGACTTTCATTTGTCAGTTACTCATTTGATTTCACTCAGTGAACATCGTGCATTTTATTCGTGATTTTCCTTAATCATTTTTTGTGTCAGTGCGTTCGTATTGTTTCATGACAGAATGCCACGCAAGTGTGTCAACCATCCAAACTGTTTCTGTTATGTGTGCAGAGAGTTAACACTTAAATTTCAAACGCGAAATTTCACCCCTCTCGTCAAAAAAGCATACGAACTTTATTTTGGTTGCAAAGTAGGGGATCAAAACAAGACGTGGGCACCTCATATATGCTGTACTACGTGTTTAAGACTTCTGACAGGCTGGTTAAATGGGTCTCGTCAAATGCCTCTGCTGTTCCGATGATATGGAGAGAGCCGAAAGACCATTTAACGGATTGTTATTTCTGCCTAACAAATATACTAGGCATTACTGCGAAATCTAAACATATGTTACAATACCCAAATTTACCATCAGCCATAAGGCCTGTTTTACATAAAAAACATTTGTCAGTACCAAGGCCACCGGAAACGTGGAGTTTAGATGAAAATGAAATTGATATACAATGGTAATGACGAAGCTCAACATGGTTTAATGACGGACGATGTTGATCCAATGTTTGAACCATCTTGTTCATCGACAGAGCCTCACTTAATATCTCAAGCAGACCTGAGTGCGCTTGTCTGTGATCTGAAATTGTCAAAAGATCAATCCGAACTTTCGGCTTCCAGGTTGAACGGTTGGAATCTTCAAGAAAAAGGCACTAAGATATCTTTTTACCGCAAGCATCCAAGGAACTTTCTACCCTCTCATGAAAACCCTTGGCCAATAACATGATCCAAACGAATGGTGCCTATTTATTGATTCCTCGAAGCTGAGTTTAAAAACTGTATTACTCCATAATGGAAATAAATACCATTCAGTTCCATTAGCACATGCCGTACATATGAAGGAATCATACGACAATATGCACCTGCTTGTGAAACATATCCAATATGATAAATACTCTTGGCATATCTGTGGAAACTTGAAAGTGATTGTACTTCGTCTTGGTTTACAACTGGGTTATACGAAATTCTATTGTTTCCTCTGTGAATGGGACAGCAGAGCACGGGAAAGCCATTACTCAAAAAAACAATGGCCACTTCGACAAGCGTTGATTCCAGGGCATAAAAAGATCGGCAGTTCACCTCTTCTTAATCCAAAAAAGTTATTTGCCACCACTACATATTAAACTTGGTTTAATGGAAAATTTTGTTAAGGCTATGGATCAAAATGGCAGGGCGGGGGGGGGGGGGGGGTCTCTACTTGAAACAGAAATTTCCGAGGATCAGCGAGGTCAAAATCAAGAAGGGATATTTATGGTCCCGCAAATTAGAGAAATCATGAGAGACAGCGTGTTTGATGAAACTCTAAGTGAAGTTGAAGGAGCAGCTTGGAGAGCATTTAAAGTAGTGAACACAAATTTCCTCGGAAACTTCAAGGCCGAAAATTAAGAGTCACTTGTTGAAGAACTTCTGAAGGCCTATAAAGACTTGGGGTGCAACATGTCGAAAATTCATTTTCTTGACTCACATCTCGACTTCTTCCCAACAAACTTAGGCGATGTTAGTGATGAGCATGGGGAACGCTTTCATCAACAAATATCCACGATGGAGAAGCGATACCAGGGCAAGTGGAGCCCCAGCATGTTGGATGACTACTGCTGGACATTGTCAAGGGGTGGCCCAGAGGCGAAATACAAGCGTAAATCATCAGTAGCCACATTTTAGGTGAATTCAATATGCATTTTCTACTTTGATATTGCTATTATGCCTATAAATTAGTCCAAATTTCATTTTCGATTCACTCAATATTGGTGGGTGATAGAAAAATTTTGAGGCCATTTTTCAAACTCAGCGGTAAAAAACCCATAAGATCCATCCATTTTTTTTTTCTTGTGACAAATAAAAAGTTCGATTTTGTCGACCAGTGATTATAATTTGAAGATAGCTACCGAACAACAACTTCCCAAAAAACATGTGCCAGGCGTTCGAGCCACATACCATTCAAAGGATCAAGGTATTAACAAATCCAGCAGGGACCACAAACCCAAAGTGGTCTCCGCAGAAACCACTACCCGTGACGAAGATTGGCACTTTGTAATACCACCAGTACTCGAGCCAATCTCCTCCAACTCCACCATCTCGTCCGTCACCATCCTCACCGATTGATGATCGACGCACGGAACCTACATACCGGCCGCAAATGCATCAACCACGTGAATTAGAACCTTTACGAAAAAAACGAACACACTCAGAATCCGAGCTTAATGTTCGACCACCACTACCACCTAAGCGAGGCCGACCACTCCGCACACAAACACAAACATCTACACGATCATCAACAGCTCCGTATAATTTAAGACGTAGATATGAATAAAATTGTTCTCCTTATAATATTGAGATTACAATTAACAACTCGTACCCCTTTCTGTCTGAAACTAAATTCAAACCTACTATAAAATTCTTGAATTCCGCCATGAAACCGGTGACCATCCTATCAAGACTTCATGCCCCTAAATGGAATGATCAATTGAGTCGTTTTTAAAAATTTTCAGATGATAGCCAGAATAACCTTTTACAAATACTGTAACCAGTAACAATTATTTACCAACATCTGCCGTCAGTGTTATCATTGTGTGTGCTATTATCCTCGGTATATTTGTAGTGAAAAGACTATTCTCGCAAAAAAAAAAAAAGACAACCACCCCCGACTTATGTTGTGTATATAAATCTGTATTATAAAAACCATTATATATCATCTGGTTGGAATTAGTTAGAATGTTATATTATTGTATTAATATAATTCTAGAGGAGAGAGCCCTGTAAAATTGAACAAGGATTAATTCCTACATTCATATAATTCCTATACTCATTCATATAATTCTTATGTTCATTCGTATACTTCGTATATTTATGTAATCCTTATATTCTTATGTATATTTATATTCATATATTCATTTTGACATGTAAAGTCCAAAATCGCATGACACGAGTTTCGTTAAATTTTTTATTTGCTTTCTATTTTATAAATGGTGAATTATTTCTTTTTAAACTACTTAGTCATTTTTTTTTTAGATTTAGCTTAATAATGTAATCTTGTTCATTCTCTGTATACATTCTCTCTTCGTTGTAATAAGATGAAGTCATATCCTGCTTAACGTTTAATTTTGAATCTTAAGCATTTAATTTTTGCTCATGTGCATGTTTGCTTGTAATTCGTGATGGGAAGGCATATTTCAATTTCCATTTTTAGCTAACTCGGCAGATCATGATAACATCAGATCTGTTAATATGCGGTTTAAAATAAAAATATGGCTTCCTCTTGCTTAGCAGTCTAGACCTTGCTAGAACTAAAATATTTGTTTTGCCTTTAAATATTTTGCAAAGTATATCAGCCTATTGAGAATGAAAAAACAAAAACAGATCTGCATTAAATAATAATGATGTCATTAAAAATTTCAGTATATAAATCCATAAAATTTCTCCAATGTTCATTCTGATTTGGCTGAACTATCTTAGAAGCTGACCATTACTTATAATATTTTAGCAGTAAAACTACAGTAAGAAACAAATCTTTGTCTTCTCCTTCGAACCTTACTCTCTTCAGAGAACTTAGTTTTATATAGAGAAAATAATTTCCCGATACGTAGGGGTGCGAGGGGGGGCGGTTCGCGCCGGGTGACAGCCAGGAGGGGGTGCCATCGGGAGAGTTGAAATACTAGTATAAGTTTTTAAACCAAATGAAAAATTCGCCAAAGTAAGCAAAAAAAATTTAAAATGTTCAAACTAAGCACACCGGACAAAAAATTAGTCACCCCTAATAGCACCGATAGTAGGAAGTTCAAGGTCACACAGAGGGCGCTGATGTAGCATTGGTAAGTGACAAGTAGCGGTGACGTAGCATACAGGATCAGATCTGTTTCGTGAGGTGGTGAAGAACAAGGTGTGTGTTGGATATAGTCTGCAAAATGGGTCGTGAGGCAGACGTTACTCTGTATTATAAAAACCATTATATATCATCTGGTTGGAATTAGTTAGGATGTTATATTATTGTATTAATATCATTCTAGAGGAGAGAGCCCTGTAAAATTGAACAAGGATTAATTCCTACATTCATATAATTCCTATACTCATTCATATAATTCTTATGTTCATTCGTATACTTCGTATATTTATATAATCCTTATATTCTTATGTATATTTATATTCATATATTCATTTTGACATGTAAAGTCCAAAATCGCATGACACGAGTTTCGTTAAATTTTTTATTTGCTTTCTATTTTATAAATGGTGAATTATTTCTTTTTAAACTACTTAGTCATTTTTTTTTTAGATTTAGCTTAATAATGTAATCTTGTTCATTCTCTGTATACATTCTCTCTTCGTTGTAATAAGATGAAGTCATATCCTGCTTAACGTTTAATTTTGAATCTTAAGCATTTAATTTTTGCTCATGTGCATGTTTGCTTGTAATTCGTGATGGGAAGGCATATTTCAATTTCCATTTTTAGCTAACTCGGCAGATCATGATAACATCAGATCTGTTAATATGCGGTTTAAAATAAAAAATATGGCTTCCTCTTGCTTAGCAGTCTAGACCTTGCTAGAACTAAAATATTTGTTTTGCCTTTAAATATTTTGCAAAGTATATCAGCCTATTGAGAATGAAAAAACAAAAACAGATCTGCATTAAATAATAATGATGTCATTAAAAATTTCAGTATATAAATCCATAAAATTTCTCCAATGTTCATTCTGATTTGGCTGAACTATCTTAGAAGCTGACCATTACTTATAATATTTTAGCAGTAAAACTACAGTAAGAAAAAAATCTTTGTCTTCTCCTTAGAACCTTACTCTCTTCAGAGAACTTAGTTTTATATAGAGAAAATAATTTCCCGATACGTGGGGGTGCGAGTGGGGGCGGTTCGCGCCGGGTGACAGCCAGGAGGGGGTGCCATCGGGAGAGTTGAAATACTAGTATAAGTTTTTAAACCAAATGAAAAATTCGCCAAAGTAAGCAAAAAAATTTTAAAATGTTCAAACTACTTATTACAACAGCTTAATGTTAATTTCCACTATAAAATAAATTTTTATTTTTATTGGCAATACAAAATTTACAAACGAAAAATTAAATATTTGATAAAAATTACATCGAAAGGCGAACGTTTGTTGAGCATAGCCAGCTGGCTGCAACTGACATTTCAAGTCTTGTTCACTTGACACTGTGACTCCACATACATGAGGTATGTTTCATTAAATAATTATGATAAAGCATAAAGTACTGGTGTTTATAACAATATCATGGTACTTATACCAGTGTCCAGTAATTTTTGACAATGTGGTATCATAGTGATGTTTAAGTGTTTATAAATGCATCGTCGTGATGTTATAATACCCGGTAAATGCATCGTCGTGATGTTATAGAAACTCATGTTCATGAATGGTGGTCCCTGTGACTACTGGTTATCAGTAAAAAGACACAGGAAAGTCACACTTTGCACTAAACTTTAGACGACTTTTTTCCTACAACCATGACTACTGAAGTAACGATGATGTGTATGACTGAGTTTTTTATGATGACTATGTGGTGATCTTACGATGGTGGTGGTGATATGACTGCATGATTTTTTTAATGCAACTACATGGTGATGTTAAGATAGAGAGGGTGATGATGGGACTGCATGGAGATATGTTAATGCTTACATGCTTAATATAGTAAACACCGTTTCAGATTTACATCAACAACTACAGTACTATTCTATATTGAATTAGTACTAATGCTTATTGGCTTAGTCAAGTTCAACAATTTTACAATGTCCAGTGTAGTATCATTGTACAGGGTGTCCCATAAGTCCGGCATCATAGGAGAAATTCATATTTTTCTATTTCTACAAACCATAATTCATATTTTTCTCTTTCTACAGGCCATAATGTCTGTGAGCAAGGAAGAACGAATCCAGATAATTCTACTTATAGGAAATCGGAGTCAAAGAGAGGCCGCTGCTGAATTTAACAGACTGCATCCAGACCGCGAGCCAATAACACAGAGTTGTGTTAGCAGACTTGTTGCAAAGTTTAAGGAAACAGGATCCATAGAAGATAAACCACGCAGTGGACCTTCAAGAAGGTCCACTGACGATGATACAGCGACTGCTATCCTAGCTCATTTTAACAGAAGTCCCAATAAGTCTCTTCGGCGATTGTCCGCCGAGACAGGAGTGTCGAAAAGTAGCATCCATCGCATTCTTCAGACTCACAAATGGCATCCATATAAACTTCAGATCCTACAGGAATTAAGCGAAGATGATCCCGACCGGCGGATGGAATTTTGTGAATGGGCTACGAAACAATATGCTCAGGATGCTAATTTCCCGTCCACCATTTTGTTCAGTGACGAGGCTGTTTTTTATGGAAATGGTGAGGTAAATCGACAGAACACCCGCTACTGGTCTCAAAACAACCCTCACTGGTATACCTCTTCAAAGGAACAAGGTGCATCTCGGGTGATGGTATGGTGTGGCATTTGGAAGGATCGCATCATAGGCCCCCTCTTTTTCGATGAACATGTCACTGGAGGCACCTACCTACGTATGCTCAAGGAAGAAGCATTTCCCAGTGTCTTGAACGAAGAAGGAAATTTCCCAACATGGTTCCAGCAAGACGGCGCTCCTGCACTTACACCACCAAGTAAAGAATACCTGTACCAACAATTCCTGGTCATTGGATAGGACGTCGAGGGCCTGTGGAATGGCCAGCTAGAAGCCCGGATCTCACGCCACTAGATTTTTATCTCTGAGGCCACTGAAAGCGCTGGTATACGCAGAGAAAATTAGAGTGTTGAACATTTGCGGCAGCGCATTTTGGGCATGTAACACCATTACTCCTGACATCACCGTGTGCTTGCTGACTGGGTATCACGTCTGAATTTGTGTATTGAAAACAATGGTGAACATATTGAGCACGTTCTGTAAATAAAAGCTTTTGTTTTGCCTTTTTTTATTATTTTTCCTCTGATGCCGGACTTATGGGACACCCTGTATATTTAATATATTGTTAATGCTTACTGTTTATTAAATAATGATATCAATTATAATAGCTAGCGTTATACCATACCATTGAATTAGTGTTAATGCATTGGCATTGATAATTAATTGTCTCTGCTTGTCTGGGTTCATAATCTGATAACTCACTGGGTATCTCCGAAAAAGGATGCCAGGAGAGATGGCAAAGGATGCTGGTCTCACATTGCCAGAGGAAGTAAAAAGGGCTATGTTTGAATGTCTTGATCACTTTCATCAAGAATTGGAGATTCGTTCTAAGGCAATGGATCAAATTCTGTCAATCTTCGCTGTTATTCAGCCAAACACTTTGGTTGTTGCAACAGAAGAAGAACTTCGGAAGTGTATTTCAAATTTGACTCAGATTTTTGATGGATTCTCTGATGAAGATATCAGTGTGGAAATTGGACGACTTCGGAGGCATTTGGAAGCTGCCAAAACCAGCGTTGAAGAGGCAAAGAAATGGACAGCATTGCAGTTTCTGGAGTTTATTGTGAAATGGGATTTTTGTGAATCTTTGCCAAGCTTGTCACTGTGTTTGAGATTCTTTTTGACTCTGTGTGTCTATTGCTTCATGTGAAAGAAGTTTTTCCAAATTGAAATTGATAAAAAATTTCTTTCGCTCGACCATGAGTCAGACAAGATTGACAAATCTGGCTTTACTTTCAATTGAACATGAATATGCAAAGAAGGTGAATTTTGATGAGATCATTGATCAAATTGCAGAAATTAAGGCTCGAAAGCAGAGACTGTGAATCCTCTCTATTTGCCTTTGAAGAATAGGCTGAGCGTTGAGACTGGATTTCCTGTGTTTTTTGCATAAAATAAAATGCAGTATTACCTGTTCACTAAATTTTTAATGTCCTGCATTTTTCTTATTTCGAATTTGGTTATGACAGTACTGTACTGTTTAAAAATCTACTTGCAAACTTAATATATTTTTCTGTTTGTTTAAATTTTAAAATTATTTATGGGGGGGGGCCAAAGGAAGGATCCGCCCCGGGTGCCAAATACTTTAGGTACGCTCCTGGTTACAAGAAGAATCGGGGTCCTTCAGAGAATTTAGTAAGCCCCACAGAATCCTCCGATCCACTACAAAAAGAAATCGGAGAATAGTATAGAAGAAACTACTGCGATTCCCTATACGGAACCAGCTACTCCAGAGCAACAAATCTGTTGCTGCCACCTAACCAGAACCCCCGTCACCTTCGAACCGAACTTCGAACCAAACACCACACACAAAAGCCATAAAACAGCAGATACAACAACTCAACACAGAAATAAACAACAACCTTAAACAAAAACAAACAAAAACATTTTGGGAATTTATAACAACACTAAACCACTCCACAGATACATCGAGGCTATACAAGACTATAAACAGCATTACCCACTCTAATAGCGGCATTCACACCTCACACGCGGCTATCTCTCGCAGCCAAAATAATATCCCAACATATTCACAACAAACTAACATTCTAGTTAATCACTCAGCAAAGATAAGTAACGTAAACAGAGACAACAACCAGAAACACGCAGACAGACAAACAGCCAGACACAAGAAAACCTACAGACTCGACACGACCATTATACCCTTCAATACAGACCAGACACCAAGATCATCAAAAACATTAAGAATTCGAAGACTACCGTATCAGACAACATATCTAACATACACCTTAAACACTTGGGCCCACAGGGAATATTAGCTCTCACAAACATCAGCCCATATTCACACCAACACTGTATTATTCCTAACATATGGAAACAAGGTAAAATTATTACACTACTCCAGGGGCGTCCACACGAGGGGGCACCAGGGGACCAAGCCCCCTCGTTTTTCAATGGTGCCCCCTCGTTTTTTCGTCAACTGTTTACAGATAGATTTTATCATAAGCCCAAAATCCAGTCATAATATTTGAAGATAGTAATTGGTTACTATATATATTATTAATATTGTATAATTTCCCATATTGTTGATATGAAGAGAAAATCGTGTGATTAAAATTAAAACATGTAAAATTTGTTGTGGAGAACGCGACTACGAGATCGTTAGGAAAGATATCTTGTACATTACTTAAAGAGCTAAATATTGTCTTCAATAACCTTCTCAGTCCCATGACAATTATTTATATGTATATTATGTAAAAATAATAAACTTGTATATCTACCAAGTTATTGTGTATCTGGTTTCACCCTAATACCATGGACATACAAAGAATATCTAAAAAAAAATCCTTATTTTTCAGTATTTGAAGCACTATAATTTGCCCTCCTACCTGCCTCCAGAAGGCAGGAAATGCTGTCCCAGACAACGTAAATTTAAAAAATTTACAGGGAGTGCATGCCCCCGGACCCCCCCAGAGATCGCCAATATTTGTGCCCCCCCCCCTGCATTTGGAAGTGCCCCCTTACTTAATTGATCCTGTGGACACCTCTGCACTACTCAAACCAAATAAAAGTCCAACAGAACCAGCTTCCTATAGACCCATTACTTTACTGTGCACACCACACCTTCCAAAGTAACAGGAAGACTAATCTTACAAATCACCAACCCACACATACCACTATCGCCTACTCAACATGGATTCAGACCTCACCATTCAACCACGGCATTACTCACTAACCTCACGCAGCACATCATGGATGGCATCAACTCCAGACGACCAGCTCAACGTACACTATTAGCAACAATAGACATTAGTAAAGCACTTGATGCTATCCCACGATTCCTTCTCATAAACAAAATACTCAACACAAACATGCACAATAACACTAAAAGGTGGCTGAGCAACTATCTTTCAGGAAGATACTCGCATGTCACATTTAATGGCAAGTCATCCAAAAACAAGCTTTTTCCGAACGGGGTCCCTCAAGGCTCTGTTCTCTTACCAACACTGTTCAACTTATACATACATGACATTCCAACACCCATAGATAACAAGCTTACCTTACATCACTCTAACATCCACCCACAACAACATCGACACTGCTACAAATAACCTACAAACATACATACACAGTATACAAGACTGGCTCACACACAATAGATTCAAAGTAGCGCCCACAAAATCAACTATCACTTTGCTAACAAGCAACACAAAAGAACACCAGATAACTCCAAAGCTTACACTAAAGAACACCAACATTCCACACACTCACAGGACAAAAATACACGCTTAGGGTACTAACAGGCACAAACTTTGGACACCAGCAGGAAACAACATCACTCATACACAAACAATATATTCGCTCAGTTATGGACTATGCTAGCCCATGCTTGTCACCCATTATCTCAAACACACACATAAACACCTTACAGACAATACAAAACAACGCACTTCGTATCATTATAGGATGTATTCAAACAACACCAATAGAACACCTGCACACAGAAACAAAAATACTGAAAGTTAGGGAACATTTAGACATGAGGGGAATACAATTCATGGCACCATCGACAACTAATCCACGACACCCTTGCCACTACATGTACACTCATGCACCAATACCTCGCACCATTAAGGTAATACTAGAGACATTATAACCAAATACTCCATTTCATTCCACGCCCCATAGACATCACACAGTACAGAAAACACATACACAGACACCTAACCCACAAAGCACTGACACGACTCGGTCTGAATATTGTCCTAGGTGCGAAGCCGCCACCCATTGACAGGTCAGAGACCAGCCTAAGTAGATCGGATCGAGTTAACTTAGCACGATTCCGATGTGGACATCACCCCAACTTACAGACATATGAACACAGACTAGACAACTCCACAGACAACACCTGCCACCTGTGCTAGGACACACCACAAACAATTTAACACATTATGACAGACTGTACCGCTCTAGCACAACATAAAACACAATACAACATCACTAGTGCGCTGAACCTCTGGTCCACTCCGGACCTACGTGCCGCCGGCTTGCTCGATCAGGGTAGGCTGATCGGCTAACCAACAACAACAACTTCGAACCGACCAAGGCCATAGACGGAGGGGTTAATATATATATATATATATATATAATATATATATATATTATATATATATACAGGGTGTCCCATAAGTCTGGAACCATAGGGTATTTTAGATTTAGTAATAACTACGGATGATAGGCTAATTACTGAGCTTCAAGTAATAGAACCGTTAAGCAATAGCGATCACAATATGGTAAAGTTTGTTCTCTCAGTAAGTCACTCGGAACCAACTAACTCGACTAAAATTCCTAACTTCCAGCAAGCAGACTTTAATAAATTTCGAAATAAATTGTCACACGTCAATTGGGAAAACGTAATGGAGAACTCCAACGCAAAACTAATGTGGGAATCGTTCGAAACAGTATTTATGACTATAAATGAGGAATGTGTACCGTATAAAATTAAGCGTGTGAAAGTAAACAAGCCCTTGTGGTTTACTTCTAGAGTAGGAGACATTATAAAGAGTAGAGATACGGCTTATAAGCTACATAAGTGCAATAAAGACAATTTGTGGTTACGAAACAACTACATATCTCTAAGGCGTGAAGCAAAAAGTGTAATAAAAAAGTCCAAGCGCGAATTTGAAACCTCCATAGCTCGTGACGTTAAAGAAAACCCCAAGCGATTCTTTCAATACGTCAATAATAAAAATCCAGTAAAAAGTGTCTTGGGGCCTTTGAAAAATGTTAACGGAGATCTAGTTTCTAAAAACAAGGAAATGGCTACCTTGCTAAACGAATTTTTTACGTCATTTTTTACTATAGAAGATGTAACGAATATCCCTACGGTCATAGACATAATACCTTTTAATAATGGTAATATTTTGGATAATATTGTGGTTAGTGAAGGGGAGGTAATGCGCTATATTGATAAAATGAAAACGCCTAAATCACCGAGGCCGGATTCCATATATCCCATACAACTAAAAGAATTAAAAGATAGCACTGTTGTGCTGCTAACAAAGATTTTTAATGCGTCTATTTCTGAGGGGTGCACACCAGATAATTTCAAGTTAGCAAATGTAACACCTATCTTTAAGAAAGGCGATAAAGGTGCGGCGGGAAATTATAGGCCAATCAGTTTAACGTCTGTTGTGGGTAAGCTACTGGAATCAATAATTAGGGATCGTATAGTCGAACACTTAGAATTGCATAAACTAGTTAGAAATACGCAGCACGGATTTAGGCGAAATAAATCTTGCTTAACTAATCTTTTAGAATTTTTCCAAAGCGTGGTTGACGTTTACGATAGACATCGGGCGGTTGATGTAGTGTATTTAGATTTTCAAAAAGCGCTTGACACCGTGCCACACAAAAGACTCATTGAAAAAACTAAGGCTCATGGAATCAGGGGTGTAGTAATAAATTGGCTAGAAGAGTGGTTGCGAGGCAGGAAACAGAGGGTGGTCGTTGATGGAGCGGAGTCGTGTTGGGCTAATGTAGCGAGTGGCGTTCCTCAGGGTTCTGTATTGGGCCCCTTGCTTTTTCTTATATATATTAACGATTTAGATGTCGGCCTAGTCAGTACAGTTTCAAAGTTTGCGGATGACACGAAGCTGGGTGGTAGGGCGATTAATGACGAAGATAGAGGTAAAATCCAGGAAGACCTGAATAAAATCGTTGAGTGGTCAGTCACATGGCAAATGAGATTTAACGTCGATAAGTGCAAAATTTTGCATATAGGTTCGCGTAACGGTAATTTTGCGTATAGTATGTCAGGGGAAGAGTTAACAAGTGTAGAGCAGGAAAAAGATTTAGGAGTTGTAGTCACTGGTGATTTAAAAGTAGCGAAACAAAGTACAGCAGCGATCAATAAGGCGAACAAAGTGTTAGGTTTTATAGCTCGGAATTTTTAGTACAAATCGCCCGATATTATAGTTCCTCTTTATAAATCATTAGTTAGATCCCATTTGGAGTACGCAATCCAATTTTGGAATCCGCATATGCGCAAAGATATAGACAAACTCGAAAGAGCTCAAAGACGAGCAACTAAGATGATTCCGTCGCTTAGGTCAAACTCGTACGAGGATAGGCTTAAGGAGTTAAAATTGACTACACTTGAGACTACACTCGAGGTGTTCAAAATTATGAATGGGTTCGATAACGTAGATAGAGATAGCTTTTTCGAAATATCTCAATATAATAGGACTAGAAATAACGGGTGTAAGTTGACAAGTAGAAGGTTCAAGACAGCAGTTGCCAAAAACTTTTTTACGCATAGAATAGTAAATAGCTGGAATAGTTTGCCGGTAGAAGTAATTAGTAGCACGTCTATAAACATGTTTAAAAATCGATTAGACGCATATGTTGAAAGATTGGGTAAAGTTTAAGGTAGTAAAATTAAGGCTTTGTGGTGATAGATCCCACAGCTCAACACAAGTGTTGTGGGATATAGGGATGCAGCATCTTGGGTTAGGGGATGCTCTCTGTCCTTACACACCCCATTTAAAGAGATTCCTCTGCCGAGCGGTGCCCCCCATAGTACTGTGAGGTATTGAAAAACTCATGATCTTCACTTGCCCCACAAACACCTTGAAATGGGAGACCCAAAATGGGTGCACACAAATTTCTACATTACTGTAGTCTTTACAGCCACACCTACACTTTTCCTCCTAAGTATATATATTGTAATGTATATGGCGGTAAACTTTGACTTGGTCCGCAATCGATATGGACCGTGATTTATTTTTGGTTGGCAAGGTCCTAGTATTGATGGATACCGTAATGAAATTGACTGGATTCTTTGGATCTGATATATTTGCATGTCGGTTATAAATAGATATAGAGTGTAACATATTTGTGGACAGTAGTCTATTATGACTTGATCCTCTGGATCCAGAGATTCTATCTTTAGTTTTAAATCGATAATTAATTAGTTTTAAATTTATAATTATTTAGTTTTGTAAAAATTGGTCGTTGCCAATGTACAGGCAGTTCTTAGTTAAATTTCTTATGTTCTTGTGGTTCGGAACCCACGTAAAATTGTAGGTGTCCTCCGCCACCACGGAGGACATACACAATACACAATTACGAACACAGTTAGATAGACCAGCCATGAGTGGATCCTAGGGTCTTTGTTGGTCTGAAACATTATAACATTATAACATTATAACAATAAGTAATTCATGTTTTTCCGTTTATGCAAGTGCCTATGATGTCTTTGAGTAAAGAAGAACGCATCCAGGTAATTCTGCTCGTAGGAAATCGGAGTCAGAGGGAGGTCGCTGAGGAGTTTAACAGATTGCATCCGGAACGCGCGCCGATAACACACAGCTGTGTCGGCAAACTTGTAGCAAAGTTCAGGGAAACGGAATCCATAGGAGATAAACCACGCCGTTGACCTCCGAGGACATCCACCGACGATGACACAGCCGCTACCATCCTCGCTCATTTCACAAACAGTCCCCAAAAGTCTCTTCGGCGTTTTTATTGCCGTTTTTAATCATTTTACCCTCTGGTTCCAAACTTACGGGACATCCTGTATATATATATATATCTATATATATGTATATATATATATATATATATATATATATATATATATATATACGAAGTCTGTTCAAAAAGTATTTGGACAAGGTGTTTATTTTTAGAACAAAGTCACGTTTGGATTTGTGACTATACTAAACATGTCTCTGCATGTCGTGATAAGTTGACTGATAGGGTTGTACTTCATTGTGTAGTGTCAGTCCACTGTGGTGAGCCGATAAATTTAAACGTGTTTTGTTTCGCGGCGATTTCTTCATGTTACTTGATTTTCTTTTTACTGTGAAGGTGTTGTGCACCATGAATATGCTCCACAGGGACAAACAATCAACAAGGAATTTAACACTGAACTTTCGAGGCGTCTACGTGAAGCAGTTCGGAAGAAACGGCAGCAGAATTCGGAGTCCGGAGACTGGATGCTTCATCACGATAACGCGTCATCTCACTCGTTGCAGCTTGTCCAACACTTTTTTGCCCAAAACGCTACCCCCCAAGTACAGCAGCTTTCATATTCACCGAATTTGGCTCCATGCGACTTTTTTGTTTTTCGAAGCTCAAACAAACCCTAAAAGGACACCGATTCGATGATGTTGAGACCATTAAAAGAAATTCGATGGAGCAGCTTTTGGCCAAGGAAGAAGGAAAATTTTGATAGCTCCAACGAATGAATTTATATTAATACAAAAGATAACAAATAACACCAAAAAATATGTCTGGATCTGGTATTCACGAACAACACCAACTTAATTAATTCTATAAAAATAACCCCAACTTTTATCTCAGACCACAACGTAATCGACATATCAACTAATATGGCTACAGCCTTAAAAAAAATATATATTCAAACTGAAGAAAGAACCAAATTTGGGATTTTTAACCTAAACTCCTGGACTATAAATTGGAAAGAAATTAGATCGCACATGGCCAAAATAGAGAAGAAAACAGTTTTAGAGGATAAAACAACAGAAGGAAAAACTGGAAAAAAAGACGCTGAAAATTTTAGAAAAATATGCTCCGAAAGCACAGCCAAAAAGAAAGGAATTATTTCGAGAGGCAAAAGCGAACAATATTTCACAAAAGAAAGTGAGTAGCTGCGAAGCTAATTAATTGCAGAGACAACAATACCAGAAAAATAATACAAAAAACTGGAGAGTATCAAATTAAGAACCAATTAAGGGCCATACAGCGAGGGAAGAGGAAAATGCGATAGAAAAGGGAAACAAGAACGCGCGCCACTATCATTCCCTTAAGGAAAGGAAATAATGAATTGACTGACGATTTAAAAGGAATATCCGAAATATTGAGAGCACAGTACGAAGACGAAGTGTTACCTGACAGAGTTGCCTTCCTCGAAGAGAAATTACAAGGAGAATGTATAAATGATTTTGATTTTATCCAAGACGATAACGATACCGTGAACTATAGTACAAATGAAATCACATTCAGCTGCAGATCCTGACAAATGGAACGCCTTGTTGATTAAAAACTATAAAAATGAAACAGCTACACCCCTGTATTACATATACAGAAAATATTTGGACACGGGGAAAGTACCGAGCATCCTGAAAAAAGTGTACATTGTTCCTATATATAAAGGAGGTGATAGGTCCCAAACAAAGACTATAGACCAGTGTCACTAATGTCCCATCTCAACAAAATATTTGAAAGAATAGAGAGAAAATCTAACTTCTTGGAGACATTGGAAAGATTGGATTAGAACAAGCACGGACTCTGATCAGGAAGATCGTGCCTTTCACAACTAATAGAGCACTATAACAACATTATAGACTCAATTGAAAGAAGTGAAAACTACGATGTCATATACACGGATTTTGCTGTAACGTTCGACAAATGTGATCATGGTATAATAGCACATAAAATGAAACATATGGGAATAACAGGCAAAGTGGGAAAATGTATCTACAACTTCCTCAGAGAACGCGTCAGAAAGTTGTAAAAATCCGTGGTATATTATCATCAAAATCCAAAGTACGCAGCTCAGTCCCACAAGGAACAGTATTAGCTCCAGTCCTATTCATTATCATGCTAACAGCCATAGACAATGAAGTAACAAGTATAGTAACATCCTTTACAGACGACACAAAAATCAATAGAAAAATCAGTAATGCAGAAAAGGTGGAAATCCTCCAGTGGGACAGAAACAGAACATACAGATGGTCAGAAGACAAAAACATGAAATTTAAAAGCGAGAAAATATTTCATGTCTTGAGATATGGAGGAAATAAGGAAATGAAACAGACAACATATTATGCCCAGATAGGCAGGATATTCAGAGAAGCAAGAAAGCAATAGATTTGGGGGCTATAATGACCGACGATGCGAAATTTTAAACACAAAATCAGGTGGTCATAAACAAAAAAACAAAAAAAAAAAGAGTTACGGGAGAGCTACTAAAAACCCTTAAAAGAATGGACCAGGGAGTAATGATTACCCTGCTGAAAACAGTGATCGTACTAAAACTTGAGTAAAGTAGATGAAATTCAAAGAAATTTCACAGCCAAGATTGATGGCTGCAAAGAACTCAACTACAGGGAAAGACTTCTTAAATTAACTCTATATTCATTAGAAAGAAGAAGAGAGAGATGCACCATAATCTACACGTGGAAAATAATAGAAAAAAACTGGTACTTAACCTTAAACTGAATCCAGTAACCACCCAAACAACAGTGGAAAATAAGAAAGGTGGTATGCGTAGTGTTCACAAACTAAAGGCCAGAAGACAAGGGACACCCACAACTCTAAAGGAACATAGCTTGATTGTCATGGGGCAAGACTATTCAATCAGCTTCCGAAGGAGATCAGGAATATCACTGGTGCTAAAGTACATTTCTTCAAAAGAATACTAGACACCTGGATCAGGACGGTACCAGATGAGCCTGGTGTGCCTGGCTATATGCGATGGAGATCGCGAGAGAGCAATTCGCTCCTCCACCACGCCAGGCCTAGATTTGGCGCACGGAAGTACTACGAGGTTATGAGGTATATCGTCTGTACTATTAATAGGTAGTCCTGTCCGTCCGTCCGTCCGTCCGTCCTGACGGTTCAATAAAACTAGAGAAAAGAAAGCAGCAATGAAAATCTTAAGCTTCACATCCGAACCCATTGTATCAAGATTTGTGAAGCTTAAAATTGTCGTGGCTGAGTTCTTTTCTATAGTTTTATTGATCGAATAATTGACTCCCCCATTAATTGTGGCCCTGCGGCCCACCAATTACTGGAGCCGAAGGCCCCAGCACCGCAGGTCTAGTTAAATGGGACCGTAGGGCCTACTTTTGCTAGTACTGTACTGTATATACAGGGTGTCCCATAAGTCCGGCATCATAGGAAAAATAATAAAAAAACGCAAAACAAAAGCTTTTATTTACAGAACGTGCTCAATATGTCCACCATTGTTTTCAATGCACAAATTCAGACGTGATACCCTGTCAGCAAGCACACGGTGAATGATGTCAGGAGTAATGTGCTACATGCCCCAATAATGCGCTGCTGCAAATGTTCAACACTCCTAATTTTCTCTGCGTATACCAGCGCTTTCAAGTGGCCCCAGAGATAAAAATCTAGTGGCGTGAGATTCGGGCTTCTAGCTGGCCATTCCACAGGCCCTCGACGTCCTATCCAATGACCAGGGAATTGTTGGTACAGGTATTCCCTTACTTGGGTGCTGTAATGTGCAGGAGCGCCGTCTTGCTGGAACCATGTTGGGAAATTTCCTTCTTCGTTCAAGACACTGGGAAATGCTTCTTCCTTGAGCATACGTAGGTAGGTGCTTCTAGTGACATGTTCATCGAAAAAGAGGGGGCCTATGATGCGATCTTTCCAAATGCCACACCATACCATCACCCGAGATGCACCTTGTTCCTTTGAAGAGGTATACCAGTGAGGGTTGTTTTGAGACCAGTAGCGGGTGTTCTGTCGATTTACCTCGCCATTTCCATAAAAAACAGCCTCGTCCCTGAACAGAATGGTGGACGGGAAATTGGCATCCCGAGCATGAGAAAAATATGAATTATGGTTTGTAGAAATAGAAAAATATGAATTTCTCCTATGATGCCGGACTTATGGGACACCCTGTATAATGGTTGGTATGGCAAACGTCAGGATAAATAAGTAAGAATAAGGGGAATATAAATAAAGGAAGTAGAGGAGATGTAGGAAGAAAGTTGTTGCAAAGCTGCATTGTAAAGGAAAAGGAGGGGAATTCATGAACATGAGTTTGCCACTGTCTGCTATATTTGCAGTCTCATTAAACCCACTCGTTCGATACGAGAATAAAGATACTGCATGAATTTAGAGTTAATAAGATGTTAATAAATATATATTAAGGATTAAATAAACGAGCTAACTCTTATTATCAGTAAAGTCCGATGGAATTGTGCGTAATGCCTTCCTAAGTTGGAACTGACACACATAACAACGTACTGGAAGCAAGCGTAGGTTACGTCCCCCTGTGGTGCCTAATGTAGTTTACGTTCCCCTACATCATCCTAGTGTAGTTTGCGTTCTCCAACTTTGTCCGTGTATACCTAATCAAATAAAACGTTAAAAGTAACGAAAATATTACGACTTAACCTAACCAATCGTCAATTTATATATATATATATATATATATATATATACACTGTGTGTGTGTGTGTGTGTGTGTGTGTATATATATATATATATATATATATATATATATATATATATATATATATATATATATATATATATATATGTTAACCCCTCCGTCTATGGCCTTGGTCGGTTCGAAGTTGACGGGGGTTCTGGTTAGGTGGCAACAACGGATTTGTTACTCTGGAGTAGCTGGTACTGTATACGAAATCGCAGTAGTTTTCTTCTATACTGTTCTCCGATTTCTTCTTGTAATGGATTGGAGGATTCTTTGGAGCTCATTAAATTCTCTGAAGGTTCCCGATTCTTCTTGTAACGTATCGTGAAATTATTTTTTCTCTATTTAAGACTAAGCTCTCTGAAGAGAGCAAGGCTCGAAGGAGAAGATAAAGACTTTCTCTTACTGTAGTTTACTGCTAAAATGTTACAAGTAATGCTCAGCCTCACAAGTAATGCTCAGCCTCTAAGTTAGCTCAGTCAATCAGAACAATCAGAATAACAATTTGAAAATTTACATGGGTTTATATACCCAAATTTTGTGGACATCATTATTATTTAATGTTGACTTGTTTAGTTTTTATTCTCTATAGGCTGCATTATTTTTTCACAATATTTGAAGATAAAGTAAATATTTTAGCTGTGCCAACGACTAAACAGATAAGCAAGATATTTGAAGATGAAGCCATATTTTTTATCTTAAACCGCATATTGACAGATCTGATGTTATCATGATCTGCCGAGTTAACTAAAAATAGAAATTGAAATATGCAATTTTACACTTAATCCCTTAATTTTTGCTCATTTGCACGTTTAAGAGTTAAAATTAAATGTTACGCAAGACATGACTTCATCTTTTATAACGAAGAGAGAATGTATACAGAAAATGGACATTGCAAAATTTGATCAGGTTTCATTATTAAGCTAAATCTAAAAAAAAATATTAAGTAAGTTCAAAAGAAACAATTCACCAATTATATTTATTATTTGGCAAAAATAGAAATCAAATCAAAATTTTATCCAAACTCGAGTTATGCGATTTTGGTCTTTATGTTAAAATGAATATCTGAATATGAAAATTATATAGATATATAAGGACTATATAAAGATAAGGATTTATACAAAATCGGATTTATACAAATATACATTAAAGATACGGATTTATGAATTTATACAAATATACAAATTATATAAGAATATAGGAATTGTTGTTCATTGTTCAATTGTATATATATATATATATATATATATATATATATATATATATATATAAATTGACGATTGGCTAGGTTAAGTCGTCATATTTTCGTTAGTTTTAAAGTTTTATTTGATGGATTCATTTAAAAAATGTCTCCTAAAGATCCTAGTGTAGTTTACGTTCCCCAACTTTGACCTAGTGTAGTTTGAGTTCCCTTTTGCGTCAGGAGACGTAAATTACACTTGTTCCACGTACTGCATATGAATATAATTTAACCCCAATTAAAACCCTAGAAATTGAAAATCAAATAAACTGGCATATGATTTATATAGAATAAAGCAAGTTCAATCACCTGTACAATTATATAAACTGAAATAGCGAATTACACTAGGTAATACTTCATTGTAAAGTTATATAAATTATATTAAATGCATTACAATTTGAAAGAAATCTCAACTCGTACCATCGAGGTTATATCATATATGGAATTAAAATAAATTAATAGTTGTGTAGTAAATATAGCATAAAATTATAATAAATAAAAGCCTAAATTCTGTTGACGTGGATCCATTGCTTTAGTATTTATATAATTTAAATTAATAACTTGCATCTGCAGCGAATTATTATTTAATTTCACAACAATTATTAGGCACCATAAAATTGTTCAGATTTAGATGCGTTTTAATATAGGTTTCGAAATCTTTATTATAAGTTAAACTGGACAAATATATTTTATATCGATGCATTCCGATAAAGCTAAAATTCTGCCTTCGTCATCACGGTACAAAAATTTAATGTAAAACGTAGACGACGGAAAATTTTATTTGAGGAAACTTCACTTCGCCAGTCTTGTCACCCGATTAGTTAGTCCCTCATTTCCATGGTAATCATTTCATTCAAAAGAAGCGAAGGGTAAGATTATAAATGAACTATTTTAAAGATATAAAATGGTTCCCAGCATTAATACTGAAGGATTGTGAATGGGACAAACGCAGGAAGATCCGAATTCTTAGATTTTTTAAATATGTCCTTGTTTTTATTAAAAATTTGGGTATTTTCTATTTTACTTGTCAAGAATAGAATTTTTTTTAATATTTTACTTGACTTGGACTAGTCAATTCATTCAATAATTTGTAAATGAAAGGAAAAACTTTTTTTCATGGACGCCGAGTTGTCGATCCTTCATTTTTAAGGGCAGCGAAACTGACAGTTATGACAATGTATTTGAATACTACGAATGCATCAATCTGGAAAGAAATTATTGAAAGGCAGTAAATGAAGCGAAAATTTAAATCATAGGTCTTTCTGGTTGGGCTTCATTCAGGTGCGTGCAAAAGAATATAAAACCAGTACAAACTGGACTGGACAGTGTTGAAAGGGGAGAGAGGATAAATAAGAATTTACGTGAAGAAAGGAATACATTAAATTTACAAATACTTCAGTACGAAAAAAACGAACACTCCAATAATACCATACAATAAGGTAGGGGAAAATGAAGAACACGTATTGAAAGGATATGCAGAAGGCCATCTTGACGAAGAAATACCACAGTTACAAATTAATAGTGTCAGCAATGAAAATGCGAGGTTATTGCAATACTAATAGGGAAATAGTAAAAAAACTATACAAAAACAATTTAAGTTCAGAAATTTCATGGCAACATTCATTTTTGACAACACTTCGAAAGAAAACAAATATTTATAAAAAAATATGAGTTTCCCAAGAAATTTGTAAAGCGAATTAGAAAAAAATGTGCTGCACTTAATTTTGACAAACAACAATAACAGGATAATAAATACAAATGTCAGTAAACAAAATTTTCTCACTATAACAAACGATCTACAAATAAACTGAGAAATCAGAAAATTTAAACTCATTTTAGAGTAGTTGGAGGAAAATGAAATATGAATTCAAAGAAAGTAGATTGGGCTAGTATGAATGCACAATTAAAAGAAAATCAATTGGAAATTCCTAATTCCCCAAAAAATACAGAAGAAATTTCCCTAGTTGTACAAAAAGAAATATAGAACCAATAGTGTTAAAACATTTTTCTTGAGCGAGTGAGAAAAGGAAACGTTGTGAACTTGAAAAGAATATGAGAACACTATTTAGGCAACAGTAACAAAAGGTAAAAAATATTCGCAGATACAAAACGAAAGCAGAGACGTTAGAAATTAGAAATAAACTATTCATACTAGAAATTTACTTAAAACAAACGTTCATTCGGAAAACAAACGAAGAAGAATATTAAATCACAGAATTAATGAACTGCTTAAGGAAATTTTTTTATTTGTTTGCTACTCTTAAACCCGAAAAGTAAACAAAATATTCGAATGAATGATACAGATCATTCAAGAACAGATACTGGAACGAACCTATTAATAATATAATTAGTGAGGTCGCTCAGTGAAATCATCGTTACAAGTCGGACAAAAGTACCAAATTATTTTGTAGTTTTCTCTGGGTATGGACAGTGAGAAAATATCTTGCTCCCAAAAATCTGGCCAAATGCTCTTTCAACATAGCCGCCAAAATCACGAAAACAGCGAAAATTAAAAATTCTACGTACAAAATGGCATATAAAGAGTTCTTCAGGTTTTAGAGCACTTACATTTGAACATGAACCAGATGAAAAGTATCAGTGGCTAAAATAAACAAGCTATATAGTATATTTCTTGTTTCAGGATGGCCACCAAACTGCCAAAACGACTATGAAATGCGTAAAGATGTCTGAAATTCAAATAATATGGCTTTAAATGTGTTCGAATGCTAAGATGTTGAAACTATGGCTATGACATGTAGATGTGATATCTGCTAGTACATGGAAAACTCAAATGTTTTACTGAAAAATATATTATTGTCATTGTTTCACCACTGATCACGCAAGAAGTATTGAAATAACAATTTTAGGGCCATTTTCAGAATGAGCCCCTCCTGCTTTTAATTACTATTATCTATCATTCATTGGAGACAAAACTACAACTACTTCATACATACTTTGATTTGTGAGCGAGAATTATACTTTTCAAAGCTACTGTACTTGAAAAAAATCATCATTATTCTAATATCCTATTTTTTTTCAGGTTTACCACAAGTACAAGCTATCCATTCACTAGTATTGAGTTGTGTGTTAGCCAGCGGTCGCACCAGGCCAACCCATCCATTGACTGATATTGAACGATATTGTAGACATACACTATGGATTGGAAACATCATATTATATGTCAAAAAGACATCAGAAGCGTAATCATGTCCCCAGAGACGAACAACACATAATGCATGCAAAGCATAGGGCCTACAGTGAGTTCTTGCAAAATTTGGAAGCCTTTCAGAAACTTAATGCTTCTTCCATGATTGTTAACTTTGGAGTAGAGGGTACCACAAAAACATTTCTTAAGTATGAAGCTTCGTGGTACCGAAGCTGCCACCAAAAATTTAATTAGTCAAAACTTGAGACAGGAATTATCAGAAAGAGAAAACAAGAGCATGATGATGATGATGATGATGATTAAAATACCGTCCGACGCTCAAAACTACAATCTACAAGTGGCAGTACTGACAATTGCATTTTCTGCGAGGCCAACAGCACCCAAAAACGCCATGACCATGAATATGCGGCTGAAACCTCTCTCAGACGGCTGGCTCAGGACATGGAAGACACTAAACTCCTTGCTAAAATATATAGTGATGATCGAGTTGTGAGTGAAGCAAAATATTATTTTGACTGCTTGACACGATACAGAAATCATCACCGTGCCTTCCTTTGCCAAAGCTGAGCCACTTCAGCTACAAGTCTAGAATCCCAATTAGAGAGAGTTAAAGCCAAGGCTTTTGTTGAGCTTGTCACTCACATGGAAATGCTTGTTGAGGATGGGACCTACTTCTTCAAACTCAGTGACATCCATCAGCGTTATGAAGAACATTTGAAAGACCTTAGGCATGATATCAGCTTCAGTAAGACATGTCTGAAGGAAAGCGTTCTCGCACATTTCGCTGACAAGGGATTGCAGAAGCAATCAGATGAGAAATACACAATGCTTGTGTTTCCCAAGGGCATGCGATAGCCAGTAACAGATGCCTTTTTTGTCCATGACTATGAGTATAAGGTTCTATTGTTTGCTAAAGTAACCAAAATTTGTCGGCAGGAAATTTTCAATGAGAAAAATTTAAATTTTCCCGGCAACCTTGAATCCAAATGTCAGGAAGATATAGTCCCAAGCACCAAACACCTACTTTCACTGATCCTCTGTAGACCAAACTTATCTGGAAATGTCGATTACTCACAGGCCTATCTCACTCTAGCAAAGAAAAGTGCATATAATATTAGCCTGGGTGTAGTGGTTAGCGTCGCTGACTACAAATCCATCGGCCCCGGGTTCGAGACCCGACGGCAGCCGGCGCGCAGCAAAACCCAGCTGTTCATCCTTCCACACAATAAAGAAAGTGGTTGGTAGATAAATGGGTACCCTAAGTGGCCTAGTGGTTAAGACGCTGGGCTGCTGATGGGGCGTGGTTCGGATTCCACGTTAAACTGTAGGTCTAAGGTGGCGTGAAAAGCTTGACCTTTGTCAGAATGAACAATTCTGGCGGAAGCTAACCAAAGGTTATACCAAAGGTTATTATACAGTGTATAAGGTCGAATCAGACACGTATTATGTTATGTTGCCATTTATATGTTTTTGCACAGATGGAAAACATTGATTTAGATACTATGTAATAATATCAGGCTGGGAAGGTTTCAGGGTGGTGGACTCAAATTATGTGTTCAGATATTAGTCATTTACTGATTTTTTAGTATGTTAATATACCAAACAATTTAGATATCCCAAATGTAACAGAGCAAGAAATACCAATCGCACGTGGTCTTTAATAACATTGAATACAGTCATTTTGTGTGCTTTTCGCCCATCTTAGGGGATTTGGCCGACCATTTTTTGTAAAATTTCAGGTCTAATAAAATAATTGAGCGTTTGGTGTCCCTCAGTCCCTTTAAACCCGACCCTAACTGTATATAATTTGTAGACCTGGAGTGCATCAAATATTTGAAAATAGATACATATTTTAATTATTTTAGCGGCTATTTTGATCTTTCAGCGACTGTTATTGTCGACAAAATTTTTGGAGCATGAGATTTTTTCACACTTTTGTCCGACTCGTAACGATTATGTGATTTTTTTACATTAAGCTACCTCACTAAATTGTGAGTCTTGGGAAAGGGCTATAATTTCTTTTTATGCAGGAAGGAGGGGACAAGGGCGAATGCCCACAAAAACACCCCTCCTATAGTAGAAGAAGAAACCCAAAATCAAGGTCCAGGGATTTCAAGATGCCTGGACACTGCGTTTGAAATTTTGGAGGAAAGAGGGAGTGAGGAAGATTGTTCCAGAGATGACCGGTTGAATAGATGAAAGATTGAAAATACCGATTAACTCTTGCGTTAGGGAGTTGGACAGAAAAGGAATGAGAAAGTGTCGAAAGTCTGGTACTGCGTGCTCTCCCTAAAGGAGGAAGCATGCAGTTAGATAATTCAGAAGAGCAATTTCTTTTATAATAGCAAGAGTAAAGAGAGAGTGAGGCAACACTGCGGCAAAGGGAGAGGGAGTCAAGACTGTCAGTAAGAGATGGGGAATTCATGAGATGAAAAGCCTTTGATTCCACCCAGTCAAGTAGAGCGTACTCCAAACAGGGGCGGACAAGACCCCCTGCACAGAGAAAGCAACTGAGTTGGGGTGAAGAAACTGCGGAACCGGTGCAACCCACCTAACTCTTAGAAGCTGTTTTGGAAAGAGAATATATGTGGTCTTTCATGAAAGGTTGGGCTACGTCGTAGCCAATGTCGTAACACCGTTTTCCGTTGATCAGCGAAGTTAAGCGACATTGGGTCGGATAGTAGTTGGATGGGAGACCGTCCGCTGCGTCCAGACTATGTAGCGACCCGTGGTTCGGATTCCACATAAAGCTGTAGGTCCCCTCCGTCATATGACCTTAGATGTTGCGAAGGGGGTTAAAAAAACCAATAATTATTATCCATAAAAGATTACGAGAAAAGGAAACACCAAGAATGTTAAGAGAAAAAGAAGGATTGAGTTGTGTATTCTACAGATGTACAGAAGCTAAGGCTAACAAAGACCCTAAGATCCATTTTAAGGTTAGCCCGATAGAAAGAAGAAAGTAAGGGGTTAAAAGAAGAGAATATGGGGTTAAGTAAGTATCAAAACCTATCACTCGTGGGTTAAAATTCATTCAGAAAAAGAGAAAGGAGGACATCATCATCATCCGCCGGACAAGTCGGAAAAATAGTAGAAGAGAATACTTCCAGCTGTTGCAGACCGGTCCTCCACTCCATAGGGATGTAGAGGATGCAGCCTACTCTGGAAGATGAAAAGAAGTAAAATAAGAGCGCATTACAAACCATGCAACACATTCTTAACTCAAACACTATCATACCATGCAAACTACAGACATGCAATGAAGAGTTACAGATATGCAAATAAGGAGAGAGAAAAAAAAAGAACAAAAAGTGGGTTAGTTTACGCTACGAGCTACATCTAAGTTCGTGTTAGTCTAATTTTTTTTTTTTTGCTGGTATATCACACGCTGGCATGTCACAAGCTGGCATTAGTCGTCAACAGACTCATCCCCGATAACCACCCCCAGAGCTCCTGTTACTAATTGTTTTATTATTATATTAAACAACGTTAATATTTTTAAAATGCCTATCTAAACGGTTCTTAAACACATTAACGCTGGTAGAGTTCACGACTGACGTGGGAAGATTATTCCATTTATCAATTACTTTAAACGTAAAGAAGTTTTTAGCGATATTAGTAATGAAACGTCTGCCACGCAACTTAAATCCGTTATTAAGAATATTGCTATTATCGAAAGTGTACAGTTTATCAAAATTTACGTTATTGATTTTATTAACGATTTTGAAAACTTCAATAAGCTCCCCATTTAATCTCTTAGTTTCGAGTGAATGCAAGTCTAACTCTTTAATCCTATGTTCATTCTAAATGAGGCCTGACTAGGGACTTGTAAATGGGCAATATAATACTCGTCGATTTAAATTCCAAATTACGCGCTATGAAACCTACAAAGCTGGGCACAAACCGTTAATCCGTTAATCGTTAATTAACGAAGTTAACTTTTTCGTTAACGATTTAACTTTTAAGTTAACTTTGAAAATCATTATCGGACTAATTAACTTCCGTTACATTTAACTTCCGTTAACTCAAGTCCGTTAACCCAAAAAATTCATAAATAAACAAGATCCAGGGGGAGGAACAAGCCTACCTTGGGACTCTGCTGCCAACAGTTGCTGCGACAATCTTCAGGCTTAAGGACTTGAAGTCCAAGGGCCTCGTCTACTGCAGCGCCTTGGTCGACGCACTTTTGACAGGCATCGACAAAAGGTTTGGGCCCCTCCTGGAGGATGACGAATGCCAGCTGGCTGCTGCCTTCCATCCCAGGTTTCGCCTCATCTGGTTGGACAAGTATGACAACACCAAGGTCGCCAGGGTGAGGAAAAGCATGGAGGGTACAGTCGAGGAGGCCATGAAGCAGCAGTCCAACGAAGTGGGCAGCAACAGTGGAGGCAGCAACGAGGAGGAGGAGGAGGATGACTTCTTCAGTGCTGTCATCCAGACAAAAGAGAGCAGCAGAAGCCACAGGTCCAGGGCCGGATTAACCATTAAGCAAAATAAGCCCGTGCTTAGGGCATCAAGGGAAGGGGGGCACCACAGAAATTTTCCATTGTCGGATTTATCATGGATTTCTTATACTATTATAATCGCGGCTTATAGCCTATAAGCTGTTGAAAACTGAATTATATATATTCATATATAGTATTTATTTTTTTTCATTGTTTGAATTTGTAGTGAACAACAACCCTTTTGAGAGAATAAATATATTTCGTTGTAATCACACACACTTTACGCTTTGCGTTATTATTTTGTTTATATCAAATCTTTGAGCGCCATATTAAAAATACATATAGATTAAATATTTTCGTGTGCTATAGGAAGTTATCTGAACATTATGCTGAACGTGTGATTTGTGCATATAATATTAAATATATATTTTACATAATCATTTGGTATTGTTTTACAGAAAGATTTAGGTTTATAGAATTGTAATATAAATTAATATTAAAATAAAAGAAACTATAAACTCTCTATATTGCTGTTGTATCAAGTGATGTTTATCACGGCCATTATAATAATAAGATATACTGACCTAAGTTAATTAGCGTTGAAGAAGTTTATCTGTTGCTCTCTCTTCTTCTCTAGGGTAAGTCTATGAAGTGTACTTTATTTGTATATACAGTATAACAATATTTTATCATACACGTATCTTTATTTTATAATTTATTTATCTATTGTCATAACAGTATAAAAGAATTTAGATTGTAATAACCAGAGTGAATAATTTGTAATGTATATATAACATCAAACGTAGTTAGGACAATTTAGGCCCTAAGCAAATGTTCATATTTCCTATAATTAAATATTGTTTTAAATAAATAAATAAATGTAAATATAATATGTGGCTCGTTAATAGTGAAATGTTAATATTGATATTTTTATAGATTGCGTATTATTAATTCTAATGTTAAGTATTTTTATTTTATAGGTTTCGGTTCCTTCTTTCGGTTCCTTCTTTTGGTTCCTTCTTTCGATTTGATTTGTATTCAACATTTCGAGTTGATATTTCGGTTGAGTTATATTTAATTGCCACTTATATTTAAATTGCCACTTTGGTTGTGTACGGTTCCCATTTTGTCTTTCTGAGAATAAAAGAACAAAGCCAAGATTGTGATGTGTAACTGTGTTGATTGCCACATAATATACAAATAAAATATTCTTTTTATTTCTGTATTTTACAGACCCCAAGAACCAAGACGAAACGTGTTCAGTTAAGTGGTGCACAAAAGCGAAAACTATCAAAAGAGAAACAAGAGAAGACTTTGGATTTAGAGTCCAAGACTGCAAAGCTGACTGATTTCTTCACACAAGTTCCACAACCACAACGTCAACATGATATACCGATTCTGAATCAAAAACCAATCTCCGTCATCAGAAGTGGACACAAAATACCACTTTGATCACTTCAAAATCAAATATGATGACGTTGGAATCACCGAGGTGTCACAAGCAGGTTCATCTACCACATGTCTCACTACTGATCTCACTTTGCCTGTAAATTCTCTTGATACCTCTACTGCAAATGTTGATTCAAGTTGCTTTACAAGACATTCTGGGGTTGAAATAATTGCTGAAAATGAAAGTTTAGTGGACCATGGTGATGGTGGTGAAATGAATCAGTCTGCAGAAGATCCAGGGTTGTGGCTTGATTTCTCTGCTGATGATGTGGCTTATTGGATTGCTTGTGGACCCAGTGACTGTCAACACCACAATGGGCCATTTGACAAGTCTTACCGGCATTTCAGTAGTGGCAAACCAGCAAGATACTGTTCACAAAAACTTTTCGTTGGGACAAAAGCCAATGGTGAGAAATACAAGAGAGAGTGGTTATTGTATTCACCATCAACAGGATCAGTTTACTGTTATGTTTGTAAACTGTTTGCTCCTAAAAATGTCTCACATTTTGTTATAAGAGAAGGGTTCAGTGACTGGCGAAATACTATTGTAATTGATCATCATGAAAAAAGCACTACTCACCGAGACTCTATGCTAACATACTTAACTCGCAGACAAGGTGCGGGGTTGGGACAACAGTTGGAAAAACAAATTCAGGAAGAGTGTGATTACTGGGAACATGTCTTGAGGCGTGTCATAGCTGTTATTTGTACGTTAGCTGAACGTGGCTTGTCTTTTCGAGGAACAGAAGAAAGATTTGGATCATTGCAGAATGGGAATTTTTTAGGGCTGCTTGAGCTCATAAGCCGGTTTGATCCATTTTTAGCAGGTCACATTTTGAAATATGGAAATTCTGGCAAAGGAAATCCTTCTTACCTGTCCAAAACCACCTGTGAGGAACTCATTCAACTAATGGCTCAAAAGGTCCACGCACTCATTGTTGACGAAGTAAAATCTTCTGGTTATTTTAGTTTGTCAGTTGATTCAACACCAGATCTATCACATATCGATCAGTTAAGTGTTGTACTTAGGTACTTAAAAGATGGACAGCCTATTGAACGCTTTTTAACCTTTCTGAAAATGAAAAGCCATACTGGTGAGGAAATGGCAAATCAGGTGTTGCAGTACTTACGTGAAGTTTGTAAGCTAAACTTTTCAAAATGTAGGGGTCAATCTTACGACAACGCTGCCAACATGTCTGGGCGTTATAAGGGGATGCAGCAAAAAATTTTAGAAACAAACAAGTTTGCTATATATGTGCCCTGTGCAGCCCATTCACTAAATCTGGTAGGCCGAAGTGCTGTTGACTGCTGTCAAGAGGCGGTTAATTTCTTCTCTACAGTGCAGTTGCTCTATACCTTTTTTTTAGCCTCAACCAGCAGGTGGGAAATTCTTAAAGGTTGTATTGGAAATGAAAGTGTCTTAAAATCCCTCTCTGATACCAGATGGGAGGCACATGCTATGGCAACAGCAGCAATTTTGAAATCTTTCCTTAAAATTTTAGAAGCGTTAGAATGTATAGCTGAAGACCAGTCACAAAAGGGAGACACTAGAAGAGAAGCAAATAATATTGCAAATAAGATGCAAGAGCTAGAATTCGTTTTTATGTTGAATTTTTGGGATGAGATTTTGCAAAATTTTCATAGAGTAAGCAAAGTTCTACAGAATAAGGATGTGAACTTAAAAACATGTGCAGATCTGTATGGATCATTAGCTGACCAACTGTGCACTTCACGAGATGAATTTGAAAGATATGAAGCAGCTACAAAGGAAATGCTACCAGATGTTGATTACAAGGCAGCTCAAACTCGCAAACGTATCAGAAAGAAGGTACCCAATGACGGAGATGCACCAGAAGTATATCTGAATGCCAGAGATAAATTTCTTATCACCACCTTTTACACAATTGTTGACAAACTTGAAACTGAGATGAGAAGAAGAGGAGAGATATACAAAGAAATAGCAGAGAGATTTTCTTTTCTAAGTGATGTGCCACATAATGTCACCACTTCATCATCTACTGAAATTGAAAGGTATTCTCAGGGTTGTAAAAAGATGATTGATGCTTACCCAGAGGACTTGAACACTAATTTCTCTGCTGAGCTTCAGCAGTTTCACTCATATGTGTGCCATAAGTTCAGTGCAAAAAAAAATGTAAAAACAAGATTCAGTCATGCTGAACTTTATAAAATAATTGTAGAAGACAATATTGAGTGTGCCTTCCCAAATGTAGAAATTGCCTTTCGTATATTTTTAACATTAATGGTCACAAATTGCTCAGCTGAGCGTTCATTTTCTCAGTTGAAGTATATTAAAAATACCAACAGAACAACTATGCAACAAGGCAGGCTGGATGCCTTATCTCTACTAAGTATAGAAGCAGATGTGTTACGTAAGATTAGTTTTGAGGATCTGATCAAAGACTTTGCAATTAAAAAAAGTAGGAGAAAACTTTTCAAATATAAATGAAGTGGAAGTATACAAAAATAAACATTATTTTCCATCTTACTGTAAGTTTTGTTTCATTTCAAAAAATAAAATTTTATTTTATGGTTTATTTTTGTTTATATTTTGAATTACATATATATGGGGCACCAAAATCTTTTAAGTGCTTAGGGCCTCTAAAGGTCTTAATCCGGCCCTGCACAGGTCACTCAAGGGCAAGGCCCAGAACTTGGTCAAGACCTGGCTGGAGACCAACTCCAAGGACTTGCTGACAGATGCTGCCTTCTTGGGTGAGCAAGTGTTGGTGGACTTGTTCATCAAGTTCAACACAGCCATCCCCTCCAGTGCTGCAGTGGAGCGTTTGTTCTCTATGGGCAAGGACATCCTGAGAGCCAAGAGATCATCCCTCTCTGATGAAAACTTTGATATGCTAATTTTCATGAAGGGCAACATGCATCTCATGGACAAAATGGAGAACGAGAAGAAGAGGGAAAATTAAATTATATATATATTGTGTTTTTCATTTTTTTTATAATAAAAGTTAACGTTAACGGTTTATCGTTAACTTCCGTTACATATTTAACGAATTAACGGATTAACGGTTAACGAAGTTAACTTTCTGGTTAACGGATTAGCGGTTAACGAAGTTAACTTTTTGGTTAACGGTGCCCACCACTGGAAACCTAACATCCTATTAGCTTTTGCGCAAGACTTCTGGCACTAGTTCCTAACTTTTAAATCCTTAGATACGCGTATGCCAAATCTATTTCCTCGTCAACGCTCGCTAACTCTCTAAAATCCATCGTGTACGTGTAATTATTGTTACGAGAACCTATATGCAAACCTTTACGTTTGTCAACGTTAAATTGCATCTGCCACTTATCCGTCCACTCCATAATTCTATTTACATCGTCTTGGAGCCTATTTCTATCGTCCTCGTTAACAACTTTACCGGCTAGTTTAGTATCTCCCACGAGTTTTGACACGTTACTAGTCAATTCTACATCTATGTCGTTAATGTAAATTACGAATAGCAATGGGCTAAACACTGAACCCTGTGGGACACCGCTACCTACATCCAACCACCCCGATTCACTACCATTAACAACGACCCTCTCTCTCCTAGTACGAAACCATTCCTCTAACCAGCTAGCTACCTTGCCGCGTATACCGTGCGCTTTAACCTTCGCAATTAATCTTCTATGCGGAACTGTATCGAACGTTTTTTTTAAATCTAAATAAATAACGTCAGCCGCTCTATGCCTATCGTATTGGCGCACTATTTCCTTATAAAATTTTAACAAATTAGTTAACCAAGATCTATGGCGTCGAAACCCATACTGACTACTATTGATCAAATCGCGACTTTCTAAGTGATCGATGATACGATCCCTAACTACGAATTCCAAAAATTTACCGACAATTGACGTTAAGCTAATGGGCCTAAAATTGCTACCTACTGTGCGGTCGCCTTTTTTAAAAATGGGCGTGACGTTAGCTAATTTTAAGTCTTCAGGAATAATCCCCGTTTCCAGTGACTGATTAAAAATCTTCGTTAAGGGGCCTACGATAACGTCTTTCAAATCTTTGAAATGTCTAGGATAAAACGCGTCAGGGCCTGGAACCTTGCTAACTTTTAGCCTATCGATATAATGCGCAATCTCACCCTCGTAAACAGTTATTTCATCCAAAATAGTCTCGCTGCTAAATGGAACGATACCGTCCACATCGGGGACATTATTGACGTCTTCTACGGTAAAAACTGTCGCAAAAAAGATATTAAAAATACCCGCCATCGCCTGAGCGTCGGAAGTTAAAGCGCCATTAGCGTCCACGAGAGGGCCTATATTATCTTTTATCGGCTTACGATTATTCACGTAATCGAAAAACTTTTTTGGGTTATGTTTACTATCCGCAGCTATAAGTATCTCTAAATTACACTTAGCATTCCTAACTGATCTTTTAACCTGACGTCGAAGCTCGATATATCTATTAACGTTAGCTACCATGCCATTCCGCTTATTAAGTCTATACGCTCTGTTACGCTCGTTTATGAACTCGTCTATTTCCCTAGTCCACCACTTGGGGCTACCATGATTTCTAGCGCGCTTGGGCCTACGAGGAATAAACTCCCTTTCGACATTCAAGAAACTATCTTTAAACGCCTCCCAATGCAAATTTGCGTCATTACCCATAAACAAGTTATCCCAGTCCACTACTCTCATCCTACGAAAATCAGGGACGTCTATTACGTTACTATCCTTAGTGTTTTCTATCAATAGCTTAAACCTAATAATTTGATGATCACTATATCCTAAACTCTCGCCTACTTCTAAACCTTCGACTATATTTTCGCCGTTCGTCATCACCACGTCTAAAATATTATCACCGCGCGTTGGTTCGGTAACCATCTGTCGTAAAAAATTATCCTCCATGAACTCAATCAATCTCAAACCCTCATCGTTACCAGTAAAAATCTCGTAATTAACATTAGGGCAGTCAAAGTCTCCGATAACTATACTATCCCGATTATTAATAAAGTTATGAAGAAGTGTGTAAAATCTAGTATCGGTATCGAGGCGTTGAACGGGAGGTCTATAAACAACAACAAAATTGAAACTAAGACTACACGCCCTAACTTCAACGCCGGGTCCGGAGAAAAGCCCCCTAGGACAAAAGCCCCCTAGGACAAAAGCCCCCTGGACAAATTGCTGGGTAGGGCAAGTCAGGTGTCACATCTAGTCTGAAAAGCTCAGAAGATATTTAGGTGAAATAACCAATATTAACCTGTTATGTTAGTTGAATGCCAAGTTAGGTCAACTGACTGCCCAGTTAGATCAACTGAATGCCCAGTTAGGTCAATTGAATGCCCGGTTAGGTCAATTGAATGCCCGGTTAGGTCAACTGTACGCCCTTGATGATTGGTTAGGTTAAGTTGTGATATTTTCGTTAGTTTAAACGAAAATGACGAGAGCCAAAATACATAAACTAAAAGCTATAAACATAAACTAAACTATAAATTATAAACATAAACTGTAAATAATAAAGACTAAAAATAATGATTAAAAAAATTATTTTTATTATTTTTCCTAGGGGGCTTTTGTCCTACACTCCTTCAACGCATATAGCATTAATTGCTGCCGGAAAATCTATCTTAACCTCGATAGCCCTAAGGGAATTACGAATGTACAGCAAAACGCCACCACCAATCCTATGTAACCTATCATTAGTAAAGAGTTTAAAACCCGGTATATCAACTTCCCCCAACAAGTCCCGAGTTACAGTATTTAACCACGTTTCAGTGATAGCAACTATATCGTAGTTGCCAGAATAAATTATCGCCTTAAATTCGTCTAATTTATTTCTAATACGACGCACTTTATGATAAAAGCGTTTAAGTTATTTTTTTACCACGGGTCGGCGTTTTAAACTATTTTTCACGTTGGACCCGCGTTTCCCAGATCCACAACGTTTAAAGAAGGCTTCAACCTATACAGCTTTCGAACGTTTTCGTCAATTAACCTACCTAGCCTAGCATTACCTATTTCATTAAAATGCACCCCATCATTTATAGAAAGGCTAGGATCACTGAATTCTGACCACAGCTTTACGAAGGGTACATTTTCCTCAGCACAAATCCTTTAATGTAGTATTCAAAAATATTGTTTAGGCGTAATCCTAAGACCCAAACCGTGCCTAGGGCTAATACCTAGAACTAAAGACCTATCTGACCTCGCCTTCAGGGACCTAATTAACCCCCTATATCTCTCCAAAAGGTCAGGCACTATCGTATCGGGCCTATACGAGTCGTTGGCCTATACGAGTCGTTGCCCCCTACCATCGTCACCAACATCAATCCTATCCACTTCGTCTCTAATTTTGTCAATCCTGGCCCCTGGGAGACAGATCCTCCTCCTCTTGGTTGGATTCCGTTTAACGAACTCTTTATCCATATGGCGCACTAAAGAGCCCCCAATTAAAATAGTTTCCCCCTCGTTCACGTCCCCATCCGAATGGGCGAAAGGGTTCAAAACCTCGATAGAGGGGGGGGGGGATTCCTATCACCTAACGTACGTGGCCTAGCTCCACCGTTAACTTCTCTAAATCCCTCCCCATCTACTAATCTCGGGCCAACCTTAACCCCTTCCTCAACTCTGTCCAACCTTCCCGATAAGCTACCTAAACTAGAAACTAGGTTACGCACCTCACCCTTCAAATTACTAACGTCTGCATTGGTTCGGCTTTCGTCAACTGTAGCCCTACCCCTGCCCTCATCAAGCGTTGCAAGTCTTTCCGTTACCACACGTCCACTACGTTTTATGTCAACTATTTCCTCACTAAAATCACAAAAGAAACAAACCAATCTCTCGGTAATCGCCATAGGACCGCCGTTATAATCCTTAAAATCTGTATACCACCGATTTACCCCACACCTAACACACGACGCTTTCTGCGACGGCATCGCGAAAGTTAAATTAGTTTATAACTGTCACATGTTTTAGTTAAATTAAGCCGGCACGCTATGAAAACTTCTAAATCGCTAAAAACCACTAATATTCAATTACTTAACTATAACAATGTGAATATAAACGCAAGTATATAAATTTCAGAACTTTCCAAAAGTAAAGTTACTGGCAATATCCAAAAGTAGAAGTAACATCAGAGAGCTCAGGAAATGCGTCCGCTCAGTACGGAGTCTGGCTGACGAATCCAACGTATTGTTGAAGGTACATAAAGAGATAGTCGTGTGGAAGATTGTGACGAGTAGACAGATGAAGAAACTGAGTTTATGAGGCATTGGAAGCCATCAGGTTTTCTCTGCCCTAGAAAGATCAGAGGTCAGGTGTACCATAGCCGCCCTACGCGAATCACTGTTGAGAGGGACGCTTTGGGAAGCGGGTGGAGAAGTGAAGAGTGGAATCATCGGCATAGGACTAAGAGTGGATAGGACAGGAAGTGCGATTTAATAGATCATTGATAAATGGGTGAAAGGATAGGGGGTTTTGGATTAGTAATTAGATACAAAATTGCTTGATTTTTTATGTAGGAAGGAGGGGCCAAGGGCGAGAGCCGCAAAAACGCCCTCCCAGCAGAAGGGAGCCAAAATCAAGGTATCCGATGCTTTAAAAGCAATGTCTTTTTTTCTATTAATTTTGAAAAGATTTTATAGTGTGTAAGACATGTATGTGTAGTGAGGAATAGAGGGAGAGGGAAAAGTGTATGTTTGATAGCATGCCAGTCTGCTCACAGGGTAGATCAGACAAAAAAAAAGATCAGCTAAAGAAGACAGTGACAGGAGAACCGGGAGTTTCAGAACTTCTCTCCTGTCTAACATCCCCTCCAGAGTACTTCCCTGGTCGACTGGTGTCTACAATCTCCTCCTACCTACAGGAAAAGAAACAATTCATTCCAAACCATCATGGGTTTAGAGCTAGAAGGTCATGCCTTTCACAACTATGAAACAATCAAGAGAAAGTACTGGGAGCTTGACTGGAAAGGAAAATATAGATGTAATATAATATGCATTTATACTGATTTTTCTAAAGCCTTCGTTAAATGTAATCATGGGATTATAACACACAAAATTAAGAAAACAGGAATTGCTGGAAAGCTGGAACAATGGATACTTAATTTTCTCAATCAAGGAACGCAGTACCAAGTGGAGTTAAATCTGAAATCTCAAAAGTTCCATGCTGGTCCACCTCTGTTCCACAAGGTACAATATTGGCTCCATTGTTCATAATAATGATTTCAGACATCGGTTTTAATAATGCTTTGAAACTATAGATAACAAACAGTGTAACGGTGTTCTTTCTTGCCACACGAGAAATGAAATTCATTCTTGTCCTTATTTCGCGGACGACACCAAAATACTGTATGAAAGGAAATATCAGTAGAAACATTGCAAAGTGACAAAGATACATTTTCTTGTGAGCTGAAGACAATGCTTTGAAGTTCAGTGAAAAAAAATTTTAACTCACTGGATATAATAAGCGGATAACACCAAATACACAAGTGATATACTCGTAGCTTGGAGTAATAATGTCATCGGATGCAAAATTCAGAAAGCACTGCAAGTTACAACATTAAAATTATAAGAGATAGAAAAATAATGGGAATTATCTGGTTGAGCTTCCATAGCAGAACTCAGTATTGTTCATAACTGACAAGCCCATACAGTAAGCGAGATATTGCAAATATAGAAGCCATGCAAAGGACTTTTACGTCTAAGATACAGGAACCGCAAGATGAAGACTACTGGTCACGACTCACGACTCATGACTCTACTCCCTTGAAAGAGGGCGTGAGCAATAAATAATATACATATATAATATTTGAAAAATATTTGACAGATATGTCCTAAATTTTAGAAACGGAAAAAACCCCCAGTGGAATGAGAGAACAGACTCATAGATTTTGTAATATATACCAGCTGTAGCAGGACGCGGAGCACAAAACTATATATGATATAACGTACTACCCAAAGAACTGAGGAGCTTCCAGCACACCAACCTAAATACATTCAAGAAACAACTCGACAGGTTCTTGTGCAAAGTCATTGACCAGCTATAAACATATAGTTGACTATGAAGGTCGGCTATGAATTGAAAGCAACTCTCTCGTTCAGCAAATTCCTCAAATGATTGCTATCTTTTAAAATTCATAATTTTAAAAGATAGCAATGCAATTAAGCATATCTAAACCCAATATAATTATGAGTTATGCCGAACTATAAATTCAAACGTCTGTTTATTTGTCCTTTAGAAATTAAAAAATCCCATTGAATGAATCGCTCATTCAGTCGCTCCTTACCATTCAGGATGTGGATTCTGACTGAAGCAGTGGCAGAAGGTGAAGGAACGCAGGAGTATACTCCCGAAGCCGCGTCAGAAGCGTCGTGAATGAGGAGAATGGTTTTGGTTGTCGGTCCCCTGTCGGTGATCACGCTGACGAGACTCTCGCGACTGTCGTAGTTTATCATCTGCAAAGGCATAGATGCAACTGTTAAGTTGGATATAGTTTCCATAAAATATATATATAAAATATAGTTTCTCTCTATCTCTACATTTTAACTTGCAGTTTGGTATGTAACTTATATATATATATATATATATATATATTATATATTAACTGCAATATCCGCAAATTTTTTTAGAAAATTAAAAACCCGCAAGAAAATACAAAATAAGATCCGAATAACGTTCTCAGCCCATATAATGATGGGTCCTTTTTCAATTCGAAGAAAAGGGACAACTAAGTGGTCGTTCGTCGAACTAAAGTTATATATATATATTTGGTTTAGCATAATATACTGTATATATGCCTATTCAGTTTCACAAATGAACACGTGAAATAAATAAATAATGCACTCCCACATGGAAAAATAAAAAACGATTCCTTGGCGTTTCATGTATTCAAAAGTACACCTCGTCAGGGAGGACGATGTGTATTGTTAAATACACGAAAGGCCTTGGAATCCTTTTATTTTTTTGCATCATTTACTTATGCAACTATATATATATATATGTATATATATCATAGGCGTGCACACTGGGTACGCAAGGTACGCAGTGCGTATCCAATTTTTTTTATTAAATTAAAAAATTTAAACTTTTTTAAATATTGGTAAAATGCTATTATAAATACCAATAAATTTTATAATTTATTCAGTATACTGAAGCAATACAAAGTAAAATTAAGTGAAGCTTCCTTCTTTTTTAATGTGCTTTCTTTCAAGGTACGCTCTGAGCATAGAATGTACTTGCATAGGAATATGATCCTTAAGTGCTGGGCGAGGCTCAACAAATACCGCTTTACTATTGCCCGAAAAATGTCCTGGGATTCGCTGAAGTGTTTCAACGTAGTTTCAGAAAATGCGAAGTGGCTTTGATGATTGTGTAGCAAAGGCGAAATATCGCATGCCATTGACCGCTGATGCAGAACCAAAAGGAATAAGGCTAGCACAGACTGATCAGCCAGATTTGGAAATTAAAAGACTTTATTTAGAAATCATAGCTACGGTTTGCGTGCAACTTACTGCTCGGTTTGGAAATCTGTCACAGCTGAAATTTTTGGAACTTCTGAATTCTGAAAATTTTCTAAAATTTAGCCCTGATGATTTTCTTAAAACCTTTGCGGAGTTACACAGTGGCTCTTTTGATTTTATAAGACTGAAAAATGAACTAAGCGTCCTATACTCATCTGAAGAATTTCAAAGAAAATATCCCTGCCATATTGCAAAATTCTTGAGCCTGAACAACTTGAGTGAAAGCATGCCTGAACTTCAAAAATTGTAGAGCTAGTACTAACCATTCCCTGTACAACTTCATCAGTAGAAAGAACATTTTCAGCTTTGAGGAGAATTAAAACGTATCTAAGAAGTACAATGGGCGAAGAAAGGCTGTCATACATAGCATTTATGAGCATCGAAAATGAGATATTAGTCCAAATGAAATCTGACCCATCATTCTACGATTCAGTAATAGATGAATATTCCACTAAGAATTGTAGAACGACGCTTGTGTAGAAGAACGTTCCGCACAAGATGAGGAGGAAGAACGAACAAATGAAAAATGAGGTTACCGCCCGGGAATCGAACCCGGGATCTTCCGATTGCCGGTCAGATATGCTATCCCTCGATTAATCAAACGTCGTAATTCTCCTACATACGAGCAGAAACCAATGCCCTGAGGGGCACCTTCGCATGCCGTACCTATATATACATTTTAACTGTGCGGAACGTTCTTCTACACAAGCGTCGTTCTTTACATTAATTATACTGTGTGTTGTTTGCAGTTAAAATGTATATATAGGTACGGCATGCGAAGGTGCCCCCTCAGGGCATTGGTTTCTGCTCGTATGTGGGAGAATTACGACGTTTGATTAATCGAGGCCCATGGTGTAGTGGATAGCATATCTGACCGGCAATCGGAAGATCCCAGGTTCGATTCCCGGGTGGTAACCTCATTTTTCATTTGTTCGTTCTTCCTCCTTATCTTGTGCGGAACGTTCTTCTACACAAGCGTCGTTCTTTACATTAATTATACTGTGTGTTGTTTGCAGTTAAAAAAAAAATATATATATATATATATATATATACTGTATCTATATTATTGGCAGTAGCGTACCCCATCGCTAGCTTCACCGCACGCGCCTGATATATATATATATGTATGTGGGTACACACACACACACACACACACACACACACACACACAATATATATATGGCCCTTTTCCGTTCTATGGGTACCATTGAAATGAGAGAAATTAATATTTTTCAAATTTATTTTAACTTTTTATTAATAATAATCAGTACATTTTGAATAGGAGAAATTTAGTTTATTTAATTTAACAGCTATTAACATAAATATTTGTCTATTTGTCATACCTAACCTAACCTAACCTAACCCAACTCAATCTAGCTTAACATTGCCTAACCTACCCTAACCTAACCTAACCTCCTTGGTGCCCATAGAACGGAAAAGCCCCATATATATATATATACGGGGTGGGAGAAAAATCTTTTAGGGTTTTATGCATACAAATAATTTGTTATTAATTAATAATAAATAAATGCCAATAATATCACTGCAGTGTAAGCGGTACTTTTAAAAGCAACTAAACAAGGCCAGGAATGACCCGAGGCTAGAACAGTAAGGATGGAAAACAGCAATGAAGAAAAAGTGTATCTTCTATCGTGGGCTATTTCTTATAATAACTGTGAAGAAAGTTTGCGTTTATTTCAACAAAAATATAATAAACCACTAACAAATGCAACCACTCTTCGATACTGGAAGCTCAAACTTTTGGAAACAGGGAGCCTGGTAAAAGATCGTCCAAGAAGCAGAACGCCAGTAACGGTGACAGGAGACAATAACAAAGAAAATGTTTTCGACAGTTTTCAATTCGATCCAACAACTTGAACGAGAAAAGTAGCGCAGGAGTTGGGTATTTCCAAAGTTTTAGTAGCAAAAATAGTGAAATGACAGTGAAAAATAGTAAAAAATAGTGAAATGATTGCAAACACATTTACTTTCAGCTCATATACGACCATGATTCTGACAGACAGCTGCAGTTTGCTAAAACAATGAGACAAAAGTTCAACAGTGATCCAGATTTCGTTCGAAAGATCAAATTTTCAGATGAATGTGTCTTCGCTTTAACGAGTTGAGGAAACAAATACAACGTTCACTACTGGGCGAAAAAAAATCCCAAAATACGATTGTCGTAAACCCTTTAAAACAGCTACACTAACAGTTTGGGCATGCATTGGTTATTTAGGACTCGTTTCCTCTGTCATATCGAGAGATACGATGAATGGAAAACGCTATTGTCAGGTATTGAGAGACAACGTTTTGCCACAGTTTACTAATGGCGTTGGCAGGAATTGGCTTTATCAACATGATGAAGCGCCGCCACATCACTCTGCAGCTGCCCGTGAGTTTCTGGATACCAAGCTTGAAGGAAGAAGGCTTGGGGCAGCGAGGTCCCATCGAGTGGCCAGTCAGATCATCTGATTTAAACCCCATGTGATTTCTGGTTTTGGACTTATTTGCATGACAAACTCTACACGCCTGGTTTCATCTATCAAAAATATGAATGCCCTTGGCGGCAGAATGGATCAACAACTGAAAAGGATCTCACTCGACATGTTCAGAAGAACAATGAAGAGTTTCATAAGGAGAATCCATAAGTGTATCATATTCATAGCGGATGGAGAACTCTTTAGAGGTTAAATTGCAATTTAACAAAATATTTTATAAATAAAATTGTTATAGAATTTTTATTTGATTTGTTTCATCATTTGAACACTAATCTGTATAATGTTGTTAACTAAATAGTTGTATGTATAAAATCCTTAAAGACTTTTCTCCCATATACAGTATACAGGGTGTCTCATAAGTCCGGCATCATAGGAAAAATAATAAAAAAAGGCAAAACAAAAGCTTTTATTTACAGAACGTGCTCAGTATGTCCACCATTGTTTTCAATACACAAATTCAGACGTGATACCCAGTCAGCAAGCACACGGTGAATGATGTCAGGAGTAATGGTGTTACATGCCCCAATAATGCGCTGCCGCAAATGTTCAACACTCCTAATTTTCTCTGCGTATACCAGCGCTTTCAAGTGGCCCCAGAGATAAAAATCTAGTGGCGTGAGATCCGGGCTTCTAGCTGGCCATTCCACAGGCCCTCGACGTCCTATCCAATGACCAGGGAATTGTTGGTACAGGTATTCCTTTACTTGGGTGCTGTAAAGTGCAGGAGCGCCGTCTTGCTGGAACCATGTTGGGAAATTTCCTTCTTCGTTCAAGACACTGGGAAATGCTTCTTCCTTGAGCATACGTAGGTAGGTGCCTCCAGTGACATGTTCATCGAAAAAGAGGCGGCCTATGATGCGATCCTTCCAAATGCCACACCATACCATCACCCGAGATGCACTTTGTTCCTTTGAAGAGGTATACCAGTGAGGGTTGTTTTGAGACCAGTAGCGGGTGTTCTGTCGATTTATCTCACCATTTCCATAAAAAACAGCCTCTTCACTGAACAGAATGGTGGACGGGAAATTAGCATCCCGAGCATATTGTTTCGTAGCCCATTCACAAAATTCCATCCGCCGGTCGGGATCATCTTCGCTTAATTCCTGTAGGATCTGAAGTTTATATGGATGCCATTTGTGTGCCTGAAGAATGCGATGGATGCTACTTTTCGACACTCCTGTCTCGGCGGACAATCGCCGAAGAGACTTATTGGGACTTCTGTTAAAATGAGCGAGGATAGCAGTCGCTGTATCATCGTCAGTGGACCTCCTTCAAGGTCCACTGCGTGGTTTATCTTCTATGGATCCTGTTTCCTTAAACTTTGCAACAAGTCTGCTAACACAACTCTGTGTTATTGGCTCGCGGTCTGGATGCACTCTGTTAAATTCAGCAGCGGCCTCTCTTTGACTCCGAATTCCTATGAGTAGAATTATCTGGATTCGTTCTTCCTTGCTCACAGACATTATGGCCTGTAGAAAGAGAAAAATATGAATTATGGTTTGTAGAAATAGAAAAATATGAATTTCTCCTATGATGCCGGACTTATGGGACACCCTGTATATA
Source organism: Bathynomus jamesi (assembly GCA_023014485.1). NCBI lineage: Eukaryota > Metazoa > Arthropoda > Malacostraca > Isopoda > Cirolanidae > Bathynomus > Bathynomus jamesi. Next base: position 691,706 of record JAJOZX010000030.1, read on the forward strand.
TATATACCTTTCGTATATCTTTGGTTTTCTTCCGCCCGAATTGTTCATTCTGACGAAGGTCAAGCTTTTCACTCCACCTTAGACCTACAGTTTAACGTGGAATCCGAACCACGCCCCAAGAGCATCCCAGCGTCTTAACCACTAGGCTACCCAGGGTACCCATTTATCTACCAACCAATTTCTTTATTGTGTGGAAGGGTGAAGAGCTGGGTTTTGCTGCGCGCCGGCTGCCGTCACCGGGTCTCTATCCCAGAGCCAAAGGATTCGTAGTCAGCGACGCTAACCACTATACCAACAATATATATACACACCGTATATATATATATATATATATATATATATATATATCCGCCTGAGTAGTGTAGTGGTTAAGACGCTGGGCTGCTGACTGGAAGTCATGAGATCGACTACAGGCGTGGACTTTGTAATTTCTGACTTTCTTCGTCGTCGCGTTTCGAATTCCATGTAAGCTGTACACTCCTAAAACATTTTACATCTAAATTACACAGCAGTTATACATTTAAACGTAACTTTTATGTGACAGTGAATAAGCGTAACTTTTCAACTTTTAACATTAGCGTAACTTTTTTAACTTTTAACAAGTTGAACTTTTTCAACTTTTAACAAGTTGCTAATGAAACTTCCCAATATTTCGTTCCGTTATCGTTTTGATGTGAAAAAAAATAAGATCTTTATTCTTTATTTGGTTCCTTAACAATTCCATAACTTTTTGTTGTAGGTTTTTTTCTTCCTTTCAAGTGCGTAACTTAGGCGTATGAAAAATATTCTACAGGGTGTCCCGTAAGTCTGGAACCATAGGGTAAAATAAGTAATTCATGTTTTTCCGTTTATGCAAGTGCCCATGATGTCTTTGAGTAAGGAAGAACGCATCCAGATAACACATCCGATAAAACACATCCGATAACACACAGCTGTGTCGGCAAACTTGTAGCAAAGTTCAAGGAAACGGGATCCATAGGAGATAAACCACGCAGTTAACCTCCGAGGACATCCACCGACGATGACACAGCCGCTACCATCCTCACTCATTTCACAAAGTCCCCAAAAGTCTCTTCGGCGTTTTTACTTCCGTTTTTATCATTTTGCCCTATGGTTCCAGACTTACGGGGCACCCTGTATATATATATTATAATTTGATCTTATAATCTAGAACTGGAGGCCCCACCTGTAGCCTGCGGGCACTATGACGCCATCAAGTGGAAGGTTTCCAAGGCGCCCGCTCATCTCCGTCAAAAACTCTATGCTAAGATAGTTTAGCGACTTTTCAGGCCATGAAGGCAACAACTGAATTATTATAATTCTTTCCTGCAAAGTTAAAATATCATAAACCAGTTCGTAACTCTAAAATGCTGATCATTACTTGTTAAGTCAAATGAAGACAGAAATATTTCACGTTATTAGAATCACCCATTAGTGTGCAACTTGCCAACTTGCTGGGTTTACTGAGGAAATTTATATTTCTAGGGAACATTTCATCCAAAAGCGACATACGGAATTTCGGCTCCAAATCACAAGAATGTGGGGAGTCTTTCCTTCGTCCAAGTGTTATATTTTTAGAAATTCAGACATGTTTATACGAGTGTATGGATAGATAGACAGACAGATAAATAGATAAAGAGGTAGTTTCGAAGGTTGGGAGCGTTAGAGGAAATAGGGAATTTTTAAAAGGCAGAGAGAAAATCCGAACTGGCACCTTGTAAAATATAACTGACAACACTGATCATAGACTCGCAGGACTGTTTTTTACAATCTTCTGATATTTCTTGCTGTGCTTTTCCACTTAAAATTTTTGTGATTTCTCTTTCATATTTTGCAAGAACATGTGGAAAGTGTGTCTGCTTATTATGTATATTTAATGTAGCCATTGCCTAGAAGCATCATGTTGAAATACACTTCTGTTCAAATCACAGAAATGTGGTTGCTAATTACCTAATTAATTCTGCCATTAGGAAAACGAGAGTTAAGTGATTTAAAATCCAGACTTCCATCACAACATTCATTTTTCACCAAGGCCTTCTCAAGGCCAAAAATGCTACGACTGAATCTTTTGAAATTGCTCATTTGCTTGCAAAAAGAATAAAAAGCCCTTGAAAATAGACAGTTGGTGAAGGAGGGAGTGCTGCAGACTACCTTTCTGAAGGATTCAGCAGTAAATCGGCAATCATGTCTTCAATCAAAGATTTAAAACTGTCTAGTAATACAAGTGCAAGGAGGTACAAGTCTATTTCCGAGAATCTCTAGTGTCAGATATTTCAGCTATTGAATAACTTAGAAAAATGGGAGCTATTGAAGAATATGGACCCCAGCCTTCTTTAGTTAGGCTTATAAGGCTAACTAACGAAAATATCACGACCTAACCTGACCAATCGTTAGGTTAACTGTACGCCCTTGACGATTGGTTAGGTTAGGTCATGATATTTTCGTTAGTTAGCCTTATAAAGCTAACTAAAGAAGGCTGGGGTCCCTATTCTTCAATAGCTCCGAAAAATGTGACTGTTTTTCATCTCAATTAATGAGTCTACAGACGTGTACGACACGGCATAGCTAAGTATATTTGTTGGGATGGTGCTCAGCAATAATTCAACAAAAGAAAAGCTGTTAAAAGTAATTTTTTTGGAAGGTAAAACAACGGGAAAACATGCCTATAAAGCATTCAAAGATTACGCTTCGCAAAACAGCACAATTATTATATTATTATATTTGTATATTATATTATAATAACAATTATTATATTTGTGCATTTATTCATTTATTCCATATAGGCTTAGGTCTTCTAAGTGCCTTTCATGCATTTATTAATTTTATTTATTTGGCTAGGCCTTGGTTAGTAAATTCTTCCAAGATTAAGAACCAGCCTGTGACCTTAAACCTAGCTTTAGACCTGGGTCTCTTGGTATACAGTAGGACTACCCTAGGTTCAGTCTCTGAGTTAGACAGCCTATACTTGAGAAAAGACTGATAAATTAGAAAGGGTTTGGGCTAGAGCAACCGAAATGAATTTAGAACTAAGTAAAATATTTTATGAAAAATTAGCTGAACTAGAAAATAAATGTATTTCCATATATGTACGAAATCTTTTGTATTTTAACTTCTTAATTTTCCTCAAATTCTTTGATGTTTTACTTTATATGTTGGAGTTGTTGTTGTTGTTGTTGTTGTTTAGCCGATCAGCCCACCCTGATCGAGCAAGCCGGCGGCACGCAGGTAACCGATCGCCCTCTCCGGAGTGGATCAGAGGTTCAGCGCACTAGTGATGTTGTGTTGTGTTCTATGTTGTGCTAGAGCGGTACAGTCTGTCATAATGTGTTCAATTGTTTGTGGTGTGTCCTGGCACAGGTGGCAGGTGTTGTCTGTGGAGTTGTCTAGTCTGTGTTTATATGTCTGTAAGTTGGGGTGATGTCCACATCGGAATCGTGCTAAGTTAACTCGATCCGATCTGCTGAGGCTGATCTCTGACCTGTTAATGGGTGGCGGCTTCGCACCTAGGACTGCATTCGGACCGAGTCGCGTCAGTGCTTTGTGGGTTAGGTGTCTGTGTATGTGTTTTCTGTACTGTGTGATGTCTGTGGGGCGTGGTATGGAATGGAGTATTTGGTTATAATGTCTCCTTGGTATTACCTTAATGGTGCGAGGTGTCGGTGCATGATTGTACATGTAGTGGCAAGGGTGTTGTGGGATACTTGTCGATCCTGCCATGAATTGTGTTCCCCTCATATCTAAATGTTCCCTAACTTTCAGTATTTTTGTTTCTGTGTTCCGGTGTTCGATTGGTGTTGTTTGAGTACATCCTGTAATGATACGAAGTGCGTGGTTTTGTATTGTCTGTAAGGTGTTTATGTGTGTGTTTGAGATAATGGGTGCCAAGCATGGGCTAGCATAGTCCATAACTGAGCGAATATATTGTTTGTATATGAGTGATGTTGTTTCCTGCTGGTGTCCAAAGTTTGTGCCTGTTAGTACCCTAAGCGTGTTAAGTCTTGACGTACATTTGTTTTTAATGTCCTGAATGTGGTTTGCAAAAGATAATGATGTGCTGTATGTGATCCCAAGTAGTTTGGTCCTATGATTGTAAGCTGTGGAGTTACCTGGTGTTCTTTTGTGTTGCTTGTAAGCAAGGTGATGGTTGATTTTGTGAGCGCTACTTTGAATCTATTGTGTGTGAGCCAGTCCTGTATACTGTTTATGTATGTTTGTAGGTTATTTGTAGCGGTGTCGATGTTGTTGTGGGTGGATGTTAGAGTAATGTCATCTGCATATGATGATAAGGTAAGCTTGTTATCTATGGGTGTTGGAATGTCATGCATGTATAAGTTGAACAGTGTTGGTGAGAGAACAGAGCCTTGAGAGACCCCGTTCGGAAAAAGCTTCTTTTTGGATGACTTGCCATTAAATGTGACATGTGAGTATCTTCCTGAAAGATAGTTGCTCAGCCACCTTTTGGTGTTATTGTGCATGTTTGTGTTGAGTATTTTGTTTATGAGAGGGGAGCGTGGGATAGCATCAAATGCTTTACTAATGTCTATTGTTGCTAATAGTGTACGTTGAGCTGGTCGTCTGGAGTTGATGCCATCCATGATGTGCTGCGTGAGGTTAGTGAGTAATGTCGTGGTTGAGTGGTGAGTGGTATGTGTGGGTTGGTGATTTGTAAGATTAGTCTTTCTGTTACTTTGGAAGGTGTGCATAGTAAAGTAATGGGTCTATAGGAAGCTGGTTCTGTTGGATTTTTGTTTGGTTTGAGGAATGCAATAATTTTACCTTGTTTCCATATGTCAGGAATAATACAGTTATTTGGATACAGTTAAATATTTGTGAGAGCTAGTATTCCTTGTGAGCCCAAGTGTTTAAAGTGTATGTTAGATATGTTGTCTGGTCCAGCAGCCTTCGAATTCTTAATGTTTTTGATGATCATGGTGGTCTGGTCGCTTCTAGGACAAAATCCCCCCGTGGACAAAATCCCCTCGTGGACAAAATCCCCTCGCGGACAAAATCCCCCCGGACACAACCCCCCCGGACACAATCCCCCCGCGGACAAAATCCCCCTAAGGCTTTATTAAAAAAATAAGAATACGACTGACTTTATTAAAGTTTTAACAAAAATATCACGACTTAACCTAACCAATCGTCAAGGGCGTACAATTACCTAACCGGGCAAACAAATAAGAATACGACTGACTTTATTGAAGAAGAAAAATTAAAAACACAAAGTCAAACAAAATTCAAAATTTAAAAAGACAAATTAAAAGCAATTCCCTTAAGAAAATCAAAAATAGACCTGTTGTTATAGTCTTGTACAATTTTCAAAATGCGAGAAGAAGAAGACTTATACTTCTTCCTTTGCGGTTCTGTCGGCAAGCCAGCGATAATTTGAGAAATAAATGCCTGTTGGTAGCTTATTTCTTGCCCTAAAACTTTTAAAAATTTCCATATGTTTGGATGCGAGCATCCTGTTAGAGATGCAAAGCGTCTATGCCAGCCTTCGACAGAGTTATTTGTACGTGGAAGTTCTGTAATTGTTCTTGAGTACATATTCCAAATAGAAATGCTAAAAGTGGGTTCTCTTCGTCCTCGTCGGCATGGCCTTCCAATATAATTATCTTCCAAATAATCGAGAATTGGCAAACCTTCCACTGGTATAAAATCGTATAATTGTTCAAAAGCATCAACAACTTTTTCTGGAGGCACAAAAGCTAGAGCAGGTATCATTCGAATTTTTAAGGCAAAATCATTGTCATCTTGATATTTTTTCTGTAATCCGTGTTTCTGTAATCCGTTTCTGTAAGCCTCTTTTCTTATTCTTATTCTTATTCTTATTGTGTTTTTAATTTTTCTTCTTTAATAAAGTCAGTCGTATTCTTCTTTTTTTAATAAAGCCTTAGGGGGATTTTGTCCGCGGGGGGATTCTGTCCGGGGGGGGTTGTGTCCGGGGGGATTTTGTCCATGGGGGATTTTGTCCGCGAGGGGATTTTGTCCACGGGGGGATTTTGTCCTGATACCCCTGAGGTGAACTATCTGGTGGGATGTAAATGTTGATTAGTGTGGTGTTGTATTTTGCGCGTGTTTTAATGTTAACTGCCTGTATTTCTATCGTGTTGGAGTTGTTGGAGTTGAAGTAATATGTTATTTGTTAAAATTTTCCAAACGAACGGTAAACTTTTCATAATTATCTTATGCATGGTACAAAAGATAAGGACAAATATAACTTAAATATTTCTCTGTATGAACATTTATGAGCGCCACTGTGTATATATATATATAATATAATATATATATATATATATATATATATATATATATATATATATATATATATATTGTGTAGAAAGCAGGAACGAAGGGGAAAAATGCCCCTTTTACAAAAAAGAGAGCGAAAATAAAGGTCTCCGAGGCTGACGATGCCTTTATATTATATATATATATATATATGAAAATTATTTCACGAAAGTAACACGTGAAAAATATTTATGATGAATAAAACCACGAAGGAAAGGAAACACAAAATGGTGCTCAAGCGCTTTCGTCTAATGACATCCTCAGGAACACTGAGGATGTCATTAGACGAAAGCGCTTGAGCACCATTTTGTGTTTCCTTTCCTTCGTGGTTTTATTCATCATATATATATATATATATATATATATATATATATATATATATATATATATATATATGAATTTTTAAGATTGTGTAGTGTGCAAAAAAAGGGGGGAGAAGTGTGTGAGAGCATGCTGGACTGCTCACACAGTAGATGAGACGCGGAAAAAGATCAACTCAAGAGGAAAATGACAGAAGAAACGAGAGTTCCAGCACTCCCTATCTCCTGCTTAACGTTACCCCCAGACTGTTTCCCTTTTCGATTGGTATCTAGTATCTACAATCTCCTCCTGCTATATATATATATATATATATATATATATATATATATATATATATATATATATATATATGATGCAAACCCACAAAGCAAAAAAAAATTATTCCAAGGTTTCGTGTATTCAGAAGTACACCTCGTCAGAGAATGAAGGGAGAAGGCGAGATGCCCAAAATATATACAGCGAGACGGAAAAACAAAAAGATTACCACTTAATAACGAGAGTTATTGAGAGGCAAAAGGAATTTCAACAGGATATTGTCAATTTTATATATTCCCGCACTGTTATTGAAATTATTTTTAAAGTGGATAAATGCACATTCTAGAATATTCCTTTCAATTATATCTCTCTTTTTAACGACCGCTTTAGAACTATCTCACTTGATACTATGATTACATCTATACATATGGTTAAACAATGCATTACAAATATTTGCTGTTCTACACGCATATTTATGCTGTTTTAGCCTAATATCTAACGTTTTACCCGTTTGGCCTATATATACTGAGTTACATTGTGTACATCCGATCAAATACACACAACCAATCACATTATCAGGGTTATTCTTTATTAGGCGTACTTTAACAGTATTATTATACTTAAAGACCACATTGATACCAATTGCTTTAAGTAAAGTCGGAAGATATTGAAAATTAACATGGTAAGGTAGGCTAAGGATATTTTTACGCTGAAATTCCTTTACAGTTACACTATTATAATACCTATTCTTGGCTTTCCTAAGGCAATTATCTAAAAATTAAATAGGATAACATAATTTAGTACCAATATAACTCGGAATCTAAAAATTCAGGACTGACAACTCTCAGTGCTCTAAGAAACATAGCAGAGAAAATAGAAGATTAAATCGAGGGATGATGGTTAAAATAAAAATGCATGCGAGCTATTATAAGTAGGCTTACGATAAACTTCAAATTTCAACTAATTAAAGCATCTCCAAATTTTTAGATCCAGAAAAGATAAGCTTCCATCATTTTCTTTTTCAACCGTGACCTTAATAGATGGGAATAAATTGTTGAGCCTATCAAGAAATAAGTCAACATCCAAATTATTAGGCCATTTCATTTTTAGATAATTGTCTTAGGAAAGCCAAGAATAGGTATAATACGTAGGGCGGGTCATACTATGCATTTTTTTTAAATCAATGGAGAGGGGTGTTCAAATGACATATTTTGGTGTATAGAACACAATTCTGAAGAAAATATTTAATTCTGATAACCCTAACCTACATCATTTTGCAGTTGATTATTATTAAATTGTTGATTATTTTACTATTGTAGTTACCCCAGAATATGTCTTCTCACGTTTTCTATCATGGCTGCTCACGTTATCTCTCATAGAGCATTGTTCTAACTAATTCATATAAACACATATAATGTAATTCATATAATAATAATAATATTTAAATACTCAAATAAAAAGGTGTGCCATTCCACTTAATTGTAATTATCATACAGTTTGGTATATGAAATATTTTGACGGTTTTCTGGCGCGCATAAGGCCATTTTCTGAGCCACCTTTCTCAGAGGTTAGAATGTAACGTTTCAGAACATTCTAAAACGTTTTGTGAAATATTTGAAGTGACTCATGATTTTTGAAGCTATTTTACCACCTCGGCTTGCAGTGAGGGGATAGATTTAGTGATTATCTACTGATATTTTTTTTGTTACTGTTCACATGTGAGTATTATTCTGTTATATTTTAGAAAAAGCTATTTCTACGCATATTATAGTGATACATTGAGCAAAATTTAATTAACAACTTTGATTTGAGCTAAAATTAGGTGGTTCATTTTTAGTACAACTGAGCAGTATGAGGCCTATTTCATTGTTCTAAAGAATATTTTTAGGATGTGTTTCTTTAGTTTTTTTAGAGTACATGAACAAATTATTTGCATTACAGGGTTATGATAAGACCTTGTTGGCCATTGGAGGAGACTCAACAAATGCCAACACTGGTGTGAAAGCTGGAGTAATGCGGAAGCTGGAGCTGCACCTGGGGAGAAAGCTGGTCTGGTTGGTGTGCAACCTGCACACTGTTGAACTTCCCCTGCGCCATCTCATTGTTGACCTTGATGGCCCTACTCTGTCAGACAAAAAATTATCCGGGCCAATAGGAAAGCTCCTTGATTCTGCTACAGACTTTGATATCAATCCAAACTTCACCCGAATCTCTGTTGGCCCTCCACTGATCAAGCTTCCTGACAAGGTCATTCAAGATCTCTCAACTGATCAATACAATGGCTATAAAATTGTCTGTGCAGTCAGGGATGGAGTACTTCCTGCACGGCTGGCTCTGTTAGAGATAGGACCAGTAAACTACAGCCGCTGGCTCACCACAGCGAACAGACTTCTCAGGCTGTGGGTGTCAAAGCACGGACTTAAAGGAAAGAACCTGAAGATTCTGCAATTCATTGTGGAATTCATCATTGGAGTGTATTACCCATGTTGGTTCAACGTGAAGGTCAAGCACTCCTGGATCGAAGGGCCTAGGCACATCCTCTTTCAGCTGGACTGCCTCAAGTCCCAGAGAAAGGAGGTGCTGGATATTGTGATGCCAACTGTGAGAAGATCTGCTTGGTATGCCCACAGTGAAGTCATCCTCTAAACACTACTCTGCTCTGAGGATCAGAAGGAGAGGATTGAAGGGGTGGAGAGAATCCTGGCCATCAGGGGAGAGGGGGACCCGGACACTCAGCTGGGGGACTCCTCTGTTAGGAGCAGAAGGATACCTGACATCAATTGTGATGCTTCCAGCATCGGTGACTTGATCAGCTGGTCAGAAGGTGTGTCAGAGCCACCTCTCACCTGCTCTCTAAGCACCTCAGAGGTGAAAAACTTCATCAACACCCCCATGTAGGTGCGCAACTGGCCTTGCCACACACAAAGCATTGAGAGGGTTGTTAAAATGGTGACTGAGGCTTCTGCTAAGTACTTCTCACAGGAAAAGAGGGATGGAGGGATCAGGGCTCAGGAGACCAGCAGGAAGCTGATGTCCAAGTCTGAGTCAAAGCAGGATTTGTGCAACCTGGCAAAGTTCAAGATGTCAGGAGAATGATCTTTGTAATTATATCCAGTGATATACATTAGGGCGGATCGAAAATGAGGTTTTTAAACCTTTTTTCGAAATTCAAATATGGCTAGTGCGGAACATATGTGGGTGCTATAGATAATGACTGTGCATAAATATTAGTCCTGCGAAATTATATCTTCAGGTGCCACAAAGCCGTCGAAAAAAGTGAAATATAATGATTTTCTTATATTCTGCATTAGTACAATAACTGAAACTTACTTGTTATTATTATATATTAAGTGTTCCAATTACCAAAATAGTTACTGAATTACGCAGCTCTTAGTTTATTTAGATCAATGTTCTTTTGATTAATGATCTAAATAATCCAGAACTCACCACGAGGAGGTGGCTGCGTGTCGAGCTCCACCCATGCCCTCCCAACCACCCATCCTTGCGCATGTTTTTTTCTATTAACGTTTTATTTAAATTTTATATTCAGCTTTACTTTCGAATGATGGCATTTTTTACGTGACTGAAGTGTTGATCTTATGAAGCCATCTCGCGCGTTCAATCCAAATACTTTTGATGATGCTTCAGTTACTAATTTTACCATTCTTTCTACTACTTGTGTATGACAAGGGAATTTCTCGAATGGAGGGGTACTCTTGTTTTCTATGAATTCTTCAATCTCATTTTCTGTCAGGTGTCTTGTCACAGGTGGTTCAGTGACAATGCATTTTTGCCAATTAATTAAATCAGTATAATCAGTAGCTTCAAATTGAATAACAGGTACTGTGAAACGCCTCACAACTTTTTCCTTGTTTGTTTGCCTTGCTTTCTTTATTCGCCTCCACGCTAATTCTCTTATGGCGCTGCGGTCATCATGAATCATTGATGCTAGAATATTTTCTGGATTTGCAAAAAATGCATTTCTTTGTATGACAGGGTTTACAATATCCTTTACTTCGTCATTCAGTGTTCTTGTTAGTTCAATAGTTTTGAAAACATGTTTTGAGCCATTGACAAAAGACGTACTTTGCTTAATAGAAAACCACATTGGGATGTAGACCTTCATTATAAAAGAAGCAATGTTCATGAGGTTCTCAGATGGACTTACAGTTGAAACGTATAGACGAAGCAAACGATTTGCTGTAGTCAGCCATCGTGAATGTGCCATTTTGCCTGGACTACGATGAGCAAGATCTGGAGAGCAATATCCTTTTGTTATGGCCTGATGAATATCAATTAGATATTTTTGGTCGGTGCTAAGATCTTCACAGTCTACAGTTAGTTCCTCAGCATCAATCCTTTCAAACTCGACAATAGGAAGACTCTCACAGTTTTCTAATTCCCTGCCAATAGGACCGGTGAATCCGCGGGGGCCAGATGTTTTTCCATCCAGCTTTGCAACTAAATAGCGTAATGGCAATTCATTGGCATGGAGCTGGCACACTAAATGTTGAACTGGCTTCTTCAGCTTCAATTCTATAAGCCTTATAACGCCTCCCTTTTCTCCAGTGTTGACTGCTGCACCATCGCATCCAATGGCAACAAGGTTTTCCAGGTTCATGTCATTATTTCCAATATACTCAAACATTCCTTTACATATTTCTTCAGCTGATCCAGAATTCACAGAATAATGGCCCAAATAATCTGAACCAGGTTCTCTCACTAAAGTGATATGTTCTTCTGTTACCTTCTTCTGATATACTTTGGACTCTTTTTTTTCTTGGAAGAGTGTAGAATCTTTTCGACCATCAAAATAGATTCCTCTGATTGGGACCTGATTTTGATCTTTCATAATTTCTGATCTCTTCTTTTGTCTTTCTCTTCTGATTTTACTCCTATCCACTACTTCAGATGTATTGTCAATAGAAACTTCTCCAATATCTTGCAATACTGCACTAACAATGAATGCTGCAGCTCGATCTGAAACTGCAGTCCTGTCACAAGCAGTAGCCACTGAAGGTAGATTTGTAGTTTTCCTTTTCTTGAATAATTGTTCTTCAGGTTGTTCGAGCTAACTGGCTCTGGAAATGTATCGTCTGATATTTCGCCAGATTCACTTTCACTATTTGATGTCGATGATGATAATTCAACATTTGTATCCTGCAATTTCTCCTGTGAAGATTCTTTGGTGAGCCTCACAGCTTCTTTTTGCTTTCTTAGCAACGTAGATGCTTTTTTCTTTGAGAGTGTAATATCTACTCTATCAATAAACAGTTTTCTTTCACTCCTTTGATCTAAGAGGAACGTCACTTCTTCCTTTGGAACCGTTTTTTCTTTGGGACAAGAACATTGTGTTAGTACTTTGCACTTGCACGCTGCAATGTCAAAAAGTTTCGTGTGTGCTTCTTTTTTGAACATATCAATCTTTGCTTTGTAAGCTTCAGAATTTTTTCTGCTTTGGTATGGCTTCATAATGACACGATACTTTTCGTGGTAGCTTCTGAACATTGTTTCAATTCGCCTGTTTGACAGAATTGGGACGGAAGCAGTTTCCCAAATTGTTTTCAATTTATCAACAACTTGTTCTAATATTTGAGATATTGAAGGATCTTTATTAGTATTCTGTTTCAAATCGTTTCTTACAAACAAGTAATATTTAAAAACTCCTTCGTATGTAGGAAGATTCCTGTGCCACAAATCTTCCCCCATACCAAACATGGGGCACTCAGTTGAGGCCCTGGTTGATTTTGCACAAACTCGAGACATTTTGAAAGTATACAAATCTGAAAAAGAAAGAGCTAATATCAATTATACGTTAATTTCAGTTAATAGTACATGGCAAACTTAGGGCAACACAATACAGAAATGCAAAATATATAAGAAATATAGTTTAGACTATCTGAGTAACGCCAACAACAGAATACCCACCTCCTACGAGAGCGACAGCTACACTGAACCGAGGTACTCACGTGACAGCTGAGTGAGCTGACTATAGAAAACTGTTTTTAGAGAATAGAAACTTTTTTTAAAGGTTGACTGAGCTATTTTTATACAAGTGTGAATAAATTCTTGTCTATTGTGCATCGTGGACTCTTCTGTAATTATTGGTTAAAATCTGCTTTTTTCAATTTTTTTCAATATTGAAGGTCATTGTGGCACCTGAAGATATTAATGTTATGATTTTAAATTTATACCAGCTTATTTCCTCACTACTCCACACATTTTCCATACTAGCCAATTTGAAAATTCCAAAAATGAGTTTTTCACTCCGCCCTAATATACATACATGCAGTTCACCTATTAATAATATATGTAAAGTTGATTTGGCCTTGTCAATATAAATGATTTACCTTATATCTTTTAATATATTATAAAGGGGTTCAAAAGGGTAAAATTGGCAATTTAGAAATACAAAATGCTGTAGGTTAGAGTTATCCTATCCAAACACGAAGCTCATATTTGAATTCCCCATGTAAAAACACATAATTTAGACACCCCTGATGGTAGGATTTCCTTCAGATTCATGTTGTCACCTGAGTACGACCCGCCCTAGACTATAATAGTGTAACTGTAAAGGAATTTGAGCGTAAAAATATCCTTAGCCTACCTTACCATGTTAGTTTTCAATATCTTCCTACTTTACTTAAAGCAACTGGTATCAATGTAGTCTTTAAGCATAATAATACTGTTAAAGCACGCCTAATAAAGAATAGTCCGGATAATGTGGTTGGTTGTGTGTATTCGATTGGATGTACACAATGTAACTCAGTATATATAGGCCAAACGGGTAAAACGTTAGATATTAGGCTAAAACAGGATAAATATGCGTGTAGAATAGCAAATATTTGTAATGCATTGTTTAACCATATGTATAGATGTAATCATAGTATCAAGTTAGATAGTTCAAAAGCGCTCGTTAAAAACAGAAATATAATTGAAAGGAATATTCTAGAATGTGCATTTATCCATTTTAAAAATAATTTCAATAGAAGTGCGGAAATGTATAAAATTGATAATATCTTGCTAAAATTCCTTTTGCCTCTCATTAACTGTTGTTAATTATGTGGTAATCTTTTTGTTTTTCCGTCTCGCTGTATATATTTTGGGCATCTCGCCTTCTCCCTTCATTCCCTGACGAGATGTACTTCTGAATACACGAAAGGATTTGAAATCATTTTTCTTTTTCCTTGTGGGTTTGCATCATTCATTCATTTCACATGTTTAATTGTGAAATGCATCCCATATATATATATATATATATCGTTAATATATGAGTATACTTCTCTATTTATTCATCACTTATTAATTTCACAAGGAGCCAAACGAGTAAATTTTAATTAAATGTTAATTTAAACTTTAGTAACAGTTGTTTTCCTATCCACTCATTTTCAGACTTTTAATTACTTCATCCAATCTTTGGAGTTCTGAAATACTTCGAAAGTTCACTGAAACTCAGCAAAAATAACTTGAATTTCATAAATTTACTTAACGATTTGTGAGGTCAGCTCATTTATGTTTGTTTACACACATGTATATATTTTGTGTGCCTCCGTTAGAAAGGCAGAGAGGTTTAAAACTCGGTTACATTTTCCTGGTCTGTGTATTGTTAATGCGTTGATTCGTATATTGACACAAGTCAAGAGATGGATTACAGAAAAAAGTTTGAAATCCTTCCAGTAATCTGATCTAATTTGGAACATTCGAGAATAAAACACTTAAAAAAAATATTGGTTAATGCACATTACCCCTAGTCCTTATTTACTACTACTACGACTACTACTACTACTACTACTACTAATAATAATAATAATATAATAATAATAATAATGTAAAAGTGAATAATGAATAATTCTTATATTCATTTTTGCATATAAAGTCCAAACTCGCGTAACGATAACTGTATATAAAACGCAAGTTCAGACAAATTTTTTATTTTCTTTCTATTTTATTTTTGCCGAAAAATTTATGAATTATTTATTTTTTAAATTACTTAATCATTTTTTAGATTTAACTTAATTACTAATGTAATCGTGTTACATTCTGCAATGTTCATTTTCTTTATACGTTCTCTCTTCGTTGTAAAAGATGAAGTCATGTCTTGCTTAACATTTAATTTTAAATTTTAAGCATTTAATTTTGGCTCGTATGCATGTTTAATTTTAATCCATAATAAAATGCATATTTCAGTTTCCATTTCTAGTTAACTCGGCAGATCATGATAACATCAGATCTGTCAATATGCGGTTTAAAATAAAAATATGGCTTCATCTTCAAATATCTTGCTTATCTGTTTAGACGTTTTTACAGCTAAAATATTTACCTTATCTTCAAATATTTTGCAAAAGAATTCAGCCTATTGAGTAAAAAAAAAACAGATTAACATTAAATAATAATGATATCACCAAAATTTATGTATATAAACTTGTAGAATTTCTCCAGTGATCATTCTGATTCTGTCTGATCTGATTTAGAGGCTGAGCATTACCTGTAACATTTTAGCAGTAAACTACAGTAATAGAATATCTTTGTCTTCTCCTTCGAGCCTTGCTTTCTTCAGAGAACTTAGTCTTAAAATAGAGAAAAATAATTTCTCGATACGCTACAAGAAGAATCGGGGAACCCTTAGAGAATTTAGTAAGCTTCACAGAATCCTCCGATCTCCTACATGAAGAAAACGGAGAGTAGTATAAGAGAAACTACTGCGATTCCCTACACCTAACTAGAATCCCCGTCAACCGAACCGCCCAAGGTCATAGACGGAGGGGTTAACAATAATAATAATAACAATAATAATAATAACGGATTTTATTTCTTTCTCAGCCTTCCCGCATATTCCTTTGTCAATATCATTAATCGAATGACGAAATGTTAGAGAGAAATGTACAATTTATTTTTGGATGGAAAATCCAAGATGTTAAAAAAAGTAAAAATAAAAAAAAATAAAAAATTATAAGCAGTCGAAAGTTTGTTGACGTAATAAACAATTTGTAATTTTAAAAAATTTAAAGGGTTTATCAAAATACGTTTAGATTAATTGTGAAGTCATTATAATTATGTTAATGACTGGTCGTTTATAATGAGAAGTACCTCCGTAAGTTTTAAGTTGTGTTTGTTATCGTTGGTAAATGGGACTTAGAAGCCGTCATTATTGACATAATGATGATATATTTTACTTGGGTTAAATCTGTTGTTTCTTGTTAGTAAAGTGTTCGTAGTGTGTGTGTGTGTGTGTGTGTGTGTGTGTGTGTGTGTATGACCACTGAAGGAGGCCTGACATCCTTCCTCGATGCATATGTATCAGCAGAGAATTTAGTTTCAAGTTGTTTTGGGTGGTAGTAAAGGGATAATGTTACTTTAGTTTCATTTTCAATTTTTTGTAAGTGTGAAACAACAGAGTGTCAAAACTGATCAGACTTGGGTTTCATCTTCATACCGTTCATACCGTTTTCTATTATTATTCCCAGAGAGGAATAGCTTCCGTCGAGCTACACGTCCTCTCTACCCGGCTCTATGCAGCTGTTTTTTAGATTATATCATATATTTCAAGATAGTTTGTTAAGCAATAAATATATTCTTTGGGGGTTCATTGTTGGTAGTTGTTTGGAGTGGCAAGAAGTCCTTTTCTTAAGTAATGATTGTTGTGACATCCGCGTACTGGTAACAAGACGAGTTAGTCAGCAAACAAGGAAAGTCATTTAAGTAAAGGAGGAAAAAGATCGGTGTGGGAATGACCCTTTGAGGCACTCCGCGAGGTATGAGAGTAAGTTGTGTCCTGTTAGTCAAGTATGAGGGGAACCGTCTTGAGGGTAGTCCCATCAAGCCGTAATGTTCGAGTGTTTCAAGAGTATCCTGAGTGTCTTGAGATTGTATCCAAAGATTAAAATTAGATCAAATAGCTCAAACAGTGAAGTTTATGCCTCCCAATTTGCTACAAAGTTCCTTTAATATAACGGTTATTGAGTCACTGGTCGTGATTGTTCGTAAAAAGCAGAATTGTTTTTATGTGTTGTTTTGTGTTTCAATAATAATTAATAATAATAATAATAATAATAATGATAATGTTGTTGTTATCCTTTTAATGAAAATGAGAAATTCCAAAATTATACCAAATATTTGTACATAAATAGTGTAACTGTCGGGGAAACGTTAATTTGCATCAAATCAGTCCGTAAACAAACTTTGACAGATTCCTCTTTGAATCCAGACTATTTTAGGTAAATTATAATCTTCATAACTTCGATATTTCTGATTTTACATCACAGTTATCATTATTATTATTATTATTATTATTATTATAAATAGGGTTTGTCCCTTTGAAGCGAGCCACTGAACGAGTGAAGATAATACGAATAAAATAAGAACGCAAAATAATTTTTACTCTCTGAAAAACGAATTGAATTTAAATATTCTGACAATAAATTATTTTTATTATTTTAGGTACATATTGGTAAATTACGTTATAAGATAATAATAAGATAATATTATAATAATTGCTCAGAATTTCCCGAATAATTAACACTTCAGCGCACGGATGCCGCATATTGCGTCATCGAGAAAACTTACGCTCGCGTATTTATGCAAATATAAATACAAATAAATTAAATAAACGAGTTCAATTAGAAGCAGCGTTACAAACTTCAAATATATAGAGGTATGTCGCTTGGCGGCAGCGACTCAGGTTCACACGTCCCGCGCACACAGGGTGTAGTAACCGGGTAGGGGGTCCCGTGTGCTAAAGTCCAGCATTGTGGTTGGAAACTGTCATTAATAATTATTCCGTAACACTTATTATAAGAAGGACAATGTACGAGGAATAATAGTGACGCTCGGTTTCCAGTACTGCACTTTGTCATGTTTTCCATGTTATGAATGGAAAATTAAGATCTTTACACACACACACACACACACACACACACACACACGTATACAAATGTTGCTATGTCCATACTGTTATCTTTATTTACATTAAAATTTCTATATCTTTTCTTACCTAATTTTATTGTTGTTTATAAAATTGAGAAAATGCTCTCCATTTATTTCAGAGTAAATCCACTGGAAGACATGCAGCTCCACAAAAATTTAGCAAATTCAAGACTTCACAAACTGCTTAATTATTATTATTTATTATATTATATATTATATATATTTTTTTTTTAGGAATATTGTGAATATATATATATATATATATATATATATATATATATATATATATATATATATATATATATATATATTTCAACTGCAAAGAACACGCAGTATAAATAACGTAAAGAACGACGCTTGTATAGGAGAACATTCCGCGCAAGATGAGAAGAGAGAACGAACAAATGAAAAAATGAGGTAACCGGGTGGTTACCTCATTTTTTCATTTGTTCGTTCACTCTTCTCATCTTGCGCGGAATGTTCTCCTATACAAGCGTCGTTCTTTACGTTATTTATACTGCGTGTTCTTTGCAGTTGAAATGTATATATAGATACGGCATACGGGAGGTGCCCCCTTGGGGCATTGGTTTCTGCGCGTATGTAGAAGAATTACGGCATTTGTTCGAGTGAGGCCCGTGGTGTAATGGTTATCATATCTGACCGGCAATCGGAAGATCCCGGGTTCGATTCCGGGGTGGTTACCTCATTTTTTCATTTGTTCGTTCTCTCTTCTCATCTTGCGCGGAATGTTCTCCTATACAAGCGTCGTTCTTTACGATATATATATATATATATATATTTTTTTTTTTTCACAATATTCTTAAAAAAAATATATATATATATATTTCAGAATATTGTGAAGGTGGAAAGGGAAATGTTCTAATTTAATTACGAAATATAACATCAATAATGATTTAAAAATAATTGAAAATGATTTTGATGAAAGCTTTGTAGAGAAAGAGAATATTGAACACAAAAGCTTTTGAGATCAGCCGACAGTCGTGTTCAGACATGTTGAGTGTCTTAAGTGGCGTGGCAAGAGGCGCATTTGTAGATATGAAAGGAATTTCCAGCAATCAAATGAGCGGGAAGTACGAGGGAGAGACTTCGGGGAACAAGAACCGGAGGACGAAGAAGAGGAACGACGAAAATATGAAGAAGAGGAGTATGAAGCGCCGCGGTGGGGAATTTTTGTCATGTATAAGAGGGTGGGGGGGGCGCTAGTCCACCAGTACGCCTTTGTGAAAGGATGCGTACACTTTACTTTCCTCCTTTTCTCCTTTTCACTACTTTCTGTACTTTACATTCGGGTTGTTTCTGCTGTCTCACTCCAAATCACTAGGAAATAAGAGTTTTTATAATATATATATACACACACACACACACACTCGTGTGTGTGTGTGTGTATGTATATATATATATATATATATATATATATATGGAAGAAGAGGAATAAGGAAAAGAAGATAGAGAAAAAATTAAAAACAAAGTTTCTTCTGGGGTTTCTCAGCTTGTTGGAACTTGCGACAGTTTGAAGCAAATAAGATTTGTTTTATTGGGCTTTTCGCGCCATTCATTGTCAATAAATTGTGTCCATACGGAGATCTCCTCGTGAACGATCAAACTGATCGTCGTGACGTATTACCTTGTATTGTATGTTGCTTTTTACGCATACAGAACAATTCCTCAACTCCGTCTTTGTTTAATATGTCGCTATACGGAATCACTGTTTTGAGGGATTTATTATTTTTATTCGGGCAATTTTATGGAACATTTTCGTCTTCTCTTTAATTCTCGAAAATAAAAAGGGAATTTTTTACGATAAAAATTTCTCATTTAAGTTTTGATTTTCTTAAAATTACATAAAATTTTAATTCTAAAATGAAACCCGTAAATTTAGAATAAAATAATTTATTTAAAAATCTTTTTATTGCAAATATAAATTTCTTGGTTCTAAATAAATATTATTTAAAAATAAAATTGCCCAATATTTTAATACGTAAAAAGGCTTTTTTAATTATTAGTTTTCATACCAAATTTTAACTTCTTAAAATTTAATATTTGTTTTTACCTTCAAGAGTTTTTTTTCTTTCCTCTTAAATAAAAGTATTTTAATTAAATACAAATAGAAAAATTTTCGCTAAAATAATAAACAATAAAATAAATAAATAAAATTGTTTTGCATTTTTAAAACAAGAATATTTTATTATTTTTAAAAATAAATGTTTATTTTTTAATATTTAATATTAATATTTAATGTTTCTCTTTTTCTGCTAAATTTTCTTTAAAATCTATCATCCTTTGGTGTTAATGTAGGGAATATATATATATATATATATATATATATATATATAGATATATATATATATATATATATATGCAATAAAATCACAGAACAACACGTGATCTTTTTAATAAGCAAAGAACAACAGGGAAAAGGAAACACGAAGTCCGAGTGCTTTCGTGATATATTCACATCGTCAGGGACAAGAAAGAAATGTGCCGTGTGTATATATACATTTTAAGTGCAAACGACACACTGTGTATATATAATGTAAAGAACGACGCTTTTTTTCATTGCTCGTTTTCTACTCTCCTCTTGTGCGGACACTCTTCTAAAAAGCGTCATTACTGTGTGTTGTTTGCAGTTAAAATGTATATATATATATATATACGGCATGAGAAGGTGCCCCTCAAAAGGCATTTGATTCCCCTCGAGGTATATGGAGAATTACGAGCGTTGAGAGCCTGGAGGCTCTTGGTGTCGTGGTTAGCATATCTGATATACTGTAAAAACTGTACATAGTTTCAGACAAAGTATGATACAACTAAGAGTTATTTTGTCATAGCCGAAGAAGTTCTTAGCGGAAGAACTGTCTGATTACGAATTAAGTTAGTACGACTCGGATGTTGGTTACATTTACAGTAAATACATAATACTCCTGATGTGGGTGCGTACCACATGTCGCATAACATAACATAGCGTATCATATAGAGTCAAATGAAATTGTTCTTCTCAATTTGCTGAGGTTTCTTTTCATATCATAAACGCTGGATTGTTCCTCGAGTGTCTCGAATTAAAAGATTTTGCGAAACGATGTTTATAAATACTGTATATTTTATTGCACTGTCCTTCATTAAACTGTTATAAAACCCACAATAATTAAACTAGATCCGTAAATCTTGGACCATTAAACTACTTACTTTGTAATTAACCTGTTCATTTAAATTTTATTGCCAAATTCTTATTCAAAACAGATTTGAATATTGTGTCCAGCAAGCCTTTACAAATCATTTGCTGTATATACAGTATAATTAGCTGATTAACAAATATAATTGCTGATCACTATAGTTTCCAGACATTGAGTCTCCACTGAATCTTATAAACAAGTCAATCACTTTATGGCCTCTAAAACTAAACTTTATACTTCATTTCCATTCTTTATTTTTAGATATCCCGAGTCATTACATCATCCATAGCTATCCACTCTGTTCTGTCTATCTCAATTTCCACACATTTTATAAAAGTCTACTATTCAGAACTAGCTTTAATTATGACCTCTTACAAACTCATTAAAAAAACAATCACGACCACATCTCAGGATATTTAAAGGCAAAATAAGTACGATTCTCTGCTAATTAAGATTTGTCTTTGCTTTTATTGTATTTTGAGTGGCTACAATGTAAAGGTATAACTGGTCTTCGACATATAATTCTCTCTGTTGTATAATTCCGAAACTTAAGTTTTGATTCAACGAAGTTTGTGAGGATTATTTGCGTAATAAAAGAAATAATTGAAGGTCTCCTATCATTCGCATACAAGTGATGCTCTGAACTTCTCTAAAAACTGTCTTTATCAACTGAAAATTTGCAGTGAAACAATTAAGCCCAGTCAGATTGCCGAATGCAAACGTCATCACCATTGCTGCTTCCTCGTCGCTTGGCCACCCAGGTCTCCGGACCTAAATGCAATTGACTTTTTCTTGTGGGGTTATTTAAAAAAATCTTGTTTATGAAAGAGAAATTAATAACATAGATGAATTGTGGCAACGTGTTTAAGATTGTTCAGAAAGAATACGCAACCATGTAGGTGTTTTCTAACGTATGCGGCCAAATTTTCACCGACACGTTGAAGCATGTACATTGATGCAGGGAAACCATTTTGAGCACTTGCTGTAAATAAACTTTGATAAACTTTAATGACTTTCGTTTTAATTGGATCATCCTCGGCAAAAAAGCAATGTATCTCGGAAACGAAGCGATTGTGAATTTATGCTCATAGGAACTTTTTTGTTCACTTTGACGTCCTCAATATGTATACTAATTTATGAAACATAACTTGATAACATCCTGTGTGTATATACTGTATATGCTCTGATTTGCATATTTCTAAGTAACGAAGTGACAACCTCAAATTCTACCTTTTTCCTGTAGTGAATGAAAAAAACCGTATCTCTTCTATAGATTAAAAGCTCACAACCAAATCGCATTGCAACTGTTGGTTTACGTCGTCGTCGGCCTAGGCAAGCTACGGCTTGGGACCGTAGCGCATCTATCCGGTATAGGTTAACCTGGATGATGTAGCCATAAGCACTGCCGCTAGTTAAGTGCCAACCAGTGATTATCTCACTAGCCGTATTGAGTCCGTTAGGCGAAACTACGACAGTACCAAAGGTGGAAAATATAACCTTTGGTTTTCTATTATTTATTTGTAAAATGGACATGGCATTAGATTAAAATAAATATTTGAATATAAATAATTAACTGACAATTGTGATATATAATTAATTATGTTTACATACAATAAAATAATATAGTATACATAAAATTAGTATTAATGTGGTTCACAATTGAATTATAATGGGGTAACTAATTTAAAATGAATTTATACTATTCCGAAATTCAAGACGGTAAAATTAACATTTATCTTGAAACTAAAATAAGAGTATTCACTACACACTCCCCCACCAGAGAGGAAGTTCAAAGAGTTCCGAACGACACAGATTTCCGCTGGACCTTTTTGGTAGCTACATGTACCTCGCTTAAGGTTGATTCCAAAAACGCAGGCTTAAGGCGATCGATAGAAACCTTGTCGACCTTGGAACCGCGCTGGATGAGGAATGATTTGCGCGTACGTCGGAGAACTTCATAGGGTCCGTCATATGGACATTGGAGAGGCCGTTTTGGGACAGGTACACGAACGAAAACGTGGGTGCAAGACTGGAGGGCTGGGGAAATAAAGATGTTCTGTTGGCTAGTCAATCGAGGGGGAACAGGCTGAAGGGACTGCATGTGAGAGGAAAGTGTTTGAGCGAATTCCGTAGGATCACATGACTTATCCCCTGCAGTGAAGTAGCCACCTGGTAGCCGCAGTGTTGTTCCATAGACTAGTTCAGCCGCTGTAGTCTTCAGATCACTCTTAAATGCAGAGCGAATACCAAGCAAAACGAGTGGAAGCTTATCCATCCAATGGGAGTCTTCGTGACACATAAGGGATGACTTCAGCTGGCGATGGAAGCGTTCGACGAGGCCGTTAGCTTGCGGATGATACGCACAGGTATGCGCATGTACTGTACCCAACAAGCTGGTAAACTTCTTCCAAAGCGAAGACTCAAATTGGCGACCTTGGTCAGTGATGACTTTTGTCGGCAATCCAAATCTTGATACCCATCCATGAAGAAAGGCTCTTGCAACAGTGTCCGCTTGGATATCAGGAAGTGGGATGGCTTCAGGCCATCTGGAAAAGCGGTCGAGACAGGTGAGCAGATAACGTTGGCCTTGAATCACTGGAAGAGGGCCAACAATGTCTACATGAATTACCTCAAATCGCTGGATGGGGGCGGAAATGCGTCAAAGGGGGACCTGGTGTGCCTTTGGACTTTGGCACGCTGGCAGGCAAGGCACGTTTTGGTCCAGTGTTTGACATCCTTCCGCATCGAGGGCCAAACAAAGCGAGAGGTAACCAGGTGTTGCGAAGCACGGATACCAGGATGGGAGGGCTTATGAAGATCCATGAAGACTGCTTGTCTGTGACATGGAGGGACATAAGGGCGAATAGCAGCTGTTGATACGTCGCAATAGAGGGGCACAGACAATCCTGGCATACTCATTTTCTTGAGGGAAAGTGAGTGAGTGGAGTCTTCTCTGAGCAGTTCTTGTAGTTCCGTATCCTTATCTTGATCCTGTGCAATAGCATTCCACAGTGTAGAGCTGAGGGTAACAGAAGTAATCTCTATTCTTGAGAGTGCATCCGCTGGAGTGTTCAAGACACCTTTGATGTGGCGGATATCTGTGGTAAATTGCGAGATATAATCGAGTTGCCTGATGACTCTGGGAGAGTGGTTACAGCTGTTTTTATTGAAGACAGTGACCAAAGGTTTGTGGTCGGTAAAAACACAAAACTCTCGGCCTTCAAGGAAATGTTGAAAATGCTTCACGTTTAAGTAAATAGCAAGAAGTTCACGTCCGAAAGCACTATAACGCGTTTGGGCTGGCTGCAGCTTTTTCGAGTAAAACGCGATGGGTGCTTGTTGACCGTTAATGGTTTGTTCCAACACTCCACCGATCGCAACATCTGATGCATCGACCGTCAGAGTTAGGGGGGCATCACTGATAGGAAATGACAGAGACAATGCACTATTGATAGCATTTTTGGCATTGTCGAACGCCTGTAAACCATCGCTACACCATAACAATTTCGTTACCTTGCGTTTGTGTGTGATCATAGCGTGTAGAGGAGCAAGAACACTGGCACAGTTTTTAATGAACTTGTGGTAATAATTTACCAAACCTAGAAACCGACGTAACTCACGCTGATTATTTGGCATAGGGTAATGTTTTATCACTTCACACTTGTCCTGAAGGGGGGTAATTCCGTGCTGCGAAATCGTGTGACCAAGAAATTCCAAGGTTGGCTGTGCAAACACACACTTAGATGCATTAATAGTAACACCGTATTGTTCTAAGCGTTGAAAGAGGAGTGAAAGATGTTCCTTATGTTCCTCTTCCGTTGAGCTGGCCACAAGCAAATCATCGATGTAGGCATAAACAAAGTCTAAGCCTCTGGTGACCTCATCTATAAACCTCTGAAAGGTTTGCGCAGCATTCCGTAGCCCGAACGGCATCTTCACAAATTCGAATAACCCAAATGGTGTACAAACTGCAGTCTTGGGAATATCCGAAGGCTCTACGGGAATGTGGTGGAAAGCCTTAACAAGGTCTATTTTACTGAAGATAGATTTGCCGTGGAGAAGAGAAGTAAAGTCTTGGACATTTGGTACCGGATATCGGTCCGGGATGGTTGTCGAATTCAAAAACCGGTAATCGCCACATGGTCTCCAGTCTCCTGACTTCTTCTGGACCAGGTGTAGGGGAGAGGACCAACTGCTTTTGGAAGGTCTTATTATCCCAAGATCCATCATAAGCTGGAATTCCGATTTGGCAGCTTTCAGTTTGTCCGGGGCAAGACGTCTGGGTTTTGCAAACACAGGGGGACCTTTTGTTGTAATGTGATGGGTAATGGTGTGCTTAATGGTATCACCCATCTGCATCGGTTGAAGAATTCCTGGATATCGCTGGAAAAGGCACTGGTACATGGAATTAGGGGGAACGAGGGAAAGTGCAGAGTTCGAGGCGTCCGGAAGGGCAACCTGTTTGGCAAGAACAGAAAGCAGTGTGGCCTGGTCGCATAAGCGTCGCTTGTCAAGATCCACCAGGAGTTTGAAATGCTGGAGGAAGTCAGCGCCGATTATGGGATGCCGCACTTGAGCACAGATGAAAATCCACTTGAAGGATCGGTGAAGGCCCAAGTTTAGTTCACGCGACTGAGTACCGTACGTGGGTATGCGTGAACCGTTAGCAGCGTATAGAGGCGGAGATTCCGAGTGCGTATGACCAGATTTTTGAGGGAATACACTGACTGACGCTCCGGTATCGACCAAGAAATTGACACCAGAGTTCCTGTCCTTTATGAATAACAGGTTGGCAGTGCGAGTACTAGACGCCATTAGGACTCGCTGCTGGGGTTTCCCGACGAAAAATTGCAAGGGGAGATGCACTTCCTAGCCTTCTTTCCAAATTTGGCGTGGTAGAAGCAGATCTTCCCGGAACTCGAACGATGCCTCTTCGTAAATCTTGACCGAGAATGGCTTCTTTGCCGTTGATTTTGTAGCAGAGAACAAACGTGGTTGAGTTGTTGACTTAACTCTTCCACTTTCAACTCCAGTTCCGATTGTGTGTTCACGTTGTTGACCGGAGCTGTGTCAATCTCCACTACTTTGTCGGCAGTTTCTGCTAGTTTATCAACTGGAGTAGCAGGATCCATAGTGGCCAAGACACGCTGAGCTGATGGAGGAAGTTTCTGCAAGAACAACTGTCTAAAGATGTCCTTATCGAAGGTTTGTGCGCGTTCGCCTAGAGCGCACTGCATAGCCCTCAGCATTTGAGTGGGCTTACGGTCTCCAAGTTCTTCTTTTGAGATTAACTGATGTAGTTTCTCACGCTCGGAGACAGTGGTGCGGCGCAGGATGGCAGACTTCAGATCGTTGTACGGGTCCTCACTCGTGGAAGGAGATACGATGACGTCACGGACTTCAGAGATGATGCTCGCTGGTAGAGAGGACAAAACATGATCGTATTTCGTCCTGCTAGTGGTGATCCTTCCCAAGTTGAATTGTGATTCCACTTGGTGGAACCAAATAAATGGATCACCCGGCCAGAAGACGGGGAGCTTTACGCTCAAGTGGGAGATGGCACCAGCGTCGTCAGGCATCTTCTCCTATGCTTGCTGACGTACAAGCAAGACGACAAGTTCCCAACGAAGGAGTGGAGGTTGAGACGAGCGCAGGCACAGAGCGCACGGGCAGGGGTGAGGGGCAGAGGGCACGAGCGACATTACAGTCTGGTCCTAGTCGCTCGGGTGAAGGGGGTGATGGGCACGAACGACATTACAGTCTAGTCCTAGTCGTTCGGGTAAAAGGGGTAATCCAGCTCCGGGGTCACCAATTGTTGGTTTACGTCGTCGTCGGCCTAGGCAAGCTACGGCTTGGGACCGTAGCGCATCTATCCGGTATAGGTTAACCTGGATGATGTAGCCATAAGCACTGCCGCTAGTTAAGTGCCAACCAGTGATTATCTCACTAGCCGTATTGAGTCCGTTAGGCGAAACTACGACAGTACCAAAGGTGGAAAATATAACCTTTGGTTTTCTATTATTTATTTGTAAAATGGACATGGCATTAGATTAAAATAAATATTTGAATATAAATAATTAACTGACAATTGTGATATATAATTAATTATGTTTACATACAATAAAATAATATAGTATACATAAAATTAGTATTAATGTGGTTCACAATTGAATTATAATGGGGTAACTAATTTAAAATGAATTTATACTATTCCGAAATTCAAGACGGTAAAATTAACATTTATCTTGAAACTAAAATAAGAGTATTCACTACACAACGTTTATTTCGTGAAATTTGAGCACCCGAGAGGATAAAACGTGAATGTATTAAACCTCGATCTCGAGCTTCTGTAATTGTAGAATATTATATCTTAATTTTATGAGTCGATCGAAGGTCGAGACTGCGAACTATATTACGTTCATGTCGTCGTAGATGTCGTTGTCGTAACCTTTTCCTTTAAGTTGTGTGTATTAATTCCACATTTTTCCTTTTCTAAAAGAATGTGCAACGAATGAATACCATTTTCAAAATCGAAGATAATGTACTTTTTGCGACTTGAGCTTTCTTCAGCCCTAATTTTCGAAGATTTTGTTTTCAGCATCGATGGTGAGGAGTGAATTATGCACATTTTTAAACATACTGTACCATCATAATTTTTACATTGAATGAAAGTATTACTGAAATAAAAATTATGCTCATATTTCTACAAAAATTGAAGGAGAACTTTTCCCGGCCTTCCTCCATCCCTTACCTGAGGACACAGTACAGTATTTCCTGACGCATTTCTTAATTTAGATTTTTGTCTTGTATTCGGCACGAGAAAAGTACACGATTTTCGAAACTACCTTCTAAATTTACAGTTAAGAAAAGTATTATAACGTCAGATTTTAGAACTTTTTTGTGACATGTGCTGCAATATTTTTATTTTTTTTTGAAGAGTGGAGTGGGCTTGCAAATAAAGTATTAGAACATTAATTTGTTCTTGTAATTTCTGCAGTTGGTAAAAGCACTTCATTTTAATGATATACTGTATATATCACTGATATATAATTTTTTTTATGCAGAAAGGAGGGGCAAGGACGAATGGCTGCAAAAACGCCCACCCCCCACGATAGAAGGAAGGATTGAGTTGTGTATTGTTGAAAGTAAGAGGATAGTAGTGAGGAAGATTGTGACGAGTAGACAGATGGAGGAATTGAGTTTCTGAAGCACTGAAAGCGACAAGGTTTTTTCTGCCCCAATCAGAGATAGCAAAAAGATCAGGGGTCAGGTGTACCATAGCCGTCCCACGCGAAGCATGGAGTGACTGTTGAGAGGGACGCTTTGTGAAGCGGGTGGGGAAGTAAAGAATGGAATCATCGGCACAGGAATGGATAGGACAGGAAGTGCGACTTAAGAGATTATTGATAAATAAAAGGAAAAGAGTGGGTGAGAAGACAGAACCCTGAGGAACACCACTATTAATAGCTTTAAGAGAAGAACAGTGGCCATCTACAACCGCAGCTATAGATCGGCCATCAAAACCCAGCCTCTAGACCAGCCATCAGGACCATCCATAGTTGGTCTACATCCATCTGTAAATATTACAGTTGAGAAATCTATTTTCGTGTATTGCTGGTCCCATTCCAGGCGTTGATTCTTATGTTTTGCAGTTAAAGAGGCCGAGATATAGATTTGGCATCCCTTGCCAAGGACCGGACAACGTGTGCTTTTGGATAAATCTGGAATTCCAGCTATTTGAAATATTTGCTTGGTATGTAACAGAGGGTATTTCTAAACCACACTTTTGAAATTGCGGATTTCCCCTAGTGTTATACACTTAAACCCTTTACCGTTGGTCCTTACTCTCTCTTTATTAATGTTATTTACGAAATTCTTGACTGTTCGATGGTCTGTGGATAAGTGTTTTGATATTTCAAGGGTTGTTTGACCTTCACCCAAGTTCTTAGCAATAACCTTTTTCCTCGGTTTCTGCCAGATCTGATTTCTTACCTATGATTATTACTGACAATGTTTTGGAAATAAGAAAGACTACAATTAGTGAGGTATTTGTAACTTAAAATTAGAAGTACTTTATTTGTATAATATAGAGACACACCAGTTTTTCCTTTTCTTTTCAACATAACTATTTTAATTATGAATGAATAATGTTTTAAATTACAACACAATAATGAATAATGAATAATTGCTGAAGTTACAGCTTGACAAGTCTTTTCTATAAAAAGTTATGTCAGAAAATGATAACTGCATAATAATTTGGCAGCATTGTGTGTGTGTGTGTGTGTGTATATATATATATATATATATACAAAAAAATCACAGAACAACACGCGATCTTTTTAATAAGCAAACAAACAACCACAGGACAAAGGAAAAGGAAACACGAAATCCGAGCGCTTTCGTGATATATTCACATCTTCAGGGACAAGAAGATGTGAATATATCACGAAAGCGCTCGGATTTCGTGTTTCCTTTTCCTTTTCCCTGTGGTTGTTTTCTTATATATATATATATATAATATATATATATTATATATATATAGTTAGTTAGTTAGACAAGAATTAATTCAGTAGTAGAATGAAGGGTATGAATTTGAACTAATTAAACTAATTAGGAACTAAAGATTATATAAGTAAGATGAGTGAAATCCCATTAACTCTAACGTCAAATGCAAATGCTGTTTGCAGTGGTGTTTGCAAGTCAGAGCTGCACCACATGAAATTAACGTAATATGTTTTATAATAATTTAAATAAATATGTTAATATCATTTAAAAATTATTGTAACCAAAGCTCTACTTAAACAAGATATAACTCTTAAAATTAACCTTAGAACAATCTAATGCGACCACTTCTTCAATATAATATAAATACTATATTTCATAATATTTCATTTTAACTCTGAAATTATAATTATTATATGAATTCTGTATATTTACTGCGCCAACTAAAGTCCTGTGTTCTATTATATATCACTATAGGCTTAGGATAATTATACATTTAAAAGTGGTTATATATATATATATATATATATATATATATATATATGCATGCAAATACGCAGCCGAAATGTACGACGGACATTCAATATATTTTGCCCCACCTTTTTTTTTCTTTCCAAGTTTCCTTGTAAGTTCCAGAAATTTTGTACACAAGTAGTTACATACCTTTTTTACAAGTTTTTATTTTTCCACATTGTCTCCATCCTTTTCTACGGCTTTCCTACACCTCGAAACAAGGGCCTTTATTCCTTGGTGGTAAAAGTCCCCTGGGTTCCACTGGAGCCACCTCTTAACCTCCTCAACAACCTCATCGTCACTCTGAAACTTTCTTCCACGAATAGCATCCTTTATTGGCGTAAACAAATGGAAGTCTGAAGGTGTCAGATCCGGGCTGTATGGAGAGTGGGGTAACACAGTCAACAGCATTTTTGTGATGGCCTCTCTTGTTTGCAAACTGTTGTGTGGTCTTGCGTTATCGTGCAAAAGAAGGACGTCTTCCAGTTTTGTCTCCGGTCGAACTCCCTTTATACGTCTCTGGAGTCTCTGTCGAGCAGCAATATATGCCTCTGAGTTGATTGTTTGTCCTTTATTCATAATGTCCACCAGAATCGCCTCTTTCATGTCCCAGAAGATGGTGGCCATAACCTCTCGTGCAGAGGGAGCCATTTTGAACTTTTTCGTGCGTGGGGAGTCTGCGTGATGCCACGCCATGGATTGGCGTTTTGTTTCAGGTTCAAAGTGGTGTACCCAAATCTCATCCCCAGTCACAATTCGTGAAAAGAAGTCATCCCCTTCTGTCTCGTATTGAACCAACGAATCAGAAGCAATTTCTTTTCTTTGGTCTTTGTGATCTTCAGTCAGTTCGCGAGGAACAAACCGTGAACACACTTTTGAGTATCCCAGTTGCTGAATTATCGTATTCACACTTCCTTCACTAATTCTTAGCTCCAGTGATAGCTCCTTGTATGTGACGCGCCGATTTGATCGAATGATGCTGATAGCACGTTGCACAGTGTGAGATGTCACAGCCGATGCCGAGCGACCGCTGCGTAGATCATCATCGAGGCTGGCTCTCCCTCTCTCTCCGATGATCTCACACCTTTAGATCAGCGTCCAACTGTGCTTCGATCAACAACAGCATCTCCGTAAACGTTTTGTAGACGTTTGTGAATATTTCCAACTGTTTCCTTCTCTGCTGTTAAGAACTCGATAACAGCTCTCTTTTTACGGCGCACATGACTGTCAGACGCCATTTTCGAAATTGCGTTAACCATCCATTTTATACAAGGGTGTTTAAAAGTAGTTTTATACAAGGAGGGTAGGTTCAAACTAGGAAAATCCGGTTATGTGAAGCGCAGAAAGTTCAAACTAGGAAAATCCGGTTATGTGAAGCGCAGAAAGTTCAAACTTACGGATTACGGAACATTCTTCGCCAACAGTTCATCCCCAACAATTCATAGCCAACAATTCATAGCCGTATACAATTCATCGCCAACAATTCATCCCCAACAATTTTATATATATATACTGTTTATTATGTATTTTTGCTCTCGTCATTTTCATTTAAACTAACGAAAATATCACAACTTAACCTACCCAATCATCAAGGGCGTTCAGTTGACCTAACCGGGCGTTCAGTTGACCTAACCGGGCGTTCAGTTGACCTAACCGGGCATTCAGTTGACCTAACCGGGCATTCAGTTGACCTAACCAAGCATTTTCCGTTTTATTTCGTTTTTGCGCTTAAAACGGAAAATGTGTTTTTCGTAGGTAGTCCCAATTTACAATTTACAAGTTACAATTTACAAATACAAACATTTTGTATTTATGTTTCAAGGTCGTCAATGACGTCACATAAAATTCGTCTTCTTAATTTTATATGTCAGCCAACAATTCATAGTCAGTATTTTTTAATTTATGTTTATATTTATTTCTCTCTTTCTGTAATTTAAGTAACTTTTTAAGGTTAAGTTAAAGCCGCTATTAATTTTCCTGGCTATGAATTGTTAGGGATGAATTGTATACGGCTATGAATTGTTGGCTATGAATTGTTGGGGATGAATTGTTGGCGAAGAACTAGCCGGATGCCCAAACTTACGGCCCAAAAGATATTTCAGCCCCATGGCCTATTATTTAGCTATGAAAAAAGGGTAGGGCAAAATATATTGAGTGCCCCTAGTACATTTAAATATGCTCTTGAAATTGTCATTTTTCTAGTTAAAAGTTAGGATTTTGGAGAGTGAATGAGGCACAATATTTATTAATTAAGGCAGAATATTTATTTATTAACGTGTAATATTTATTAATAAAAGCTTAAAAACAATACAATATTTTGAAAACCAATACTATATTTTTAAAAACTAAAACAGAAACAATGCAGTCATCTAACTTGTGCATTACACACGTACGAAAACAATACAACATATAACATGAAGAATAGCAATCTACAAACCAGAGTTGCACTTTATGACAACATTGTGTACTAAATGTTCGAAGACAGACTTTCGCCTGTTGTCGGAAAGGATATTTTTGTATTCCAAAAACAGTCGTTCAACATCACAAGATACAATTGGTACATATTCTAATTTTAGAA
The DNA here is from genome assembly GCA_023014485.1 of Bathynomus jamesi. NCBI lineage: Eukaryota > Metazoa > Arthropoda > Malacostraca > Isopoda > Cirolanidae > Bathynomus > Bathynomus jamesi. Next base: position 724,280 of record JAJOZX010000030.1, read on the forward strand.
TGTCTGTGGCATCGACGGCACCTTTGTTTTGCAGAATTTCACTGTTTTTTTTTCATCTGATCGTAAGTCGTGTTTATGAAAGCACCTTACTGAATTTTTCAATGAAATTTTGAAATGAAGATTATTCAAAATATCTACAACTCCTTCTACTAGCTCGATGATGTTCCTTAAGGACAACCCATTCTTATCTAACTTCAGGGTCGCCGATGATATGCATGCCAAGTTGGCTCGGATGAAAATAAGGTCTTCCCGGATGCCCTTCTTCTTCAGCCCATTTTGCGCTTCCTTGATGCTTTGAGCCTCCTCAGGATCAAACGTATCAACCACATTCTTGATTATATCGAAATTGTCAGCGTAATACGATGTCGCTTCAATCCAGGTCCCTCATCTAGTCACTACTGGTGAAGGAAGAAGTCCCACAGTACCAGCAGCTTCTCGGAAGTCTTCATTAAACTTGGAATGTTTTGGTACAGGTTTGCCCATTTGTCGATAACAATCATTGCTGTTGTTTAGTAATGGTTTTGGCAGTTTTGTTCTTAACATGCTTTCCCGTTTGAATATGTTGCTGCCCTTGAAATTTTTTTGTTGCAGAGACTGAACCTCGCAATATTTACAAAATAGTACTTCTCCGTCGGTACTAAAGTCCTCGTATTCGTATAGATATTTATTCAGAACCGCACTTAGAGGCCTCTTCTCCTTCGGCATCTTGAATCATATAAACTGTAACGTAAACAAGCGCGATTACTGTCATCATTTCTTGATTACTTCTGAAAAATATGCATTTTAAAACAAAATCATAGACAGATGCCCTTTCGCTCAAAAAATGCATGAAATAGACATTTGCATATGCAAATGTGAAAATGCATAATTATCCTAAGCCTACATATCAATATATTAATAGGACTTCTTGAAAGGTATTATATTTGAGCATAGTGTGTGTGTGTGTGTGTGAAATTTTTGGTACACCGACGAAAGAGTTAATGAACATACAGTAATATTACCACAAAGATGGGAGTTTAATGTCTCGTTGAGACCCTTTCATATATTAAATTGGAATAAAAATTTAAAATAAGAATAAACTTATTTTCTTTTTAACCCAAAAGATGTAAATGGTTGAATTTAGGATTCAAACCCTAAAGAATGAAACCTATAAACGGTGGTATAATGTTTATTTGAAATATTATGAATTACAACGAATTCTGTAATTTCACACAAATTGTTATACATCATTAATTTATTCGTTTTAGATAAATTTATACTTTTGTTGACAACTTAGACAATTTAATTTATTCGCAATTAATTTTTAATTTATTTAGTTATTTATTTATTTGTACTTTTTCGTCTCTACGCAAAATATGAAGATCAAACAGACATTGAAAGTTATTTGTTAAAAATCACATCTAAATCTTTACCTGATTGGTTTATTATGATAATAAAAACTCACTCTAATAGACAGAGTTATTTCCACAAAAGTTTCGATGCCCACTGGCATCCTCTTCGGGTGGATACAGAAAAACGGATTAACCAAAAACAAGAGGGAAAACAATTCAGGGACCATTAAGAAATTCGCACCTAGGTTAGATCCCGTTCTCCCGACACCGGAAGGGCATTTTATTAAAGGGTCCCGCTTATAAGTACAGTACATTCGTACAAATTTAAAACTATCTTCTTGTTCTATACATACAGATTCTATTATTTTTTTACATAATTATTACATTTATTATTACATTTATTACATTTATTATTGCATTATTATTTATTACAGAAATTCTAAATTTATTATTACATTGATTATTACATTGTTGTTTATTATTACAGAAATTATAAACCGAAAAACGAATGAAAAAGGGGAGAAGGAAACAATCCAGAGACCATTAAGAAATTCGCACCTAGGTTAGATCCCGTTCTCCCGACACCGGAAGGGCATTTTATTAAAGGGTCCCGCTTATAAGTACATTCGCACAAATTTAAAACTATCTTCTTGTTCTATACATACAGATTCTATTATTTTGATATAATTACTGCATTTATTATTACATTTGTTTTTTTTTAACATTTATTATTATTACCTTTACATTTATTATTACATTTACATTTATTACTATTACGTTAATTATTCCATTTACATTTTACCGAAAAAAAAAATGAACCAAAAGCGAGTAAGGAAACAATCCAGAGACCTTTAAGAAATTCACACTTAGGTTAGAACCTGCTCACCCGACGCCGTAAGAGATTTTTTGACCAAGAATCTCATTAGAGGTTCCAGCTTATAAGTACCTTCCCACAAATTAAAATTATCCACTTGTTTTATCCATACAGATTCTATTATTTTTCGTTTGACATAATTATTCCATTTATAAAGTAACTTACTTGATTCCCAATGTATAGCATGATCAGTTTGGCTGGCGTGATAAAAAAATTGCATTATTAGTATTACAACTTCTGAAGGCATATTTATGTTCTTTAATACGGGTTTCAATATTTCTTCCAGTTTCTCCTACGTATATTAAATCACAACTTTTACAGGGAATGCTGTCGACACAGGCTTGTTCCTGTTTTGCAACGTTATTCCTAACCAATTTACTTTTTACAGTGGGTTTTTATTGTCATAATTTGACCTTCACGTAGAAAAGTGAAGTTTTTTGCATTTATGATTCGTTTATCCTTTGTTTTTATGCCAACCTTTTTCATTTGCATTGGAAACGGTAATCTCATCAACGAATTTATCCGTTAAAAATATGTAAAGACTTTCCTAGTTCCGTCCCCACAAGGATTTTTGGAAGGGGACAGGCAAAGTGAGACCTTTGGAAGGGGACAGGGAAAGTGAGACCAGTGATACACTGGAATTTGGTATTTTTTTGATATTTGGATTTAATTAATTTCCATTATAGTTGTTGAAGACTTTAAACTGAAGTTTGTTAAAATAATTAATTTTCGTCGACGCTCATTTGTTTTCTTTCCTTCATTTTCGAAGTAGTTCAGTGATAGAAGTTTCAGTGGACTAAAGTTGAAGGTAGACTGCTAATAAAGATTGACTTGAATAAGTGGTATAAACAGAGGCCTTCCGTATCGATCGTATACAGTCTAAGGTGTAGCGATAAGCTTGACCTTCGTCAGAATTAACAATTCGGACAGAAGCAAAACCAAGGTTAACCAAGCTGTATGTATAGTAGAACGTCCGCTGCGCAGCGGCTGTTTTAGTATAGAGGGGGGACTGGGAGAGGCGAGTGTGTTACTAAAACCTTCCCTTGTTCTCCTTTAATGTATATACTAACTTGGTGCAGACTACTCAAGCCGTTTAGTCATGTATAAATGAACATAGAACAGACAGACAGGTCATCATCATCATCCCATTTATATATATATATATATATATATATATATATATATATATATATATATAATATTAATATATATATATATATATAATCTGTTAAATTTTAACATTAATTTATTAAGCATTGTACATACGCCCACGTGAGTTACCAGTCTTTTGACGATGAGAAATGTTTTCCTTAAAAATTATTTTTCGAGTAATTATCTCCCTTATATTTTTCAACATAATTATTAAGAATTTAAAAAGACAGTTTTACCTTTTCAACGAAAACAAATGTTATGCCAAGAAATATTCTTTATGCTAATTTGCCCTTTTCTTAGTTATAAACCATTTTTGACATAAAGAACATTCTGACAAAAAATGCTCAAAATGGTATCCACAAGCAGAAATTTCTTTTGTGCCTACAAATATAAATACAAATACTATTTATTATCTCCACATAACTATGGTTTCTTAGGAATAAATCCACGGAAATGGCTATTTTAAATCTCATGGAAAACGTTAAAGTTGTTATAAAGAATAAAGAAATTATGATTTCCATCTTCATGGATTTGAGTGAGGATTTTTATATTCTTATTGACAAACGATACTCTTATGGCTTTAAAGGAGCTTTCAGTGACCGGTTTAAAAGTTATTTGTCCAATAGATATCGTTTGCTTCGATAAAAAATCTCCGTTCAACTACAGTAAATTGCTTTTAAAACGTGGTTTACCTCCGGGCTCGGTCTTGGGTCCGCTGTTATTTTTATTGCCTATAAATGATCTTCCACACTCTTCTCATATACTTAAATTCATAATGTGTGCAGATGATACAACTATGTCCTTTTCTTGCAAAGATGTTAATAGGGTGAAGGACATTTAGAACAGAATCTATCAAGATTGTGGAAAGGTTAATTCTAATAAACTCTTTTTAAATACCAACAAAATGAACATTATGATTTTTTAGCAGGAAATGAAATATGTATCTTCATGAACTGAATGTTGGAAAAATACTTCTAAAAGAACGTACTCTAACGAAATTTCTTGAGGTAATGCCAGACAAAAACTCTAAAAAGATTTCGAGGAATGTTGCCGTAATTTTTATCCTTAGAAGACAAATAGTTCCCAAACATGTCTTATTAACCCTTTTATCCCAGAATTATGTTTAAGATTAAAACGATTTTATACTTTATCTTTTTCTCCATAGGGACTAAAATCTCGTAAAATTGTATGGTTAAATTTACAACCATGGGCATGAATAGGTTAGCTCTCTAACTTACTCTACTTCTTCCTCCTATGATGTATTGCAACCTTGCACGAGGAAATTCTGCCGACAACGCTTTAAACTATCTATATTATTAAAAAACGAGCAATAACGACATCTGATGGTGATTTCTATAATCATTCAAGTGCATATACTTTAAAGAGATGAAATTATTAAAGCTGAAAGATGTAAACAAATTGGGACATTTTACTTTCATTTATGAGCAAAATTATTGACTCGCCGTGGATAAACAAATATTTTGTAACTCATAAGACTTCACTGACACCAAACTAAGCGCATGTCATTCCTCAATTTAGATTGTCTTCATTTCAAAAAACCACATATTCCATTGGATTGAAAAATATTACCAACGTACGAGTAAGTGCGTCTGTAAAAAAAGTTAAAATCTCTTTTAATAAAAGAATATTTAGAATGAAATTTAGATACGGCAATGTTTTTCAAACTTTTTAATCCAAGGACCCCTTTCATACCGAACGAGATTCCTTATTTCAACTGCGAATGACGTGTATGGAGTATAATTTAGTGGTACCATAATCAGTGTGAGTTATCATTAAAAACGGAGGTTTCATTTATTAACGTACTATAAACATAGTAAGAGCGTCCCGTGGCTTTATCAGTTAGGGTGCCGCTCGGCGGTGCTGAGACTCCTCTGAGTCGTGAGTTCGAAACCCCAGTGCTGCCGAGAGCTGGGCGGTAGTCTTACTGCATCTTACGTCGCGGCAAGACAGCGGCGGCCGGTCACCCCTACTTAACTGACTCTGGCTAAAGTATCCCTGGCACGCGTCCCTAACTGCCACTTCCTTGGGATATGGAACATTTGGATGTTACCCTTACCTATAGGATAGTACATGGCGTATTTAGCGATAGTAAATAAACTTATCGAGAATATCCACATTTTCACTTATTCATTTTTTTTACTAACCTCCTCGCGTTCCTTTTCAGTACGTCTTGCGCACCCCACCCCCCCCAAACCAAAGAAGGGCGCGCACCACAGTTCTTGAAACGCCGACATATTGTATGACTTGTCTCAGTTCTAGTATGTAACTGTATTGTAAGTGTAATTTTATCAAAAGTGGAATAACGACTTTTAAGATTCAATAAAACGTTTACTGAATTACAGAATTAAATTAGGATTCAATTAAAAATTCGTTTGTGAATTGTAAATTAATTAATACATTTTACTCATAATATTTATATATTACTTTATCATAATTAGCATCTTTTAATTAATCCGAGAGCCCAGTAAGAACTAAGGCTTAAGGGACAAATTAAATAAAAATACACATCATTAGTGCAGTTAACGACTGCATATTCTATATTGAAGTTATTGTAATAATGTGAAAAATATTCTAAGATTATTATTAACAAAAATATTATTAACTGCAATTAATTTTTGCTACTCAAAGTTGTCTTTTCTCATTTTTTATTAATTAATTAATATATATATATATATATATATATATATATAATATATATATATATATATATATATATATATATATATATTATATATATATAAGGTATAAAATACAATTTATTTTTTAATAGTCTCCCATTCGTTTCCTGTTTTAAAAATATTTAATGAGATAATTTACGGAAATTGATTTTTCGAGTCGCCTGAGACGCTATCATTATATTATCTAATTAATTTTAAAGGAAATGGATGCGTCAGATTATGTAGAATGGAGAAGGCTGGAAGGAATTTATGCGCTTCCAGAGAGGAAAGTGGCGAAGAGCGAGAACGGAAGGAAAGAAGAGGAAGGAAATGAATTATGGAGAGGAAACGGGGAGAGAGAGAGAGAGAGAGAGAGAGAGAGAGAGAGAGATAAAACCGACGTCAACAAGGACGTATAACGAAACTTCGTCGTCTCGCGACGTTTAAAGGAGACTTTTTTGGTGAGAAACGACCGTATTTTGCGCCTCTTAGTATCCCTTTTAATCATCTTCCGAATCACCGTTTTTTTCGAGTTTGACCAGGAAAGAATTATGAAACATTACTTAGTTTCGGTTAAATACGAGTTAATAAGGTTTCTGTATTATACGGCCTCTTTTATCGACTCTTTTAAAAGTTCTCACCAACTCACTCTTTTGAAGCGACATTAACCTTGTTTTAAGTATTTTGTTTTGGTTTTTAAGGGTCTTGTTCATTTTTCCCGAATGCAAAGAAACACAGTTTACGTGAAATTGTCGAGCATAGAACGGGAACGATAAAAGAACTGGAGTCTTCTTTTTTGTTTATTTTTTAATAATTAATCATGTAAACATTTTTACCAAACGTGTTAAAATTGCATTCCCATAATGTTAACGAGTTTTCCGCTATAAATAGTCTACAGGCAAATTTTTATGGCTTTTCGGTTCTTACTTCTTTGAAGTTATGGTAATGACTTTAATTCCTCTTTTGGAAATATAGGTAGACATATATATATATATATATGACTGAAAATAACATATGACATTGTAACTCGTTCTTCAGCTTTGTAGTTAGCTAGTGTGTAATTTTGTGGATGTTGTTTGTGCCTAATATTAAATGTAAATAATCGTGAATTGACCATTTCTATGTGGAAATTATTTCATGAATTTTCATATGAGATTATATTTGTAATAATGACACCATTTAAATTTTAAGCAAAACTTACTAAATGTTTGTTTCTAGAAGCTCATTACGAGTGTATGAACCTTTTTCTTAAGTCAAAATGTTGAATGGTCAATTGAAGAGGTTTACTCTCACTCACGATTCGATTCTGCACCCGGAATGAGAAAGTGATAAACTCAAACGAGACATTTTCAAATCGGTCTATTCCCAATTTATATCATTCTCATTCCCATTTCGTCGATAAGAGATCAACAAGTTTTGGTGAGATATCTACTTCGAGTCAGGTTAGGTTAGCATAGGTCAGGTAAGGCTAGCTTGGTTAGGTTACGTTAAGTTAGGTTAGGTTATTTATCAAATTTCCGATCGATAAAATGAGTACAGATTCAAGTAATTCCCTTATCTACTGTAAGTAACCAATTAATCGTCTTCTAGCTCTGGCCTATTACAGGACTGAGATTGTGTGTATATATATATATATATATTAATATATATATATGACTGAGATATCTACTTCGAGTCAGGTTAGGTTAGCATAGGTCAGGTAAGGCTAGCTTGGTTAGGTTACGTTAAGTTAGGTTAGGTTATTTATCAAATTTCCGATCGATAAAATGAGTACAGATTCAAGTAATTCCCTTATCTACTGTAAGTAACCAATTAATCGTCTTCTAGCTCTGGCCTATTACAGGACTGAGATCGCCAAGGAACAGATATGAAGCTTTGCCAGCTGTACAAAATGCAAAGTGAGCTAGTGGTTGGAATTTATATTGAACATAATACGTGTAAATTTAAGAATATAATGTTTTTATAATTGCATGAGCAATTTTAAGGTACTAAAGCTTTGAGGGTATCATTAACACACACACACACACACACACACACACACACACACACACACACACACACACACATTTCTATTATAGTTACTGACATCTTTATTTCTAAAAGAAAATTCTGTATTATTAGTTACTTAATTACAACATAACACGATAAAGAGGAACGACAATAACAAAAGCGAATTATGAAAACTGAAATTATTACAAGTAAAGGTTCCCTTAGTTTAGGAAATCTTCACGAGGTAGTATTTTAAACATCTTTTCCATTAAATTTTAATAAGTAAACGTCTCTTGAAAACCTTTCTTATGCCTGCTTATAAACTGTACGTGTTTTTAAAAGAGTTTATTATTTTCTTATTTTCTTATATATAAATTTGATTGTATACTCGGGAAGTTTATAAGAAAACTTCTAGCTTATAGTCCGTTGCACAGAAATGTCTATGAATCAATTTTGTGGCTCTTTGGATAACATTTAGAAACTCTCCATTATGTAAATAACTTGTAATTTCACAACCCAAACCTCTTTTTTTTTTAATTTTACATTTCTACTTAATTTTACAACAGTATTAATTTCATGAAACTTTCTCTCCACTTCACTCGCTCCAAGTTTCTACATTTGTAAACTCTTCCAATAATTTCTATAATCCTGTCAACAATGCTGCCAGATTTAGTTACTATGTAACGATAAAAGTTTACCAGCTGGTAAGAGATTTAATACTACAAATATGTCTGAGAAGAAGAAAGGCAAATAATAAAGCGCGGTGAGTTTAATATAAAAACGATCAGACTATGATTTGATGTAGGTTACTATGCGACAAAAGTAGACACCTACATCGAGAACATCACCCACGTATTTGGTGATAAATCAGAACATACAAATTGAATGTTTATTGTAAAGGTAGTATATTCAATATTTCATTGGTTTACATTTTGGTACATGCAAAGCAGTAAAATGGCCATGTATCATACGAATCAATTTGGCCATTTGTTTTCATGGTATGACAGACCATTCCTCCTGTGCGATTTCTTAGTGAACGGTGAAAAATATGCCACTTTTGTTCCAAATGATTTACAGTGTGTCAGGTGACTGGTCTGGATGCCTTGTCTGTCATGCCACTTTTGCGTTGCACTGGTAGTGTGTGCTGGGGCCCAGATATTCATAAAATAGTTTTGTGGAGAAGACTCACCGCTGGCATAAATGGGAAAGAGTCCTTCCGGATTGAAATTACCGTTCCATCACAGACCACCGCCAGACACAGCATTACAAATGACATGTTTTGTCGTCGCTTGCAGATGACTCGGGGAAAAAAATTCCTGTATTGGACTTTGCCACGCTTAGCGGCTGACTGAGTATAGGGCGAATCGCAGATTATCTGAAAAGATATGTTTCAGATATTTCCAAGGGGAAATATTTTTTCATGCAATTTTGCCCTAATACATTATTTATAAAGATGCCGCCTGATAGTTCTAATGAACATTTGAATACGTGCCATCACTTGGGAAACCATTTAACACGAATTGTTTTCAACGAAGATCGAAGCGCTCTTTCCGTAATTGTTGGACGATCAGAACGTGCAGCAACAGTCCTCTTCTGGCTGATCTTGAACAACATTACAACTCTATTAACAGTAAATACTAGAATACTAAATGTTCTGGAGACTTCCTTCTGATTTCCTTCTGCCTCTCATTGCCTAATTATTCGGCTTTTAACGAAATCCTTTAATTCCCAAGAACTCTTTCGTGGCATTAAGATATAGTAAACTGATTTATATCTAAACAGTAAAGAAAAAAGGCCACTCTTCATTCATAAAATATTACAATAATTTTAACATGAAATATATATAAATGTAGGAGAATTTATATATTTATTTTACAACAAATTATCCCGTAATCTTTTGGCTTTACCGGGATCTCGGATTAATTAAAAGGCAACGTACTGTATATCATTTTACAGCAAGTAGATATACGATACTGAGTAATACGAAAAACTATCCTGTACGTATAAAATATTCGCCGATCCAGAAGACAAAAAATTAATCGTTGAAAATTGAGAAATGAAACGAGTAATATTAGCAATTTATATGTTAAATCATAAATGATATTTATAATTTATATAATAAAGATTTGTCACTATTCGTTTATTAAAAGAGATTTCAACTTATTTTTAATTAAAGGCAGTTACATGAAATATATTTTTAATATCAACATTTAAATCATTGCATAATTTTAATTCAAAAGAAACAACTATTAAATCGAAGTAAAATAATTTTGTTCATACATTTCTAAATGAATATGAAATAGTGCAATTTTGATTACATATTGCCTAATTAATAATTTAACATATTGAACCAGCTGCCAGATGAATATTAATGTTCTGAGACATTCCCGGCCATATTTGGAAGGTGTTTATTTACTTTAGTCAAGTGTCTGTGCATATATATATATATGTATATATATATATATATATATGAAAATTATTTCATGAAAGTAACACGTGAAAAATATTTATGATGAATAAAACCACGAAGGAAAGGAAACACAAAAAGGTGCTCAAGCGCTTTCGTCTAATGACATCCTCAGGAACACTGAAGTACATAAAAGGTTACGGCCTATATATAGGTTACAGAAAGAAAAAAAAATAATAAATAAATAAATAACATACATACACACACACATGTATATATATATATTATATATATATATATATATATATCTACACACATACATACATATATATATATATATGCAATAAACGGAGAAGTAAAAATAAAAATTAAAAATTAAAGATTAGAGGATTAACAAAGAGGCATACAGATTTGTAAGGAAAAATATCGATTTTTAGCAGGTTTTAAGTTTAGCATCTATCGGAAAACAACAAACAATTTGTCCTACGTACACTTTTACTCGGGACATGACACCCCCACTAAGAAGGCCATTTTTTCATCAATGTTTCTCCGCGCCCTTAGGATCGCCAGTCCGGAATACATCGATGCCGAATTGGAAAAAATCAACGGTATTGGAAGTGATCTGTGTTATCCATCTGCGTTTATGGAATCTTGTCTCAACAAGGCAAAACGAACTTTCTATCGTGTCAATAATAACACTCGTACTTTGTCAAAAAATATTTTAGTACTTCCATTTTTCCCGGGCTTTTTAGGCATTGCTAATGTACTTAAACTTTTGGATATTAATGTAGTATTTTCATATAACAATATTGTGAAAAATATCATAGTAAAAAATAGCCCTACCAATAATTCAGGCATTATCTATAAAATTGGGTGTAAACAATGTGATTCCTTTTACATAGGTCAGACGGGAAAGGATTTGCACACACGTATAAAACAGCATCAATATTCCGTTAGAACAGGACAGTTGTCCAGTGCTCTTTTTGTCCATTTGTCAGAGTTATCCCACTGTATTGATTGGAATAATGCTTCAGTTTTATTTCATTCTAGCAACATTGTCAATAGAAATATTCTTGAGTCTGCCATTATCCAACTTTCAAATAACTTCAACATAAGCAAAGGTCTTTTTCAACTCGATCCTGTTGTTTTGAATTCCTTCAAAACAAATTTAGATAAAAAGGGTAGGACGCTAAATCTTTGGTAAACTTGTACGCTACTTTATTAACTTTTAATCTTCATTTTATTTTTATATATATCGAAACTTGACTCTAAAAGGCAAAGTGTTAAAACCCGGGTAGATTTCCAGTATAAATTTGTATTTTTAATTCATTTGATCTTGTGCTAAAAATCGATATTTTTCCTTACAAATCTGTATGCCTCTTTGTTAATCCTCTAATCTTTAATTTTTAATTTTTATTTTTACTTCTCCGTTTATTGCATATATATATATATATATATATATGTATGTATGTGTGTAGATATGTATGTATGTATATATATATATATATATATATATGTTTGTGTGTATGTATGTTATTTATTTATTTATTATTTTTTTTCTTTCTGTAACCTATATATAGGCCGTAACCTTTTATGTACTTCAGTGTTCCTGAGGATGTCATTAGACGAAAGCGCTTGACCACCTTTTTGTGTTTCCTTTCCTTCGTGGTTTTATTCATCATATATATATATATGCACAAACGCTATGCGCCTCGGTGGTGTAGTGGTTAGCGTCGCTGACTACGAATCCATCGGCCCCGGGTTCGAGACCTGACGGCAGCCGGCGCGCAGCAGAACCCAACTGTTCATCCTTCTACACAAAAGAAAGTGGTTGGTAGATAAATGGGTACTCTAGGTGGCCTAGTGGTTAAGACGCTGGGCTGCTGATGGGGCGTGGTTCGGATTCCACGTTAAATTGTAGGTCTAAGGTGGAGTGAAAAGCTTGACCTTCGTCAGAATGAACAATTCGGGCGGAAGCTAACGAAATTATTGTCTCCGTGTATATATATATATATATATATATATACGGAGAAGGAGGACAAAGGCAGACTGGACAAGCATATACATTGGCCAACGTTTCGAGAGAATCTCGCACTTCAAGGCTAAAAATTTAAAACACATTAAAAGTCCAATTACAGAAATTAAAAATTAAAAATAATTTATTTTTTAAATAATTCACAAAATGTTTTGGGAAAGATAAAAAAACAATTTGAACAAAGAGAACAAAGTTTTACCGCACGAACGCGAGAAATGAGAAACTGGGTAAGCGGAATATGAGTTGTAAGTTGGAAAATTATGTTTTCAGTCAGTTGGTTGATTGTTATGCAATTTAATGGGTGATTTTTTTAAACATGTGACACTTTAAAGGTTTGCATTCTTTTATTAACTGACATAAAAGCATGAAATTTTTACTGTACTATATTCATCAGGAATTAGTCCCCTAGTGCAAAACATCTCTATGTGATGTCCTCTTAGTTTACGATACTTTCGGCGGAAGAAACATGCCCAACAGATTTTCTGCGGTTTAGGATAAAGGAATATCATGGCCACCAAAATCACCAGATCTAAACCCCTGTGACTTTTATCTGTGAGATTATTTAAAAGGTAGAATGTTTAAACAGAATCCACACCCAATAGAAGAATTGAAAACATCAACTGAACAGGAAATTTCTTAGAATTCAACAGATACTCTGCTGGGAGTACTGCAAAATTTTGTTGTTCATGTGAAAGAGTTAATAAGTGGAGAGGACATAACATTGAGCATGTTTTGTATTAGGGAACTAATTCCCCATGTGTAGAAAAGCTACAGCAAAAATTTCATGCTTTTGTTTCAGTTAATAAAAAAATAAAAATACAAACCTTTCAAAATATCACATGTTTAAAAATCACTCGATATAAAGGAGAGGCACCAAAATCTGTGTTGAGGAAGGGAACAGTATATTTAATAAAAAGTGATCCTAAAATTCTGGGGAATTTCCTAGCTTTCGTTTGAGCTAAAATTTTAAAATCTTTATATTCGATGGTGTGATGGTAGTTATTACTGTAGTATGAGACCAAATGGCAGAGTTTTCCCTTTACATAAAGTAGGAATCCAGATCCGTAGCTGACACCACTTTGCGAATCGATGCATACGTTAACACTCTGGACTACGTCTTATGCGTTTCGCGTCAAAACCCTATCCTACCCTTCAGTCGCTTCTTACGCGAAACGCGTCAAGTTGATCTGGACAAGAGTAACTGCAAAATTTCTGTGAGTATTGTCGTATTGACGCATGTAGTGTGTCAGCTGTGACGAGTCACAGATCAACTTGATGCGTTTCGCGTAAGAAGTGACCCAAGGGTAGGATAGAGGTTTGACGCGAAACGCGTAAGAAGTAGTTCAGAGGGCTAAGCATACGTTCTGTTGACCCGACGTATCATACGTTTCTCGATTACATCGAGGACAATTAAAAAGGTATACAACTTTGGAGCGCATCAGTTCGGGAGTTGGGTTTTTCAACTGGAAAAGGGTTCCATTTTTATGAAAATAAAAACCCACTCTAATAGACAGAGTTTATTTCCACAACAGTTTCGATGCCCACTGGCATCCTCCTCGGGTGGATACAGAAAACCGAATGAACCAAAACAAGAGGGAAAAACAGTCCAGGGACCGACCGTTAAGAAATTCGCACCTAGATTAGATCCCATTCTCCCGACACCGGAAGGGCATTTTCATTAAAGGGACCCGCTTATAAGTACATTCGCACAAATTTGAAACTATCTTCCTGTTCTAAACATACAGATTCTATTATTTTTTTTTTTACATAATTATTACATTTATTATTAAATTTATTACATTTAATATTGCATTATTATTTATTACAGAAATTATAAATTTATTATTACATTGGTTATTACATTGTTGTTTATTATACAGAACTTATAAACCGAAAAACGAATGAAAAAGGCGAGAAGGAAACAGTCCAGAGACCATTGAGAAATTCGCACCTAGGTTAGATACCGTTCTCCCGACACCGGAAGGGCATTTTATTACAGGGTCCCGCTTATAGGTACATTCGCACAAATTAAAACTATCTTCTTGTTCTACACATACAGATTCTAATATTTTGACATAATTACTGCATTTATTATTGCATTTACTTTTTTTTTTTAACATTTATTATTATTGCCTTTACCCTAATTATTAAATTTATAATATTACCTTTATTATTACATCTGTTGCATTTATATTTATTTCCACATTTATTACTTCCATTATTACATTTACTAAAAGCGAGTAAGGAAACAATCCAGAGACCTTTAAGAAATTCACACTTAGGTTAGAACACGTTCCCCCGACTCCGTAAGGGATTTTTTGACCAAGAATCTCATTGAAGGGTCTAACTTATAAGTACCTTCGCACAAATTAAAATTATCTACTTTTTCTATACATACAGATTCTATTATTTTTCTTTTGACATAATTATTACATTTATAAAGTACCTTACGCCAGCCAAAATAATCATGCTATAGATTGGGAATCAAGTAAGGTACTTTATAAATGTAATAATTATGTCAAAAAAAAATAATAGAATCTGTATGTATAGAAAAAGTAGATAATTTTAATTTGTGCGAAGGTACTTATAAGTTAGACCCTTTAATGAGATTCTTGGTCAAAAAATCCCTTACGGAGTCGGGGGAACGTGTTCTAACCTAAGTGTGAATTTCTTAAAGGTCCCTGGAATGTTTCCTTACTCACTTTTAGTAAATGTAATAATGGAAGTAATAAATGTGGAAATAAATATAAATGCAACAGATGTAATAAGAAAGGTAATATTATAAATTTAATAATTAGGGTAAAGGTAATAATAATAAATGTTAAAAAAAAAAAATGTAAATGCAATAATAAATGCAGTAATTATGTCAAAATATTAGAATCTGTATGTATAGAACAAGAAGATAGTTTTAATTTGTGCGAATGTACCTATAAGCGGGACCCTGTAATAAAATGCCCTTCCGGTGTCGGGAGAACAGTATCTAACCTAGGTGCGAATTTCTCAATGGTCTCTGGATTGTTTCCTTCTCGCCGTTTTCATTCGTTTTTCGGTTTATAAGTTCTGTATAATAAACAACAATTTAATAACCAATGTAATAATAAATTTATAATTTCTGTAATAAATAATAATGCAATATTAAATGTAATAAATTTAATAATAAATGTAATAATTATGTAAAAAAAAATAAATAATAGAATCTGTATGTTTAGAACAGGAAGATAGTTTTAAATTTGTGCGAATGTACTTATAAGCGGGTCCCTTTAATGAAAATGCCCTTCCGGTGTCGGGAGAATGGGATCTAACCTAGGTGCAAATTTCTTAATGGTCGGTCCCTGGACTGTTTTTCCTTCTTGTTTTGGTTCATTCGTTTTTCTGTATCCACCCGAGGAGGATGCCAGTGGGCATCGAAACTGTTGTGGAAATAAACTCTGTCTATTAGAGTGGGTTTTTATTTTCATATTTTGACCTTCACGTAGAAAAAAGTGAAGTTTTTTGCATTTATTAAGGGTTCCATTTTTCTTCGGATTAGTGAAGTAAAAATTAAATTTGACAAACGGAAACAGTTTAGAAAATGCATTAATTCTTTTTTTAAAAAGGTTAAATGGGTTCCAACGCACAGAACAAACATATAAAAGGACGACTGCTACACATTGTTACCCTTTCAAATACACGCATTCATAACTTAACCCTACAAACAATTCCGGCGTTAAAGGGTTAATTAAGGGTCATAGTTCGATAAATTCCATCAAGAAAGGAATGAACGTATTTTTGAAACAGTTTTACCGGACAACTGCTATTAGCAAAGTAGATCTCAATTAATTTCACTTTGTGGTGGAAAGACAACGAATCCGAACGAATTTTATAGGCACGAAAGATTAATGTTTTATGAGAATTAAGTTTAAATATAAGTAAGAGAGACTATACAAATTCAAACCTTGTCCAGGAAATGTGGACTTCCAAAACATATTGGTTAAAAATTTAAAGCTTTGGAAATTAAAACGTCTCAAAAGGGAAGTTTGTTCTCTTTCTGTACATCCATTGTAAAACAATATTTGAGTGGAAAGAATTAATAAAACTTAGGAAAAGTTGTGAATAATTTTATCTTTAAATAGGACCTACATCAGGGGTGGCCAACTCCTTGCCCGCGGGCCAATAAATGGCCCACCAAGGCTGTTAGGGTTGCCCGCCGCCATCGGGTGGCAAATTTGGATCCACTTACGTCTGCGAACAAGCATTTTCCTCAATGAATTTTATTAAGAATAAGTACCGATCAGCTTTAACCGACGCTCAAAACAGGCTAAAAAATCACACTAAATTTCAGCTAATGTAGAAAATAACATTTTTTCTGTTTGAATTTTCTAATTTTTCAGGGTTCGATTTTTTGAACGATTATATTACTTCTATTAGTGTTTGAACATATTTTTACTTATATGTGTGTTTGTATTTCAAAAAAAATTTCATTGTACTTGAATTATTTTTCATTTTACCTTATTATTCTAGTCTAGATTTCAGAAAAGTGGCCCTCTGAAAATTACTGACCAATTTGTTGGCCCATCGCTTGGAAAGGTTGTCCACCCCTGACCTACAGTATGTGTCGTCTACAGATCGATTGTAAAGAATGGGTCTAAAATCTTCGGGGCAACTTTAGCACTGAGGCAGGCTTCTTCCATGTGGCACATAAAAATATTGGTAAAGGTGGGACCAGGTTGTCAGCCCATGCCATACCATCAGTCGGTTCATAAAGGGTTTCATTAAAAATAAAATGAGTATATAGCACTCATATTCTAAGATGGGAGAGTCTCCCGAAATTTTGGCCAATATATGTATATGGTTCTCAAGGCAGTCTTTGTCCTCCTTTTCTTCTGAAAATTTAGCTCTTTAGGAGTAAACCCTTTAGGAGTAAACCCCTTGTCGAGGGGTCTCCAGGAAAATTAGTAAGTTTTTTTATGCAGGAAGAAAGGTCAAGGAGGAGAATAAAAGAGCCAAAATCAAAGTCCAAGGTTTTGAAGATGCCTAGACACTGCGTTTGAAAGATTGGAGGTCAGAGACAGTGGGAAAGATGGAGTGAGGAAGACTGTCCCAGAGTTGACCAGTTGAGTAAATGAAAGACTGAAAATACCGATTAATTCTTGCGTTAGAGAGTTGGACAGAAAAGGAGTGGGAAGTGTAGAAAGTCTGGTGCTGCTTGCTCTCTTTAAAGGAGGAGGCATGCAGTTAGAGAGTTTAGAAGAACAGTGTCCGTTATAATAACGATAGTAAAGAGAGAGTGAGGAACATTGCGGCGAAGAGAGAGGGACTGAAGACAGTGAGTAAGAGGAAAGTGGAATTAATGAGACGAAAAGCTTTTGATTCTACCTGGTCAAGTAGAGCTGTGTGGGTTGAGCCACCCCATATGTGAGAAGCAAACTCCATACAGAGGCGGGCAACCTCTGTACAAAGACAGCAACTGAGTGGGGGTGAAAAAACTGCGGAGGAAGTACAGTAGACGAAACCTCTTAGAAACTGTTCTGGAGAGAGAGTATGTGTGATCTTTCCATGAGAGATCACAAGAAAAGGAAACGCCAAGAGTGTTAGGAGAAGAGGAAAGATTGAGTTGTGTGTTGTTGACGTTAAGGGGATTGTCATGTGGAAGATTGTGACGAGTAGACAGATGGAGGAACTGAGTTTTTGAGACATTGAAAGTCTCAAGATTTTCTCTACCCCAATCAAATATAGCAGAAAAATCAGAGGTTAGGTGTTCCATAGCCGTCCTACGCGAATCATGGAGTGACTGTTGAGAGGGACGCTTTGGGAAGCGGGTGAAGTGAAGAGTGGAGTCATCGGCATTGGAATGCATAGGACAGGAAGTGTGAATTAAAAGATCATTAATAAATAAAATGAAAAGAGTGAGTGACAGGACAGAACTCGGAGGAACACCGCTGTTGATAGCTTTAGAAGAACAGTGGCCATATACAACTGCAGCTATAGATCGGCCAGAAAGGAAATTAGAGATGAAGGCACAGATAGAAGGATAGAAACCGAAGGAGGGCACTTTAAATTTTAAAGATTTGTACCAGACTCTATCAAAAGTTTTTGGTACGTCAAGCGCAATAGCAAAAGTTTCACCGAAATCCCGAAAGGAGGATGACCAAAAGTCAGAGAGATATGCAAGAAAATCGTCAGTAGAGCGTCTCTTGCTGAATTCATACGGATGATCTGAAAAAAGATTGTGAGAAGAAAGGTGTTTAAGAATCTTCCTATTAAGTATAGATTCAAAAAGTTTAGAAAGGAAGGAAATCAAAGTAATTGGACGATAGTTGGAGGGTTTAGGACAGGCTGAATGAAAGCGAACTTCCAGCAGGAAGGAAAAGTACGAGATGAGAGACAAAGACGAAAGGGTTGGCCTCGACAGGGTGTCAGCCCAGAAGCACAGTTCTTAAGAACGACAGAAGGAACACCATCAGGATCGTACGCCTTCCTAGAGTTGAGCCCAGATAGGGCAGAAAAAACATCTTTGGAAGAGATTCTAATTTCAGACATAATAAGGTCAGCGGGGGGGGGGGGGAAAGGAGATGGAGGAACAGCACCGGAATCGTCCTGGGTTGAGTTGTAAGCGTAAGTTTGAGTGAAGAGTTAAGCTTCATCGGGGGAAAAGATGGCAACTGAGCCGTCGGAATGGAAAAGAGGAGGGAAAGCAGAGGAAGTAAAGTTGTTGAAGAGGTTTGTGGCCAAATGCTAGAAAGAGCGAAAAGAATTAGAATTAGATAGGTTTTCACAATTTTGTCTGATGATGGAATTTTTGGCGAGTCGAAGAACAGATTTTGCACGAATACGGGCAGAAATATAAGCTAAGTTGGGAGTCAGGAGTTGGATGGCGACGGTACCTTCTGAAAGCTTCCTCTCTGTTGCGGAAAGCATTAGAACAAGTAAAGTTAAACCAAGATGTTTTTGCATTCGTAGTAGGAATAGAATATGGAATATACGCCTTCATGCCCGAGAGAATCACCTCCGTGATGCGCTCAGCACACTCGAAAGAACCCCGTCCACGGAATCAGCAATCATTCCGTTGGAAACCACAGAAGTACTGCCTAAAGGCCTCCCAATCAGCCGGGCCAATATATATACACACTCTGTGTGTGTGTGTGTGTGTATATGTATATATATATATATATATATATATATATATATATATACATACTGGGTGTCCCAATAAAATGGTTACACATCATATTAACATATATATATATATATATATATATATATATATATAATTATATATATATATATATATATATATATATATATATCAACATGCACACTTTAGATGATAGTAATATGCGCTGATGTATTAGTATATTTATAGTACTTAGTAATAGTAGTATAGTAGTATAGTAATGGTGTATTGTACTTAAATAACAGTAGTATCCCTTGTTACAGGAAATGGCGGCATTGCAGTTATCGTTTGAGCAACGTAAGTGGATTCTGAAGCATTACTGGAAGACGGAGAATGTGGCTGAGGTACAGAGACATTGGAGAAATGAGTTTGGAACATTACAACTATCACGGGTAACAATTACAAGATTACGTGATAAGTTTGAGACTAACGGAACAGTGCAAAACGTCAACAAAGGCCGATCTGGAAGACGTCGCACTTCAACTGACAATGAAGGTGTTGAGACCGTGTTACAGGCCTTCACAAACTCTCCAAATAAGTCTACAAGGCAATGTTCTCGTGAGACTGGTGTTTCTAAATCCAGCGTTCATCGCATTTTGCGACGTGAAAAGTGGAAACCGTACATACCTAGACTGCTCCCTGCAATGAATGAGGACGATCCAGCCAATGAAGCCACTTTTAAACTTAGTGGTACTATCAATCGACACAACTGTGTGTACTGGGCCACCGAAAATCCAAACGTAACAGAAGAACGAGCACTTAATCAACCAGGAGTGTCAGTGTGGTGTGGTCTGTCTTCCAGAGGACTGATAGGGCCATTTTTCTTTGAGGACACTGTCACAGGTGCTGCTTACTTATCAATGCTGCAAGCATGGCCGTAACTACCTATGAGGTCACCGAGGTCCGGACCTCGGTAATTATTTCCTAAAAAAAAAAAAGAGACTGAACCGTGAAATATTGCTGCAGCTTTAATAAAAGTATTTTTGCTAAGAGGTCCCTTTGTACAGTATTTAATTATAGACAAGGGTTTTGTGTTTAGTGTATAGCTTGGGTTGTGTTTGTAGATGTCATTTTGGTCTGAATTTTGCTCGTCCCGTCGCGCTCGAAAAAAATCTGGACCTCACTAATTTCTAAACCCTAGTTACGGCCCTGGCTGCAAGGCAACATTGTACCTTCAATCAGAGCTCCTTTTTTTGGAAGAAGAGTGTTACTTTCAACAGGATGGGGCGCCACCACATTACCACAGTGACGTTATAAATTTTCTCAATGTTTGTTTTCCTAGAAGATGGATAGGACGTAGGGGATGTACGGAGTAGCCACCACGATCTCCTGACTTAACACCCTTAGACTTTTACTTGTGGAGCACTCTGAAGAACACTGTGTATGCTGAAAAACCAAGGACACTACAGGCCTTGAGACACGAAATTGAAATAGCCTGTGCCAACATTCCACTCCGAACAATCCGAACAGTATGCCGATCTGTTGCGCGCCGTTGTCAAGAATATATTGATTCTAGTGGCGGACATTTTGAACATTTAAAACATTAAAGTAAGCAGTACAACCATGAAGTTA
This sequence comes from Bathynomus jamesi, assembly GCA_023014485.1. Lineage (NCBI taxonomy): Eukaryota > Metazoa > Arthropoda > Malacostraca > Isopoda > Cirolanidae > Bathynomus > Bathynomus jamesi. The sequence goes on from JAJOZX010000030.1 coordinate 745,471, forward strand.
TTGACGCTGCTGGCTGATATTTCGAACATTTAAACATTAAAGAAGCCTATTTGCTATCTACTTACTATCCGCCTATTTTGCTTATTGATATATATGTTAATATGATGTGTAAACATTTTTTTGGGACACTCTGTATACACTGCGTTCCAAATTATTAAGCAGATTGCATTTTCTCCAATATTTTCAAGTTTTTCACCGATTTCAATGAAATTTATAGCAAATAATTACTATATATAGAAGCACTGATGGTATTCATTTCGATAAAATATTTTGAAAATTAAAAACATGTAAAATATGATGTTCCGAATTATTAAGCAAGTATTCTATTTACAGATCTAAATGGTGAAAATGGGTAAGAAGAAGGATTTAACACCAACTGAGAAAAGAAAAATAGTCAAGTTACTCGCTGAAAATATAAAATCTATTGAAATTGCGAAGCAGCTTGGCAGGGCTTATCGAACTGTAAACAAGTTTGTAGCGAAGGGTACCAAACTGAGGCAGCGAAGTGATAAAGGAGCTATAAGAAAAGTGACAAGACGGCAGATATCTGTAATCAAGCGCAAAGTTGCAAAGCATCCATTGTCTTCAAGTAAAGAGGTTTTTGAGCAGGCTGGCATACATAATGTACCAAGAACATCTCGATGTGGAATCCTCCAAACAATTGGCAAGACGTGTAAACCTACGATTCAGTCACCATTAACACCCAGGTACAAGAAGCAGCGTGTTGAATGGGCGCGTCAGTACGTGAAACAGATTTTAATACTGTGTTGTTAACCGATGAATGAAGAGCAACCCTTCAGGGTTCTGATGGTTAGTCAAGAAGATGGATTGCTAAGGGTCAATCTCTACCAAGGAATGAGGTTTTCTTTTAGAAAGTTTGTGTAAGACTGGGCATTCATTTTTACACCATCAGGCACTCTGTATGGTACAGCTACTTCATTGTCTATCAATCCTGCCCAAAACATGACACCACCTCCACCTTGTTGGCGTCTTAATCTCGATGGTAGAAATTGGCTCTCACCAATCCATCTTCTTAACCAAACATAAAATCCCTCAAGGGTTGCTTTTCATTCATCGGTGAACAATACAGTATTGAAATCTCTTTTCAGAATTGACGCGCCCATTCAACACGCTGCTTCTTGTACCTGGGTGTTAATGGTTGTTGAATTGTAGGTTTACAGGTCTTGCCAATTGTTTGGAGGATTCCACATCGAGATGTTCTTCGTACATTATGTATGCCAGCCTGCTCAAAAACCTTTTTACTTGAGGACAATGGATGCTTTGCAACTTTCCGCTTGATTTCAGATATCTACCGCCTTGTCACTTTTCTTATAGCTCCTTTATCACTTCGATGCCTCAATTTGGTACCCTCCACTACAAACTTGTTTACAGTTCGATAAGCCCTGCCAAACTGCTTCGCAATTTCAATAGATTTTATATTTTCAGCGAGTAACTTGGTTATTTTTCTTTTCTCAGTTGGTGTTAAATCCTTCTTCTTACCCATTTTCACCATTTAGATCTGTAAATAGAATACTTGCTTAATAATTCGGAACATCATATTTTACATATTTTTCAATAAAAAGAGATACTTATTTTAATTATCAAAATATTTTATCGAAATGAATACCATCAGTGCTTCTATATACAGTAATTATTTGCTATAAATTTCATTGAAATCGGTGAAAAACTTTTGAAAACATTGGAGAAAATGCAATCTGCTTAATAATTTGGAACGCAGTGTATATGGAAATAAACGTAATGGCACTCGGACCTTCTGCTTTGCAAAATCTCCCACACCAGGATTCGAACCAGAGACCTCTGACTCAGAGTCGCGAGTGCTGACCACAAGGTTATGACAGCAAAATATGTACGAGTACTCATGTAAGAGTATACAGGGTGTCCGAGAATTATCTGTACAATGTTTGGCTGTTATTAAAAGTCAACCATGAAGTGTAGAAATTCCAGTGTTATCCCATTTTACAGAGAATCTCATTAAACTTTTTCTGATACCACGTTTTGACAAGTTTTTTAGAAATGTACGCGGGTGACAGACATTGATGATTTAAAAGCAAGAATCACAGCTGCTATTCAGCGAATTGATGTGGATATGCTGCAGCGTACATGGCAACATTTGGAGTATCAATTGGATGTTTTGCGAATCACTAATGGTGCACATATCGAATGTTTGTAACAACGTTACTTTAGTAAAAGAAACTTTTGAAAATACAGATTCTAAATAATCTTGTTTTAATTTTACGTGTGTTATCAAGAATTTTATTAAAAGATGAAATTGTACAGATAATGTTCGGACACACTGGAATTTCTAAAAAACTTGTCAAAACTTGGTATTAGAAAAAACTTAATGAGATTCTCTGTAAAATGGGACAACACTGGAATTTCTACACTTCATGGTTGACTTTTAATAACAGCCAAAAAGTGTACAGATAATTCTCGGACACCCTGTATATATTGCTTTGCTGGCTATAGTCATGTCAAATGTAGTGTAAATAACTACCAATAAAAACTATTTATTAAAATAGAACAGGTGTAAAAAATCACTGAAACGCTTTCAAATATAAACAGTAAATATCTTTCAAAGGCGAGGCATCACAATAATGAAATGAAGTCTTTAAAAAACGCGAACCCACAACCTCACTTTTACAGAACGTGCGCAATCTTCCTTCGCAAAATAGTCTATAAGCCATTACAGTCTTTTAGAAGTGTTCTCGCGGAAGACACAAACTCGTCTTTAAAACGCGGAATAAAGTCTCGAATTACAGCGAACGAAAGAGAACTCTTCGTGATGGGAAAAGTTTTCGGGAATCGCCATTCTAACTTTTCTGGATTCGCTCGTGTGACATTTGATCAGATAGGAATGAAAATTAATCATTCAGGTATTTGCCAAGGTTTCCCTTCCTCCAAACTTTTAACCAATATATATATATATATATATATATATATTGGCGCTTAAAGCGCCTCGATGGTGTAGTGGTTATCGTCATCGACTATGAATCCATTGTCTCCTGAATCGAGACCCGGTGACGGCAGGTGGCGCGCAGCAAAACCCAGCTGTTCATCCTTCCACACGATAAAGAAATTGGTTGGTAGATAAATGAGTACCTTGGGTAGCCTAGTGGTTATGACGCTGCGCTGCTGGTGGGGCGTGGTTCGGATTCCACGTTAAACTGTGGGTCTTTTCTTTGCTTTATAATTTTCACTTATCTTTACATTTTTTTTACATCTTTTAACCTTCCTTATTAAACAGAACCTAGCAGGGAGCAACCGGTCTGTTGCTGTTTGATGTCCTTTCTATTCCTTTGTAGGCCCTATATATATAATATATATATATATATATATATATATATATATATATATATATATATGGGATGAATTTCACAATTAAACACGTGAAATGAATGAATGCTGCAAATCCACAAGGAAAAAAGAAAAACGATTCCAAGGCCTTTCGTGTATTCAGAGCTACAGCTCGTCAGGGAATGTGGTGTAGCTCTGAGGTGTAGCTGTGAGGTGTAGCTCTGAATACACGAAAGGCCTTGGAATCGTTTTTCTTTTTCCTTGTGGGTTTGCAGCATATATATATATATACAGGCCCGGATTTAGCTATAGGCGAACTAGACGATCGCCTAGGGCCTCGCGCTAAAGGGGGCCTCGCTCAAGCCGTTTTGCGCGTTCTGTTCAAGTGATATTAATGATTTAGAACTCTATGATGAACTTAAAGTACTTTGCAGGTTTATACCTGAGAAAACAGATCTCGGAAATGCCCTTGTTTATATAGTGCATAAACAACTAAGTGAGATTTATCCTAATGTTTATGTTGCACTTCGAATAGTATTAACCATCCCAGTTACTGTTGCTTCGGCTGAAAGAAGTTTCTCGCGTCTCAAACTTATTAAAACATATTTGCGTCCCACCATGTCTCAAGCGAGATTGCAATCATTAGCTATGTTGTCAATAGAAAACGATATAACAAATTCATTAGATTATTCTCAATTAATTGAAGAGTTTAGCTCGAAGAAAAGTAGAAAAGCATTGCTGTAATATTCAAGGAGCATCTGAACCAAATATTAAAGCATTAATATTTAGCCTGATAAGTCGATCGCTCACTATTATAAAAAATGAAATGTCAACATCTCTTATACATCATATGAAAAACGTTTGTATACTAAGGAAAGTCATTACCTATAATATTATATAAATCTTAGAAATCATTGTCTTATATTTTCGATACAAATCTTGATTCATATTATAATTTATACTTATTTGTATGGTTTATTTATATTTCTTATACAATTTCCATGCATGATTATTTTGGTTTGATTTAATTTTTAAGTGCTGGCATAGTTCTGTCTATGCGGGATTCTAATATTGCTGGTATAGTACCAATAATTAAGTCCATATTTTCATATATATAGGCCTAGGGCCTCGCAATTTCTAGATCTGCCTAGGGCCTCGCAACTTCTAGATCCGGCCCTGTATATATATATATATTAGTGGTAGACCAGTTGTCAGTTTTTCAACATCTGCGGAAGCGGATCTTTAATTTCAATATCCGCGGATGCGGATGTGGATATTTAGTTAATCTATCAATATAATATAGAATTATGAATATGACATAATTTTTCAAATTTCGTGATAATACTATTATGGCAGGCAATGCATAAGAATTAAAATTAATATTAATGTTTTCATTATGATAAAAATAATAACTTTCTCAAGAGTTTCAGCCACAGAAAATTGAATAAAACAAGTTTCATTCAATTTTCTGTGTTACCAGGTATTTATATTTTGAGGTTTATATATTTGTTTGTTCATTAATAACACCGGTCTGCATGAAAATCGATTTCTTTATTTTGAGTTGTGATTCTGAAGCAGTTCGCTGCGCTGAATTAAAAAATGCTACCAGTTTTTTTCCATCACCCACAGTTTTAAAGTTATTAGCAAAACAATTTTGGGGCGTTTTGTAATTTTTTACCTTTTTTATCTTTAATTAATTTCGTTTTTTCATATTTTTCAGATAGATAATTCTAACATTACGTCTTTAAAATTTTAATAATGGCTTCTAGAGGATGTACCCATAGTCCAGACATATTTTGTTATATTTGTGGTCGGTATGTTGTTGTAAAACAAAGGACAAATGTAACGACCTTCATTAAGAGAGCTTATCATGCTTATTTTGGAATTAAATTAGGAGATCAAGACAAAAGTTGGGCTCCACACAAGGTTTGTCTTACGTGTGTTGCAGCACTAAGGAATTGGAGCAAAGGTAAAAAGAAAAGTTTGCCATTTGGGATCCCTACGGTATGGCGCGAGCCTAGAAACCATACCGACGACTGCTACTTCTGTTCTTGCAATGTTAAAGGTTATAATGCAAAGAATAAAGAGAGCCTTCAATACCCAAGTCTTCCATCTGCAATAAGGCCGGTACCCCATGGTCCAGAAGTTCCTATTCCCACCCACTCGAGAGTCTGGATCAATACAATTCAGATTCTGTTTCAGCTCCAAATCCAGACAATGATGATGTTTATGAACAGCCAACAGCTGACCGAGATCCTCCTAAACCATTAACCCAAACCGAACTAAATGACTTAGTCAGGGATTTGAATCTGCCTAAGGACTCTGCAGAACTTTTGGGGTCTAGATTGCAGGAGAACAATTTATTGGCATCCGACACATACTTCGCTTGGTACAGAAATCGTGAGAAAGACTTCGTGCCTTTTTTCGAAGAAGATGGACCCTTGGTATTTTGCAAGGACATCACAGGATTAGTGTGCAAGCTAGGCATCGAATACCAAACCAGTGACTGGAGGTTGTTTATAGATTCCTCTAAAACCAGTCAAAAAGGAGTGTTACTGCACAACGGTAACAAATATGCATCAATCCCAGTGGCCCATTCTACTCATTTAAAAGAGACCTATGATAACATGAAACTGCTTCTGTAAAAAATTCAGTATCAAAATCACAGATGGATATTGTGTCGGGATCTCAAAGTCCTTTGCATGTTACTTGGGCAGCAATCAGGATACACAAAGATGCCATGTTTCATCTGCGAATGGGATAGTCGAGCACGTGACCAGCACTGGAAGAGGAAAACCTGGCCTCCTAGAGAGAATCTTACCCCAGGATCAAAGAACATTTTACATGAACATCTAGTTGAACCAAATAAAATCCTCCTACCACCCTTGCACATTAAGTTAGGCTTGATGAAGCAGTATGTCAAAGCATTGAATAGAGAAGGTGAGTGTTTCAAGTACATTTGTTCAAAATATCCAAAGATTAGCTACGAGAAAATAAAGGAAGGTGTTTTTATAGGTCCTCAGATTAGAAAGTTATTGACAGACGATCATTTCCTGAACACAATGATCAATAAAGAAAAAGAAGCATGGCTTGGTTTCAAAAGTGTTGTTGAAAACTTCTTGGGAAACTACAAAAGCCAAAATTATGAAAGACTTGTGGAAAATATGCTTAAAAAGTTTTGCGCCTTAGGCTGCAACATGAGCCTGAAAGTTCACTTCTTATTTTCGCATCTTGACCATTTTCCCGAAAATCTCGGAGATGTCAGTGAGGAGCAAGGGGAATGATTTCACCAGGACATCAAAACTATGGAAAGAAGATATCAAGGAAGATGGCATACAAATATGATGGCGGATTACTGCTGGTGTCTGCAACGAGATCAGCCTAACGCACAGCATAAGAAAACATCAAAGAAGCACCGGTTTAGTCATCATTAGTCAGATCTACCTTCGTAGTCTTAAGTCTTTGGAATAAGTCCTGAAATGTTTGCAAGTAAAGAAGGTAAATATATTTTGTTTCTTTCAGTTATTTTTTTATTCTTTCATAAACAAGCAATATGCTTGTCCAAGAGCTAGGAGCTATTTAATTCTGCTTTAATTAGGTTTTACTCTATCACCTAAAGATTTCGTGCTACAAAGGGTGTTGTAATACCTCATCTGTCCCCAAATGTTAACCACCCATTGATGGGAGGGGAGAGAGTATTTTGCTGGGAACGGGACTGGTTGTTATATATATTTACCCTACATTATTATGTAAGCGTTACTGTAGTCTATAACAACAAAATTTATGGTTTAGCATGTGCAATCCAATGTTGGTCTCGATAAGATGGTTCACATTTGGGGATAAATGGGGGATTTATGACACACCCTGTAGTAAGAAAACCATACGTGATAGGGAAAAACTAACTATATTTTTGAGATCAGCGCACTCAAATTATATAGAATCACCAACTAGTTTGTAAAAATCGATCGACATGTTTTCAAATGTGTACTGGTGTAATTAATACTTTACATGAAATGTGCATGACTGGGCCTTATAAGCTACTTTATAAGCTAATTTAATTGTAAACTGCATAATTTATTAGAGGTAATATCCGCACAACATCCGCAGTCAGAAGTGCGGATGTGGATGTTAAAAATGATGCAAATATCCGCAGATGCGGATATCCGGTCCACCACTAATATATTATATATATATGATTTGGTGGCTTTGCATCATTGGGTGGGTGGGTTTGCATCATTCATTCATTTCACGTGTTTAATTGTGAAATTCATCCCTTATATATATATATATATATATATATATATATATGATACACGATACACACAGACCGTGCATGGAACAAGGAACTCTTCTGGGAAAATTAAATCCACTATAGTCCGAATAAGTAATAGTAAATGACAAACACTATAGTTTTTTTCTTTTTCATAATGTTAGCCCGACGTGGGCAACGGGTCACTCGCAAAGAGGCCCCAAAAATATAGCGTCCCTCACCAGCTATGTGTAGAGCAGATAGGATCCAGCTTTGGGACAGGATCTAGGGCATGGGTCGGGGAACTTTTTTGGGTATTACCCAAAAATCTATTTGAGTAAAATGAAATTACCCCCAGACTTCAAAGTAAACAAAAACAAGCCAATTGCTCTTAAAATTGTTGCATATGGTGTCTCTCATACCGCACGCATTACCCCCAAAATTTTTAAATGTACCCCATTTGGGGTAATTTACCCCTGTTCGCCGACCACTGATCTAGTGGGTTACAGCTACACCTAGCCTACTATATTCAGAACCTCAATATAAGCAAAAGACTCGTTGCATTCGCGTCGGATTGAATGCATCAACGTAAAAAGGGTAACTATTGTATTTTTAGCCAAAAACCAAAACTTAAACCTCAAGTGGCAAAATTGAGCGTCCACTTTTCAAGGCACATAACATGTCCGTTTCATGATGGAATTGAACTCAGGTCTGTGTGTATCATGAAAAAACCTCTAGCTGTAACCCTTAGATCCTGTCCCAAAGCTGGATCCTATTTGCTTTGCAGATAGCTGGTGAGGGAAGCTATATTTTTGGGGCCTCTTTGCGAGTGACCCGTTGCCCACGTCGGGCTAACATTATGAAAAAGAAAAAAACTATGGTGTTTGTCATTTACTATTACTTATTCGGACTATAGTGGATTTAATTTTCCCAGAAGAGTTTCTTGTTCTATGAACGGTCTGTGTGTATCATGAAAAAACCGCAGGGGACCATTCTGGGTTCAATTCCATATATATATATATATTTTTTTTAAAGTTTGGGAAGAACCGATTCGCCTCTATTTAAAAGGGCATATCTCGGCGGAAAAGCAAAGAAAAAGTGGGAGGAAAGACAGAGGAAAAAGAAAGGGTGGAGGGGACAGTTGAAGTGAAAAAAGACCAAGGATGACAAGGACTGCAGGGTCGAGCCCCATCATCCTTGGGTGCTAGGGCCGGGAGGGTGCACGTGAAACCTCCAGGAACAAGCACGTACAAACGAGCACAAAGAGCACTCAAGAGCACGAGCTTAGAACCCCCTTGCGGGGATATATATATATATATATATATATATGTGTGTGTGTGGTGTGTGTGTGTGTGTGTGTGTGTGCGTTCTTTCATGAATTTTAGACTAATCATTATTAAGAACACGCATGCGAAAAGAACAAATAGGATTGACAGTGATACATTCTCAATTTCCTTCAGAAAGAGAACTGCAAAGAACGTAAAAAGAACAAAATTAAAGTAAGAAGTTTTATAGAGCAAACGATGATTAAAGAAGTTTTTAAAAATTGAATGAGTGTTTTTACTTGAAATATTAAATAAATTAAAATTTATTATAATTTCCATATTTTTCACTTCACATTTACACATCTTGGAAGACTGAAATCTTTTATAGCAGTTATTCGTTATGCTTTCAAAGGTGCTTTATATATATATAATAAATGGGAATGAACTCAGAATGGTCCCCCGAGTTTTTTATGATACACACAGACTGTGCATGGAACAAGGAACTCTTCTGGGATAATTAAATCCGCTATAGTCCGAATAAGTAATGGTAAATGACAAATACCATAGTTTTTCTTTTTCATGATGCTAGCCCGACGTGGGCAACGGGTCACTCGCAAAGAGGTCCCTTAAATATAGCTTCCCTCACCAGCTATCTGCAAAGCAGACAGGATCCAGCTTTGGGACATGGATCTAGAGTTTAAAGCAGCCTAGCCCTGCTACATTTAGAACCTCAATATAAGCAAAAGACTCGCTGTCTTCACGTCAGATTGAATACATCAAAGAAAAAGGGGTAACTATTATATTTTAGCCAAAAACCAAAACTTAAACCTCAACTGGGAAAATTGAGCATCCACTTTTCAAGGCACATAACATGTCCGTTTCAAGATGGGAATAAACTCAGAATGGTCCCCCGAGTTTTTTATGATACACACAGACCGTGCATGGAACAATGAACTCTTCTGGGATAATTAAATCCACTATAGTCCGAATAAGTAATGGTAAATGACAAATACCTTTTTCTTTGATGTATTCAATCTGACGTGAAGACAGCGAGTCTTTTGCTTAGATTGAGGTTCTAAATGTAGCAGGGCTAGGCTGCTTTAAACCCTAGATCCATGTCCCAAAGCTGGATCCTGTCTGCTTTGCAGATAGCTGGTGAGGGAAGCTATATTTATGGGACCTCTTTGCGAGTGACCCGTTGCCCACGTCGGGCTAGCATCATGAAAAAGAAAAACTATGGTATTTGTCATTTACCATTACTTATTCGGACTATAGTGGATTTAATTATCCCAGAAGAGTTCCTTGTTCCATGCACGGTCTGTGTGTATCATATATATAGATATACAGGAAGGAGGGGCCAAGGGCAAATGCCCGCAAAAGCAAAGAAAAGAGAGCCAAAATCAAGGTCCGGGGTTTTCGAGATGCCTAGACACTCTGTGTTTGAAAGGTGGGAGTAGGGCAAGGGCATGGTTCAGATGAATCGGTTAATCATTTAATCATTTTTTCGAATTTAATCATTAATTAATCAGAAAATATTTTTAGAAAATGATGGGAAATGATTAATTTTCCTCATAATTTCAGCATCATTTTACCTTAAATTTTGTAATGTATCATTTGAATTTTCACCTTTTTAGGTGTATAAACTGTCTAATCCGCCCATGCTTGATTCCTTGAACTAAAGCAAACTAAATATTTGAGCAAAATGTTTTCTTCGGTCGTATCTCATGCAACAGAAACAATGAAGCTCCTTCTTACTTTTTTCGGAAGTATCTAATTTTTAATAATTTTTAATCAGTTAATCATTGAATAATTAGAAAATTACATCATTCATCACTTTTTCCTAAAAAAGAGTTGGCCTAGGCAGGGTGTCAGCACAGAAGCACAGTTCTTAAGAACAACAAGAGGAACACCATCAGGACCATACGCCTTCCTAGAGCTGAGCCCAGATAGTGAGGATAAAACATCTTTAGAATAGAGGGGGGAGGAGATGGCGGAACAGCACCGCAACCGTCCAGGGTTTGAATTGTAAGCGAAAGTTTGAACGAAGAGCTCAGCTTTGTCAGAAGAGACGGCAACTGAGCCGTCGGAATGGAAAAGAGGAGGGAAAGAAGAGGAAGTAAAGAAGTTGAAGAAGTTCTTAGCTAGATGCCAGAAAGAGCGAGAAGAATTAGAATTGGATAGATTTTCACATTTTTGTCGGATGAAAGAATTTTTGGCGAGTCGAAGAACAGATTTTGCACGATTAGGACAGAAATATAAGCTGAGTGAGAGTCAGGAGTTGGATGGCGTCGGTACCTTCTGAAAGCCTCCTTTCTGTTGCGGATAGCATTGGAAGAAATAAAGTTAAACCAAGGTTTTTTGCATTCTTAGTAGGAATAGAATATGAAATGTACGCCTCCATGCCCGAGAGAATCACCTCTGTGATGCGCTATGCACAGTCAGAAGGGTTCCGCCCACGGAAGCAGTAATCATTCCATGCGAAATCACAGAAATACTGCCTAAGGGCCTCCCATTCAGCGGCGCCGAAGTGCCAAAGGCGCCTCCTCTCGGGAGGATCCAAAGGCCGAATTGGAGCGATAGGACAGGAAACAGCTATAGATTGCGATCGGAGGAGCCCAATGGAGAGAAAAGTTTCACATCGTAAGAAGAAGGATGATAGGTAAGAAATAAGTCCAGAGTGTTGGGTCTATCTCCAAGGCGATCGGGGATACGAGGATTCGGGGATTGCTGTACAATCTGCTGTAGGTCATTTAGGATAGAAAAGTTGTAAGCTAGTTCACCACGGATGTCAGTGAAATGGGAGGAGGGCCAAATGTGGTGGTGAATATTGAAATCTCCTAAAATGGAGATTTCAGCAAAGGGAGAGCGGGAAAGAATGTATTCCACTTTGGAAGTTAGGTAGTCAAAGAGTTTTGGATAGTCAGTAGAATTAGGGGAAAGATAAACATCAGAGATGTATTTAGTTTGAGATTGGCATGTAAGCCGTAGCCAGAGGGTATAGAATTCGGAAGATTCGAGTTCAGGAATACGAGAACAACTTAAGTCATTGCGTATATACAGTATACGCAACATCCACTTTTGGAGTGAAAATGAGTATATTAAAGAAAGTAAGAGGGTACAGAAAAGTCAGGGCCGGATTAACCATTAAGCAAAATAAGCCCGTGCTTAGGGCATCAAGGGAAGGGGGGCACCACAGAAATTTTCCATTGTCGGATTTACCATGGATTTCTTATACTATTATAATCGCGGCTTATAGCCTATAAGCTGTTGAAAACTGAATTATATATATTCATATACAGTATTTATTTTTTTTCATTGTTTGAATTTGTAGTGAACAACAACCCTTTTGAGAGAATAAATATATTTCGTTGTAATCACACACTTTACGCTTTGCGTTATTATTTTGTTTATATCAAATCTTTGAGCGCCATATTAAAAATACATATAGATTAAATATTTTCGTGTGCTATAGGAAGTTATTCTGAACGTGTGATTTGTGCATATAATATTAAATATATATTTTACATAATCATTTGGTATTGTTTTACAGAAAGATTTAGGTTTATAGAATTGTAATATAAATTAATATTAAAATAAAAGAAACTATAAACTCTCTATATTGCTGTTGTATCAAGTGATGTTTATCACGGCCATTATAATAATAAGATATACTGACCTAAGTTAATTAGCGTTGAAGAAGTTTATCTGTTGCTCTCTCTTCTTCTCTAGGGTAAGTCTATGAAGTGTACTTTATTTGTATATATAACAATATTTTATCATACACGTATCTTTATTTTATAATTTATTTATCTATTGTCATAACAGTATAAAAGAATTTAGATTGTAATAACCAGAGTGAATAATTTGTAATGTATATATAACATCAAACGTAGTTAGGACAATTTAGGCCCTAAGCAAATGTTCATATTTCCTATAATTAAATATTGTGTTTTAAATAAATAAATAAATGTAAATATAAAATGTGGCTCGTTAAGAGTGAAATGTTAATATTGATATTTTTATAGATTGCGTATTATTAATTCTAATGTTAAGTATTTTTATTTTATAGGTTTCGGTTCCTTCTTTCGGTTCCTTCTTTTGGTTCCTTCTTTCGATTTGATTTGTATTCAACATTTCGAGTTGATATTTCGGTTGAGTTATATTTAATTGCCACTTATATTTAAATTGCCACTTTGGTTGTGTACGGTTCCCATTTTGTCTTTCTGAGAATAAAAGAACAAAGCCAAGATTGTGATATGTGTAACTGTGTTGATTGCCACATAATATACAAATAAAATATTCTTTTTATTTCTGTATTTTACAGACCCCAAGAACCAAGATGAAACGTGTTCAGTTAAGTGGTGCACAAAAGCGAAAACTATCAAAAGAGAAACAAGAGAAGACTTTGGATTTAGAGTCCAAGACTGCAAAGCTGACTGATTTCTTCACACAAGTTCCACGACCACAACGTCAACATGATATACCGATTCTGAATCAAAACCAATCTCCGTCATCAGAAGTGGACACAAATACCACTTTGATCACTTCAAAATCAAAATATGATGACGTTGGAATCACCGAGGTGTCACAAGCAGGTTCATCTACCACATGTCTCACTACTGATCTCACTTTGCCTGTAAATTCTCTCGATACCTCTACTGCAAATGTTGATTCAAGTTGCTTTACAAGACATTCTGGGGTTGAAATAATTGCTGAAAATGAAAGTTTAGTGGACCATGGTGATGGTGGTGAAATGAATCAGTCTGCAGAAGATCCAGGGTTGTGGCTTGATTTCTCTGCTGATGATGTGGCTTATTGGATTGCTTGTGGACCCAGTGACTGTCAACACCACAATGGGCCATTTGACAAGTCTTACCGGCATTTCAGTATTGGCAAACCAGCAAGATACTGTTCACAAAAACTTTTCGTTGGGACAAAAGCCAATGGTGAGAAATACAAGAGAGAGTGGTTATTGTATTCACCATCAACAGGATCAGTTTACTGTTATGTTTGTAAACTGTTTGCTCCTAAAAATGTCTCACATTTTGTTATAAGAGAAGGGTTCAGTGACTGGCGAAATACTATTGTAATTGATCATCATGAAAAAAGCACTACTCACCGAGACTCTATGCTAACATACTTAACTCGCAGACAAGGTGCGGGGTTGGGACAACAGTTGGAAAAACAAATTCAGGAAGAGTGTGATTACTGGGAACATGTCTTGAGGCGTGTCATAGCTGTTATTTGTACGTTAGCTGAACGTGGCTTGTCTTTTCGAGGAACAGAAGAAAGATTTGGATCATTGCAGAATGGGAATTTTTTAGGGCAGCTTGAGCTCATAAGCCGGTTTGATCCATTTTTAGCAGGTCACATTTTGAAATATGGAAATTCTGGCAAAGGAAATCCTTCTTACCTGTCCAAAACCACCTGTGAGGAACTCATTCAACTAATGGCTCAAAAGGTCCACGCACTCATTGTTGACGAAGTAAAATCTTCTGGTTATTTTAGTTTGTCAGTTGATTCAACACCAGATCTATCACATATCGATCAGTTAAGTGTTGTACTTAGGTACTTAAAAGATGGACAGCCTATTGAACGCTTTTTAACCTTTCTGAAAATGAAAAGCCATACTGGTGAGGAAATGGCAAATCAGGTGTTGCAGTACTTACGTGAAGTTTGTAAGCTAAACTTTTCAAAATGTAGGGGTCAATCTTACGACAACGCTGCCAACATGTCTGGGCGTTATAAGGGGATGCAGCAAAAAATTTTAGAAACAAACAAGTTTGCTATATATGTGCCCTGTGCAGCCCATTCACTAAATCTGGTAGGCCGAAGTGCTGTTGACTGCTGTCAAGAGGCGGTTAATTTCTTCTCTACAGTGCAGTTGCTCTATACCTTTTTTTTAGCCTCAACCAGCAGGTGGGAAATTCTTAAAGGTTGTATTGGAAATGAAAGTGTCTTAAAATCCCTCTCTGATACCAGATGGGAGGCACATGCTATGGCAACAGCAGCAATTTTGAAATCTTTCCTTAAAATTTTAGAAGCGTTAGAATGTATAGCTGAAGACCAGTCACAAAAGGGAGACACTAGAAGAGAAGCAAATAATATTGCAAATAAGATGCAAGAGCTAGAATTCGTTTTTATGTTGAATTTTTGGGATGAGATTTTGCAAAATTTTCATAGAGTAAGCAAAGTTCTACAGAATAAGGATGTGAACTTAAAAACATGTGCAGATCTGTATGGATCATTAGCTGACCAACTGTGCACTTCACGAGATGAATTTGAAAGATATGAAGCAGCTACAAAGGAAATGCTACCAGATGTTGATTACAAGGCAGCTCAAACTCGCAAACGTATCAGAAAGAAGGTACCCAATGACGGAGATGCACCAGAAGTATATCTGAATGCCAGAGATAAATTTCTTATCACCACCTTTTACACAATTGTTGACAAACTTGAAACTGAGATGAGAAGAAGAGGAGAGATATACAAAGAAATAGCAGAGAGATTTTCTTTTCTAAGTGATGTGCCACATAATGTCACCACTTCATCATCTACTGAAATTGAAAGGTATTCTCAGGGTTGTAAAAAGATGATTGATGCTTACCCAGAGGACTTGAACACTAATTTCTCTGCTGAGCTTCAGCAGTTTCACTCATATGTGTGCCATAAGTTCAGTGCAAAAAAAAATGTAAAAACAAGATTCAGTCATGCTGAACTTTATAAAATAATTGTAGAAGACAATATTGAGTGTGCCTTCCCAAATGTAGAAATTGCCTTTCGTATATTTTTAACATTAATGGTCACAAATTGCTCAGCTGAGCGTTCATTTTCTCAGTTGAAGTATATTAAAAATACCAACAGAACAACTATGCAACAAGGCAGGCTGGATGCCTTATCTCTACTAAGTATAGAAGCAGATGTGTTACGTAAGATTAGTTTTGAGGATCTGATCAAAGACTTTGCAATTAAAAAAAGTAGGAGAAAACTTTTCAAATATAAATGAAGTGGAAGTATACAAAAATAAACATTATTTTCCATCTTACTGTAAGTTTTGTTTCATTTCAAAAAATAAAATTTTATTTTATGGTTTATTTTTGTTTATATTTTGAATTACATATATATGGGGCACCAAAATCTTTTAAGTGCTTAGGGCCTCTAAAGGTCTTAATCCGGCCCTGAGAAAAGGGGTTGCTGTCAGTCGTCCCAGACACCTGAGTTTCAGTGAGCAAAAGAAGATGAGGGTTAGAGGAGGAGAGGTGGTGTTCAACAGATTAAAAATTTGAGAAAAGGCCACGAATGTTACAGAAGTTTATGAAAAGTGAATCAGACAGATGCCCAGAACGTCTCGAATGGGCCGTAGCAGATCCATCACCGTTTCCCGGGTCTGCATTCCCGGTATCAGCATAGGGGAGCCAAAAGTGGGGACATTTATGGTCCCTCCCCATGGGACTCCTAGGCTCTTGAAGTTGATGCCATTTTTTTAAAAATTTTGAAAAGATTATGTAGTGTGTAAGATGCATGTGTATGTAGTGAGCAATAGGGAGAAAAGTGTGTGTTTGAGAGCATGCTGGACTGCTCACAGGGTAGATGAGACACGGAAAAAGGTCAGCTAAGGAGGACAGTGACAGGAGAAACGGGAGTTCCAGCACTCCATATCTTCTGTCTAACGTCCCACCGGAGTACTTCCCTGGTCGATTGGTGTCTACAATCTCCTCCTTTAAAAAAAAAATATATATATATATATATATATATATATATATATATATATATATGTATATTATACACATATATATATATATATATATCTATATATATATATATATATATATATATATATACATACATATATATATACATACTGTTAAATGTTAAAGTATCAGTTTTTTTGCAACTGTTTATATTATGCCTTTTTGAAGGACGAACCTCTTGAAAGTAGAATGATTTTGTTTGAAATGAATGAAATTGTTTCACACTTACTTTGTTATTATGATACCAAAAGTTTTCTGCTTTTGGTTCTGGATGGTGTTCGATGATGCAGGTCAGGTTGATGGTAGAACCTCTGTCCACGTATCGCTCATGCGACCCCAAAATCTTTGCTGTGGGAACTGCAAAAATAAAAAAATGAAGCATAATTATCCAGTTGTTCATTGAAATATTTTATTCGCGCTTTTTTAACCTACGTATAAAGTGTTCGACATTTTTATTTTTATGATTTCCTGCCGTCATTTACGAAGGAACAAAATATCTGTGGAAACACCAAGATCATTTTGTTTTACTTCCTTCTCTTCAACGTTTTGTCTCTATATTTTAAGGTATGAACAGTAGCTTACGTAACACGATGAACCCGTTTCTACAGGGTGTCCCAGAATTAACTATCTATTTCAATGAAATCGGACAAATTTAATAAAAACTGACATAATTTTGTGTTTATTACTAAATTATGATACAAAAACAAATAGATTTATAAATCATAAGTCAAAACTTTATTGAGAAGTTTCAACATGTGCACCGTCTGTATCTCTGCAAATTTCAGATCTATCCTCAGCGCTGCGAAACACATTTTGAAGCATTTCAGGTGTTATCTCCCGCACTGCCAACTGGATGCGTTCTTTAAGTTCAGCTAAACTATTGATCTTTTGGCGATAAACCTTTGTTTTTATGAAACCCCATGCAAAGAAATCCAGGGGTGTCAAATCCGGAGAACGCGGAGGCCAAGGTCGAGGTCCTCCACGTCCAATCCACCGATTCGGAAGGCGTCTGTTGAGGTATTCTCGAACAATTAGAGCATAATGACATGGTGCTCCATCTTGTTGAAACACAACGTTATCAAGAATGCCATCATCAAGAAGCTGTGGTTCGAGAAACTGCTGAAGCATATCAAGGTAGACGGTACCTGTTACAGTTGCTCCCGCAAAGAAGAATGGGCCATAAATTTTGGATTTGGTCATTCCAAGCCACACGTTAACTTTTGGAGAGTCTCTTTGCCATTCTATGACTTCAGACGGTCTTTCATTGGACCAGATACGACAGTTGTGTCGATTGACTTTACCACACATGTGGAAAGTCGCCTCATCACTGAATAAGATGTTATCCAATAAACTTTCATTTTTTATTTGATCCACAATTTTTGCACACCTTGCTGCTCGATTTGGATAATCCTCTTCATTTAGGGCATGCAGTACTTGAATGTGATAAACCTTTTTCATTAGTGTCGAACGCAAGATTCTATGAACTGTTGTCTTGGATATGTTGAGTCTTCGACCGGCCTCCCTAACCGAAGTTGTTGGTTCATCCTCAAACAATTGTCGTACCTGTTCGGTACTGTTACGTGCTGTCCTTGGGCGTCCTCTTCCCACCTCGTCGTGTACGGATCCAGTTCTTTTAAATTTGTTCACAAGTTCACGAATCGCTTTGTCTGTAGGACCGGTTCTGTGGAATCTTCTTGTAAATTTTTCTCTGATTTCATTACATTGCATTCCTTTGATACGGGATGTTACAACAAAGATGCGTTCTTGTGTATTCATTATTAATAAGGTTCTGAAAGAGAATGAAAATAAAACTATGAAAAACTATGAAAAAATTATGAAAATAAAATTATGAAAAAATTTAGAAATTTATACATTTTTAACACATATTAAACATGATAAACATGATAAACATAAATAAAAGTGTGTTTTTAAAAAATTTGTCCGATTTCATTGAAATAGATAGTTAATTCTGGGACACCCTGTATAAATGAATAATAAGCAGTGATATCCTCGAAACTCTTAATACAAACTGACCTCATTTACATCTGTTTACTTTCATTTTTAACGAGGAAGTATCCAGTAATGATTCAGTGGAAGATGGAATTTATGATTATATTATTATTATTATTATTATTATTATTATTATTATAGTTGTATATAATAGTTTTACGTTAAAAAAGTGCTTTTTTATTTGTCTGCGCTCTTTCTCCAGTTATATACTTGTACAATGTAACATATATTTAAAATAAGAAATGAACGATTTACTGAAAATGAGTTTAAATATCGAACAAAAACTCTTCAGAATTCACCAAACTACTCAGAAATCAGACATTTCTGTATACACTGTACCACTGAGCTCCTCATATAATCAGTGCCTTTCATTTTCCTTAAATTTTTACTGTTATTTCTCCTTCAAATACCGAAATTAAATGTGACATTTTCTTTCAATCTTTAAAATTTATATACTGTTCTTTTCTTTTCCTTCACATGATTTCATTCTCCCAAATACCCACTCTCTTGCACGTGTTTTTACAAATCGTAGGTGTGTTCATCATCATGGGCCGACCAATTTTATAAATACTGTATAAATTTTATTGATAAAGATTCGCAATATTTGTCTCAGCGACCTTAACACAAAATCTAGTAATGGTCTGTTATCATTGATGAACCTTAACATTAGAAGCTTTGCTAAACATCAAAGATACATTAAATCTAATTAAAAAAGTTTTCACGTAATTATACCTACAGAAACATTATTACAGGACCCGTACAAACATCTCTTACTCCTAGATGGCTGTACCTTTTTTAACACTCTCCGCACAGAAAGAAGAGGCAGTATTTGAATTTACGTAACAAAATACCATAAAATGCACAAAAATTTACCTACTCTGCACTGTAGAATCCCATATCGGAAAAATACGCGATAAATCTTACTTTCGATAAATACAAGGCAAAGCCAGCGTTAGTTATGTCCGTTTTTCATTGTATCAGTTTCCCGGAGACACTACCACCGGACCTCCGCCGGACCTCCACCGGACCTCCAAGTGGATAACAATGGACAACTGGAAAGACAGTGGATAACACTTTTTCCCTAGAACCGAAGGTAAGACACTGAGGTCGGAGGCTCGAATCGTGATTGTACAATGTGCCCCATTGCTACAATGGACTACATTAGTTGGTCTGAATTCTGTGCCAGTTTCTACCCTTCTTGACATATTATGATTATTATTAATTACACTGAACAACAAAATAGTAATTTTTTCCTTCTTCGAATGAATTTATGTGACTCCAATGGACATTTTTACCCTGATTACGAATTTGAAAACAGAATTTTTCTATTACCCACCAATTTCGTATATCTAATCGGACAAAAAAGAAAGTACCTTACCTAATTTCACTTATAATTAGTACTTGGGGCTTCTCCTATAAGTGTCTACAGATCTACAGAAGCTAAGGCTAACAAAGACCCTAAGATCCACTCTAAGGTTAGCCCGAGAGAAAGAAGAGAGTAGGGGGTTAAAAGAAGTGAATAAGGGGTTAAGTAAGTAGCAAAACCTATCATTAATGGGTTAACATTCATTCAGAAAAAGAGAGAAAGACTCGCCATCATCATCCGCCAGCCACTGCCGACAAGTCGGAAAAATAGTCGAAGAGAATAGGAAAGGGGTGAAAGATGAAAAGAAGTAAAATAAGAACGCTTACAAACAATGCAAATACAGTCTTAACTCAAACACTGTCATACCAAGCAAACTACAGACATGCAAGTAAAGAAAGGATAAGAAAAAAAATATGAAGAGTATAACAAAAAGTGGGTTAGTTTATGTTACGAGCTACATCTAAGTTCGTGTCAGTCTAATTTTTTTTTTAATATAATTTTATTGCTGGCATAACACACGCTGGCATGTCACAAATTGGCATTAATCGTCAACAGACTCATCCTCGACCATTACCACCAGAGCTCCTGTTGTTAATTGTTTTATTATTTTAAACGACGTTAATATTTTTAAAATGCCTATCTAAGCGGTTTTTAAACATATTAACGCAGGTAGAGTTCACGACGGACGCGGGAAGATTATTCCATTTATCAATTACTTCAAACGTAAAAAGGTTTTTAGCGATGTTAGTAATGAAACGTCTACCACGTAATTTAAATCCGTTATTACGAGTTTTACCATTATCGAAAATGAACAATTTATCAAAATTTACGTCATCGATTTTATTAACGATTTTGAAAACTTCAATAAACTTCCCCCTTAATCTCCTCGTTTCGAATGAATGCAAGTCGAACTCTTTAATCCTATCTTCGTAAGACTTGTTGCGTAGTAACGGAATTAGTTTCGCGGCGCGTCGCTGAACCCTTTTCAACCTATCAATATCCTCATGCAAATACGGGCACCAAAACTGAACGGCATATTCTAAGTGAGGCCTGACTAGGGACTTGTAAAGGGGCAATATAATATTCTTCGATTTAAATTCCAAATTACGCGCTATGAAACCGAACATCCTATTAGCTTTTGCGCAAGACTCCAGGCACTGGTTCCTAACTTTTAAATCTTTAGATACACGTACGCCTAAATCTATTTCCTCGTCAACGATCGCTGACTGTCTATCATCCATCGTGTACGTGTAATTGTTGTACGAGAACGTATATGCAAAACTTTACATCTGTCTACGTTAAATTGCATTTGCCACTTATCCGTCCACTCTATAATCCTATTTACATCGACTTGGAGCCTATTTCTATCGTCCACGTTAACAACTTAACCGCCTATTTTAGTATCGTCCGCGAATTTTGGCACGTTACTGGTCAAGCCAACATCTATGTCGTTAATGTAAATTACGAATAGCAATGGGCCTCTGAACCCTGAGGGTCACCGCTACCTACATCCAACCACCCCGATTCACTACCATTAACAACGACCCTCTGTTTCCTGCACGAAGCCATTCCTCTAACCAGTTAGCTACCTGACCGCGTATACCGTGCGCTTTAACCTTCGCAATTAATCTTCTATGCGGAACTGTATCGAACGCTTTTTTAAAGTCTAGATAAATAACGTCAGCCATTCTATGCCTATCGTATTCGCGCACTATTTCGTTATAAAACTCTAACAAATTAGTTAAACAAGATTTATGGCGTCGAAACCCATGCTGACTACTACTAATCAAATTGCGACTTTCTAAATGATCGACGATACGAACCCTAACTACGGATTTCAAAAGTTTACCGACAATTGATGTTAAGCCAATAGGCCTATAATTGCTAGCTACTGTGCGGTCGCCATTTTTAAAAATTGGCGTAACGTTAACTAATTTGAAGTCTTCAGGAATAATCTCCGCTTCCAGTGACTTATTAAAATTTTTTGTTAAGGGGCCTACGATAACGTCTTTCAAATCTTTCAAATGTCTAGGATAAAGCGCGTCAGGGCCTGGAGTCTTGCTAACTTTTAACTTATCGATATAATGCGCAATCTCACCCTCGTAAACAGTTATTTCATTCAAAATAGTCTCGCTACTAAGTGGAACGATATCGTCCACGTCGGGGACAGTAGTCGGCCAACATACTGGGGCTATATCTTCCTTGGTACCGCTTTTCCATGGTTGATATATCCTAATGAAATCTTTCACCATGTTCATCGCTGAGAGCGGCCAGGTTTGATGGGGAGAAGTCCATGTGGGAGAGAAGGCAATGCATTTTCAAAGACACGTTACACACCATGGCTTGGTAAGCACTAAGCATTTGCTCCACCAGGTAAACATAATTTTGTGATTTGACGCTGCCAGGAAATTTGTAGTCATTTCTTTAAAAGCTTTCCATACTGTTCTTTCAACCTCATCACAAAATTGCCTTCTTTGGTTTTCGCTTCGCTGATTCTAGGGAACTTCTGTTTTAGATATAGAAATTTAGGTCCGTCTTTATTCATGTCTTTAAAAAAATTTTCATCGAACCAATTTTGATATGGAGAAGTGGTAAGAAAACTTTTGCTGAATCTACTAGCTACTGGGCAACATTTTTCTGTCCTGGAACCAAATTTTGTCGAAGTGGCCACTCTTTCTCTGTATAATGACTCCCCCTAGCTCGGCTGTCCCACTCGTAGAGGAAACAAGAGAACTTTTTGTATCCTAACTGCAAGCCAAGAAGTGCAATTACTTTCAGATCACCACAGATATTCTAACGTGTTTATCATAGTCAATATGTTTCAAAAGTAACTGCATATTGTCATATGATTCCTTCATATGAACTTTATGTGCAGTCGGAACCGAAGGATAGACATTACCGTTGTGCAATAATACAGCTTTCAAATTCAACTTTGATGAATCGACAAAAAGCCTCCATTCCTTAGGATTGTGCTCTCGACTAAGTGCCTCCATCAGAGTGTTCATATCATTATAATACACTAAATCACCTCCCATAGAGAAAAACGATGTGAAGTGTGTCTGACCCTCACAAAATGATCATATTTTTAGTCTTTTGTAAGAGATTTCAACCTTTTAATCTGGAACTTAAGAGCTCAGCCTAAGTTTTAGATAGATTCAACTCTGACAAGATCATTTAATTCTGACTGAGAAATTAAATGAGGTTCATACAATGAAGGTGGTTGAAATTGTGTATCCCTTTCATGTCTGTCCAAAGGTTCATTATGAGATTCATCATCAGGTTCATCATCACTTAAAGTCCATGGCTTTGGTGGTTTTGGTACTGGCAAATCGTCACAATGTGAAAGAGGTTGTATGGCTGGCAGTAAATCAGGATATTGAATCGCATGTTTAGATTTTGAGGAATAGTTACTAGTGATGCACCGGAGTTCCGGCTAATTTAGAAAGCCTCCTGCTCCGGCCTCTGGCCGGAGGTGCCAAGTACACCAAACTCATTTCTGACAACTTTTAGTTTTAATTCTATGAAACTATAAAACCTCATTTCTGCACCCGAATATTTCAGTTCTCAGATGACTGTAATAATAATTTATTTTATGAGTGATCAGTGATTATATTAATATTTCAGTTCTCAGTGACTGTAATAATAATTTATTTTATGAGTGATCAGTGATTGTATTAATAACATTGGGTAACAAAATTTGAAAAATTTTCTGTTTATTGTGATTTTTCTGTCGTTTCTTAATGATTTCGGGGCGCTGATTCCAAAAATTATATTGGTTTTGCTCTATCATCAACCGTTTCAAAAATATAGATTATCACACTTTTCATATGGCTTTCGGTATACAGTGCTCTTGCAGTCTTCTCCAAGCAAATTCCACTCTTTGAGTCTGGAGGTCAGAAGCTCAGACCCTGATTTCGTCAGACCCAAGTCTCTAATTAAGTCCTATAATTCCCTCTGATTTGGAAAGTGAGGGTTTGTACTGAAAGTTACTGTATATTCTTCATCATGACTATCCTCACCAGCCGACATCTCAGATGAGCTAGCTGCATCCTCATTTTCAACCTGCAAAGCAAAGAAACAAAATATAGGCATAGCTATATATGTAGAAGAGCATCAGCACTAAGAAAAATCGACATATAATGACCCACAGTCTGTAAATACAGAAGGTAAAGTAATGGATAGATACCTGTTCTGGTGGACGTGGTATTGGAAGACCTTCGCCATGTGGTACAGGAGCTATGGACGACGCTATGCTTGGATACTGAAGAGTCTGCCTTCCTTTAACTTTCCTGTACTTAGAAATATCTACCATGCAGTAGTAACAATCGTCGTGGTGGCTCTTTGGTTCTCTCCATATTCTGGGTACCACAAAGGGCATTGCCTTGCGTACTCCCCGCAGCCACCCTTCAAGTGTGGAGCGGCAGCTTCCACAGATCACATGGGGTGCCCAGGGCTTATCTTGGTCACCCATAGGCATACCAAAATAGAGCCGATACGCGATCCAGAACTTGGTGCCTTTCACAATCTTGTGCGATACTTGCTTGGGGCCTATGTAATACCCACAAACGTAGCAGAATATATCCGGCGAGTGTTTATAAGCTTTAGTTGCCACTCTCTTTACCAAACTGTACTACATTAATCATAACCTGCAGATATAGAGAGAAGAGTTATTAAATCTGCAACAGATTACAGAGTCCAGAAAAAAAATGTATTCACAACACTGAAATAATGTTCGCAATAAAAAAGGATCGATAACACTCAAATCGTCAGCACAGAGAAGCACAGAAACACAGTACCTCAGTGCTGGTAACCATCAGACAAACAACCTGCTTTCTTTGTGTGCTCACACTTACTGACTTCTCAGACTCTGCGCTCTTCTTTATATAGCACAGTAGAAGTTTCGGGCAATTTCTAGAGCAAGAAACTGTCAACGAACATCCGGATTGTTCTCAACAATTCCTGATTGTTCTGATATTGCTGCGCCCATAACAACATTATACTGGTAAAACATGAAAAATGGATTATCTCTGAAACCATTGATGATACACACAAACCAAGGCCAGATTTGGACTCAGCGCCCACAAATGCATATAAAAACATAAAAAAATTCTATATAAACAGAATCAGTGTTACACAGTGTAATCGATTTGATATAGGCTATTTCACTCAGCATTCAGCAAGACATCATAAGTTTCATAACCTGAGGATATTCTGTTCAATGGGAATTTTTAGAGAAATTAGCACACACAAAGCATAGAAAGTCGACTTTTATAAAGTTTAAGTTATTAAAGACTTAATAACTTAAAATAGCAGGACTATAATATATAAACCCTAAATAGATGAGACGATGGACTACACACACACAACACACACACACACACACATACACACATATAAATACTGAAATAAATCAATTGGCCGGAGCAAAAAACACTAAGCCGAAGGTTCCGGCCAAAATCTGCCTCCGGTGCATCACTAATGGTCACTTATCTTCGTTAAATAGAAGTAGCAATCAGCCGAGTGGTTTCTTTGTTCTCTCGATACATTGGGACCGCAAAAGGCATTGAAAAATGAATACCTTTCAACCACCCTCTCAGAGATCTTGTACAAGACACAACATACATGAGGATCCCAGATTTTGTCTTGCTCTCCTAATTTGCAACCGAAATGAAGTTCATACTTCTTTTTAATTAACGGAGTGAAACCCTGCTTTTGAGATTTTGTCGTAAATTCACCACACACAAAACAAAAACTGTTTTCTCCCATTATTTGGTCCAAGTGAAGTCTTTTAGTACCATTTTCATCAAAATCGAGATTAGCCTAGGGGTCGCTGAAAGAGCTTAAAGATAGCATGCTTCAGTCATTTCCGGTAAAGTGCTAACTTTGTAACTGATGGAGATAACCCTATCAACCTGACCCTTCTTTTGATCCTCTCGACGAAAAAATGTGATTAGGAACAATTTTGATGTCGGAACAAGTTACGGTTTTTAAGATATTTGACATCAAAATATATCAATTGTCATAGAGTTACACAGTTTTGTAGTGATTTAGGAATAGTCTGTAGTGATTTCTGTGTTTAAAAATTTAATTTCACTTGAAGTAAGTCGTTGTGCACAGTTGGAAAGAAATGACATAATATGGTCAATTTCTTTTGTATGTAAATACCATATGTCAACTGGCCAGCATGTAACATAATACATCTTTTCCAGATATCCTAATAAACGACCTACGTCCTGCGCAACTTCCTCAAGCTAAGATGGATCCTGAACCAGTGACAACTCGTAGTGGTAAAAGACTTCAGATGACTCAAGAACTTCCTCGTAAAAATACAAAAGTGTCACCATCTGTACCTGTTCTAAGGAATGAACCAAATCATTTCCTTGTAGGTCAGCCGTCCTCCTCTATATGTGGCGCAAGGTTGGATACAGCACGACAAGTGCTCTAGTTTTTCTTCCATGTAAATCAAAGCCCATCATTGAACAGGAACGAAGCATTTAAAATAACTGTAGACAATGTATTGACCTTCTGGAACATGGCACGCATAAAGACCATTCGGCCGCATAACTACGTAGCGAAGCTACAATCTTTGTGGCGTGGGTGGAGGCTGTAGGACAAGGATTAGAAAAGAGAGAGTGACCCAGACAATAAACGGGCCATCTTTGCAGATAAACTCAATAAGCTCTGGGATATTGGAGCCTTTGATGCTATTGAGGAAGTTATAATGAATAGCTTCTCACGAATGATGACAAAAGGGAAGACATAAGCTTTTATCTGGACCAGCACGATGGACGAGAAGCTACACTTACTGGCAACGATAAAATTTTCGCTAAGAAAAAGCTTCAGATATTGAAGGAGCTCCAGAAACAGAACGCAGTAATGCGAACTTCATCAGCTCAGAGTAGCGCATCAGCAACCCCAGAATATGAGGAAATCGGCGCCCTGTCAGATGACAGTGAGACAGAGACCCATGGAGAGCCTGAGAGCACCGATTTCTCACCAGGACCATCAACAAGGCCGTAGTTCATGGTATTGAAGGCTCCAAAACGTATCATGCAGGACCCCGAGCTGACATCGACATTTGATAGAATCAAAATGAGTGATAATGAGACAACCATGGTAGTAGCTACAGTTCTAAGGGTGTGTGGCGCCAGCTTGTTCAACTTCAGCTTGTCCCGATCACTACGCGCCGTGAGCGCATGGCAAACAGACATAATATTTCGCTAGAAATTCTGGATTCGGTTCGACGGAACCTTCCTCAGTTCGTTACATTACATTGCATTGGGACGGTAAGTTGACTAAGGGCAGGTACGGTGATGCCCACGAAGCACTTACTATACTTGTCTTAGGTCCCACTCCCAATTTTTCCAAGGGTAAACGTCTTGGTGTTCAGAGGCTACCACATGCTACTGGGAAATCTCAAACGGAAGCAACTGTAGATATGCTGGAAATGTGGGAGGTCAAGGAGAAAGTGAAAGCTCTCGTTTTTTATACAACCGCAAGTTTGCCGGTAGAAGTAATTAGTAGCACGTCTATAAACATGTTTAAAAATCGATTAGACGCATATGTTGATAGATTGGGTATAGTTTAAGATAGTAAAATTAAGGCTTTGTGGTTCGGAACCCACGTAAAATTAAATTGTAGGTCCCCTCCGCCACCACGGAGGACATGCACAATACACAATTGGAACTTGTTCTTGGCAGTGTGTGGGAGACCTTGTTCGGAAAGACCAGCACTCCTGAAAACACCATATTCCATCAGTTCAAGTCTTCATGGCACTCCATAGACACTAATCTGCTGCATCAAACACTTGAACTCTCGAACCCGTGGCTTCTGAAATGTGCAGAAGAGGCAAAGAAAGACCTGATTGAAGTGTTTACAACGGGAGAGAAGTTGCTTCGGGATGACTACAGAGAATGTGCAGAGAACGCACTGATCCTCCACGGGGAGGTGATTCCTCGAGGTCACCAAAAAAGGAAATTTGGTTCAACGCACCACACCCGTTGGATGGGCAAAGTTCTCTGCGCCCAGAAGATGCTCATGTGGGCGGAGAAGTTACACTATGATGAAAGGTTCCTGACGAAACTGAGGAGACTGAATACTTTAATTCAGTTGTTTTACACGTCATACTGGATGAAAGCAATCAGCGGAGCGGATGCACCAATCAATAACCTGTGATTTACCAAAGCCATGATGAGCTTCAGACAGTTAGACGTGGAAGTGGCCAACGCCGCTCTCGAGAAATTCTTCCGTCACAAGTGGTATCTGACGGAGGAAGTTATAGTCTTCGCTCTGTTCAGTCACCATCCTGCAGCCACAGACGAACTGAAGCAGGCACTAGCGTCGAAGCTGACTGAAACTGAAAAACCAGATAGCTTCAGGATCGGGAGGCCAACTTTCACAACCATCATTGTCACGGCAAAAACATTTCGTGAGAACATATGAAAATAAAAACCCACTCTAATAGACAGAGTTTATTTCCACGACAGTTTCGACGCCCACTGGCATCCTCCTCGGGTGGATACAGAAACACGAATGAACCAAAACAAGAGGGAAAAACAGTCCAGGGACCGACCGTTAAGAAATTCGCACCTAGGTTAGATCCCATTCTCCCGACACCGGAAGGGCATTTTCATTAAGTACATTCGCGCAAATTTAAAACTATCTTCCTGTTCTAAACATACAGATTCTATTATATTTTTTTACATAATTATTGAATTTATTATTAATTTTATTACATTTAATATTGCATAATTATTTATTACAGAAATTATAAATTTATTATTACATTGGTTATTACATTATTGTTTATTATACAGAACTTATAAACCGAAAAACGAATGAAAAAAGCCGATTAGGAAACAATCCAGAGAAATTCGCACCTAGGTTAGATACCGTTCTCCCGACACTGGAAGGGCATTTTATTACAGGGTCCGCTTATAAGTACATTCCCACAAATTAAAACTATCTTCTTGTTCTATACATACAGATTCTAATATTTTGACATAATTACTGCATTTATTATTACATTTACATTTTTTTAACATTTATTATTATTACCTTTACCCTAATTATTAAATTTATAATATTACCTTTATTATTACATCTGTTGCATTTATATTTATTTCCATATTTTTTACTTCCATTATTACATTTACTAAAGGCGAGTAAGGAAACATTCCAATCCAGAGACATTTAAGAAATTCACACTTAGGTTCGAACACGTTCCCACGACTCCGTAAGGGATTTTTTGACCAAGAATCTCATTAAAGGGTCTAACTCATAAGTACCTTCGCACAAATTAAAATTATCTACTTTTTCTATACACACAGATTCTATTATTTTTCTTTTGACATAATTATTACATTTATAAAGTACCTTACTTGATTCCCAATCTATAGCATGATTATTTTGGCTGGCGTGATAAAAAATGGCATTATTAGTATTACAACTTCTGAAGGCATGTTTGTGTTCTTTAATACGGGTTTCAATATTTCTTCCAGTTTCTCCCACGTATACTAAATCACAACTTTTAGAGGGAATGCTGTAGACACAGGCTTGTTCCTCTTTTGCCACGTTATTCCTAACCTGTGTCTACAGCATTCCCTGTAAAAGTTGTGATTTAGTATACGTGGGAGAAACTGGAAGAAATATTGAAACCCGTATTAAAGAGCACAAATATGCCTTCAGAAGTTGTAATACTAATAATGCCATTTTTTATCACGCCAGCCAAAATAATCATGCTATAGATTGGGAATCAAGTAAGGTACTTTATAAATGTAATAATTATGTCAAAAGAAAAATAATAGAATCTGTGTGTATAGAAAAAGTAGATAATTTTAATTTGTGCGAAGGTACTTATAAGTTAGACCCTTTAATGAGATTCTTGGTCAAAAAATCCCTTACGGAGTCGTGGGAACGTGTTCGAACCTAAGTGTGAATTTCTTAAATGTCTCTGGATTGGAATGTTTCCTTACTCGCCTTTAGTAAATGTAATAATGGAAGTAATAAATATGGAAATAAATATAAATGCAACAGATGTAATAATAAAGGTAATATTATAAATTTAATAATTAGGGTAAAGGTAATAATAATAAATGTTAAAAAAATGTAAATGTAATAATAAATGCAGTAATTATGTCAAAATATTAGAATCTGTATGTATAGAACAAGAAGATAGTTTTAATTTGTGGGAATGTACTTATAAGCGGACCCTGTAATAAAATGCCCTTCCAGTGTCGGGAGAACGGTATCTAACCTAGGTGCGAATTTCTCTGGATTGTTTCCTAATCGGCTTTTTTCATTCGTTTTTCGGTTTATAAGTTCTGTATAATAAACAATAATGTAATAACCAATGTAATAATAAATTTATAATTTCTGTAATAAATAATTATGCAATATTAAATGTAATAAAATTAATAATAAATTCAATAATTATGTAAAAAAATATAATAGAATCTGTATGTTTAGAACAGGAAGATAGTTTTAAATTTGCGCGAATGTACTTAATGAAAATGCCCTTCCGGTGTCGGGAGAATGGGATCTAACCTAGGTGCGAATTTCTTAACGGTCGGTCCCTGGACTGTTTTTCCCTCTTGTTTTGGTTCATTCGTGTTTCTGTATCCACCCGAGGAGGATGCCAGTGGGCGTCGAAACTGTCGTGGAAATAAACTCTGTCTATTACAGTGGGTTTTTATTTTCATATTTTGACCTTCACGTAGAAAAAAGTGAAGTTTTTTGCATTTATTTCGTGAGAACTTTGATGCCGCTGAAAGGGGTGTCAAGACGAATACAGAGTATGCCACAATAATAACTGACAACCATAAGGAACGGCAACGATTACTACAGGCTGTTGAGCAGAAAGCACTAGGATAGAATTGTAGAGAATAATTTGTAAATTTGCTTATCATTAAAGAGTGGGGTCTGGGAGCATAATAAAATGCAAATGCCGGACGGAGCCTGTTCTTCAGGCCAGAAAAGGGTCAGTCCAGAGTGGGCATTTTATTATCCTCCTCCCCCGTTATTTTTACTGGTCTTACGTGAGGATGAAAAAATTACTACAAATGTAGTGTACATGAAAACATTAATAACAACATATTTTAGTGGTAATTTCGGTTTTTATGAAAATGGTACCAAAATGTTCAACAAAATGTTCCAGATTTAAAAATTCTCAAACTAATAGAAATATACAAACTAACCGTTGATGTTGGAGCATAAAGTGGGGTATAAAAACCTTGTTGCAGAGTGTAAGAATGTAATTCGGTTTTTTGATGTGCGTGCTTGATTGTCTTGTGTTGAAACGGTGTTGGGTTTGGGAAGCTAATATTTTGTTTGGAATGAATACTGGTGCAGTATTATTGGCAACTTGGCACGCGCTAAAATCTTTTCAGAGAAAACCGAAAGATAAATTCATGAAATCAAACAAGCCATTGTATCCCTTTTCCTATTTCGATTCCAATTTTCTTTTCCCTGTTCCCTTCCCGCGACACACTAGTTACATAAATGATAAACAATTTTATTACTCAATAATAATAAAGAAATAAAAAAAAATGTGTTAGCTACAGGTATCTAAGACTCATTGTCAAGGTATTTAATATCAATGTATTTAATATTATACATAGATTCTATATCTCAAGAAAAAAAGAATGCGTAATCGTAGTTTAAATCCATATGTACAGGTTGTTCGAAAAGTCCCGCCACCCCCTATAAAATGTACATATTGTAATACCAATTTTATTTTTGTGTGATTAATTGAATTTACATGTGGTTCATTGACATTTTTTTTCTTTTTCAGGTATAAGAGTTGTGTGAACAATGGCAGACCAGTCCACTTACACTCTGGAGAAGAGGTTAGTGATGAGTGCATGGGCTCATGAAAGGTCACATACAAGCAAAACGATGCATGATACCCAGAATGATTTCAACACAAGATTCAATAAGGCTGCACCACCAAAGAAGACGGTATTACGCTGGGAGAAAAAGCTGTTTGAAACTGGCTCCATCAAGGACAGACCACGATCGGGAAGACCAACAACGCAAGCAGAACAGTGTGAAGGTGTGATTGCATAGGTGGCTCGTTCACCGAAAAAAATCACTTCGGAAACGATTACAAGAACTTGCAGTCCCCATGTCCACAATGAGAGATCACATGACAAAAGATCTCAACATGAAACCATACCACCCTTCATTTGTTAATGAATTAAGCGATACAGATAGTAGTAACTGTACTTACTGTAATTAAAGTAATTGTTGCTATTGACTTGTTTCTTAAATTACACTTACCACATATAAATACAATTATTCACACAAAAATAAAATTGGTATTACAATATGTACACTTTATAGGAAGTGACGGGACTTTACAAACACCCTGTACAACTCCGGACCAGGAAAATAGAACACCGTCTCAAATGCGCTCATGACCTTGACAATACCTTTAAGTTATACACCTTTATGAGGAATATTGAGTATCTGTGGTGTCACTATGATAAAAAGTCACTTCTGTGTGCCAATTTTGAAAAAAAAAAAAATATAGCAAAAACCTCATTAAACCGTGAAAAGTTAATGCAAAGTGACATACCAAAATATTAGAATATCTTTTCAGGTGTAACAAACAAATTGAGTAAATTAATTGTTCATTGAATACTGCCAATATATTAAACCTTTATCAAAGACTTTAACTCTGCGTCTTAGTATTAGCTGGTCCACCCTCAGCTCTGATTACGGCCACCAATCGACGTGGCATCGAGTCAACAAGCCTCTTGCAATTTAGGGTGTGTCAATTTTGTCAACTTTTTTCAAATCAATTTTGGTAGTGAAAATATAGTGTCTTTTCATGTCAAAACTTGAAATTGGCCAACCAAAATGAAATGAAATAACCCTTACCTACATCAATTTTACCTTAAAGTTTCAGAAATTGACTCTTTTACTAAATAATAGGACATAAATTGATTAACTATTCATCTGTCACAGAATTATCCCACTGATCGCATATGGAGTGTTTTCAGGGTCATATAGTTGTTGTACAATGTACAAGTCACAACATGAATAGAACTGTCCCTCACTCTCAGTCCTCAGTTGCCTCTTAGATGTCATAGACGGTGGTTTGCTGTTATTGCTCTTGTACCTACTTCATAGTTATTCTACTAGACGAATACTACAGTTTAACTGTAAGTATGGATTATTGATTATTACAATTATTTATTATTATCATATTCTTCTGTCTAATTATGTTGTAATCCCATGAAATATTTTTTTATTGAATTTTAGAACATCGAATGACTAAACTTTGAAACATCGTAATTGATATAAAATACTTAAATGTTTTTCTTTCTTTTCAGATATTCCTAAGATGCCAAAATTGAAGACAAGAGGTCAGTCGTCATGCCACTTGAGCCTGTTAGTCGGTACAGGCAAGGAGCTTCCCGTATCAGAACTACCAACAATGCGAGACATGCTGAGACTAGGGTTACTCCTTCGTGAACAAAATACAAAGGATAGAAGGAACTACACAGGGAAAGAGCTCATAAAAGACATGATTCCCCCTCTTCTGCATCAGTGGAAAAAAACTAATGTGTTATTCAAACCACCTGTACTCAATCAGTATAGAACTATTGAGCTAAAATTAACAAAGCTGTGGAACAAAGCAGTTGAGCCATCACTTGGTAAAGGAAAACTAGCAAAGAAAAATAAATTTCAGCACACACTTAATACTCTTCTTGACATTTTTAACTGCCAGTGTCCCATAGAGTTGTGTTCTGAAGCCAATTGTTCTCCCTCATGCAGAAGAGAACCTCACCCTCACATTGGTTGTCGCTGTCCTCGTGAGAAGAAGATCCCTGTTTTGGAGCTGGCTTTCATAAAGGCGCAGAGAACAAAGGCAGGAGGCCAAGGAAGTATGCAGATTGGTTCGGCAGATTATTCAGAAACCAAAAAACAGATTGTTATTGCTAAGAAAAAAGAGGAAATCCGAGAGAGGGAAGAAAGGAAGAAAAAGAAGAGTGAAGAAGCCACCCAAAGAGATGAAGAGCTCTATCAAGAGGTTTCTCACTTCTTTGAAAGCTCTTCAGATGAACAGAAAGAAGCAACAGCAGATGATAGCTCCAAAATGCCATCTGAACCTTCGCCGAAGAGAATGAAATACAACACTAAAGACATCTCAAACATTGCCCTTGCCAGTATTCGCCACCATACGGGCTACGAGAGACTGCAGAGATTGCCACTGCCGCTTGGATAGATGCAGGCCTCATCAGCCGAGAGGATACATCCTTAGTGATAGATCATAATATGATAAGAAGAGCACAAGAAAAAATAATGAAGGAAATATCTGATCAGCATGAAAAAGATTTGAAGGAGGAAGGTCTCTCTTGCCTTTTGCTTGATGGAAGAAGAGATGACACAAAAGTTCTCCTAGAGGTAGAGGGAATGGACAGAAAGTTTCCCAGTCTCATCAAAGAAGAACACTACTCTGTGTGTTCCGAACCTGGTGGCCGCTATTTGTTTCACTTTGTTCCTGAAGCAGAAGTAGAAGGCAAGAAACAGGCAGAGGCAATTGCTGATCAAATAATATGTTGGCTTCAAGAAAGAAGACTTGAAAGTTCACTGCAGGCCGTTGGTGGAGACTCAACTGCGGTGAACACTGGATGGTAGGGCGGTGTTATGACGCATTTAGAGAAAAAACTTGGAAGAAGGCTTGTTTGGATTGTATGTGATTTGCACACAGGGGAACTACCTCTTCGTCGTCTCATCCGGGAACTTGATGGTCCTACAAAGAGCAACAACAAGAGGTCAGGCCCCCTTGGTAACATGCTAGATGAAGCAACGGAATTAGAAATAAATACAAAATTTCCAAAGGTCGACAGTGTTGTCTGAAGAAGTTATGAAAGACCTCAGCACGGATCAATCTTACGCTCATCGTATTGTTCAAGCAATCAGATCAGGAGAGTTGCTTCAAAATCTGGCTCTCTTGGAGATTGGACCCGTAAGTCACAGTCGTTGGTTAACTACAGCGATTCGTTTCTGCAGGATTTGGGTTTCCAAACATGCACTGAAGGGCAAAATGCTACAGAATTTGATGTTGATTGTTGAATTTATTATTGGGTTTTATCTTCCTTACTGGTTCAATGTAAAACTTAATCCAATGTGGATGGAGGGGCCCAACCACATCTTGTTTCAATTACAGCTACTGAGAACCCAAAGGAAAGTAGTGGTGGACATCGTGTTACCTGTGGTGAGAAGGTCCGCTTGGTATGCTAGGCTAGAGGCAGTTTTGCAAGCAATACTCTGCAGCCAATGTACCAAAGAGCGAACTGAGGCTGTGGAAATCATTCTAAAGCTTAGAGGAACATCACTAGATGATGACCAGCTGGGAGACTGCTCTGTTCAGACAAGGAAGGTACCTCTGATAAACGTCAATGCCACGAAATTGTCAGAATTAGTTAACTTGAGTTCGGAAGTTTTGGAGCCACCACTGACAACATGTATAACAAACAAAGATTTAACACAACTTAAAGAGGCCCCAATGTCAGTGCCAAAGTGGCCTTCTCACACTCAGAGTGTGGAGAGATGTGTGAAAATGGTCACAGAAGCAGCTAGTCAAGTTTACAGTCACGAGAGGCGAGAAGGCTACATCAAAGCGCAAGTAGCAAGCCGAATGCTACATGTCAAGGGACCGCAGCAAAAAGGACATGACTGCATTGGTTACTTTCAAATAGACTCTGAATGATATCTTATTGACACTTTAAATGTTGATAGGATGTTTGCGCACATTTGTTATTTTGTTACGAATTTACGGAAAAATGGAATTTTTTAATTAAAATTGATGTAGGTAGGAATTATTTTTTATTGTTTTTGAAGCAAGGATATTATTTTGTATGCCAAATGATTACATTAAATTGCTACCAAATCACAGGATTTTCAATTTAGTCATTTCACCACCAAAATTGACACCCTACTCTTGCATTCTTCTATGGTTATCGACTGCCAGGTTGTGAAACACCTTTTCACTTCAATAAGTGTTCCTGGTTTACGCTTACAATATTCCAATGATTTTCTATTGGATTAAGATTGGAAGAATTAACTGGCCATGGTAGTACTTCAATTTCATGAGCATCAAACCACAGAGATGTTGCACGAACCGCATGATCTGGAGCCAGGTCAGTTGAAATACAAATGGTTTTTCTCCATACAGCTGTTCTGCAGACTCCAGCATGAAGTATTCTAAGATTTCTTGATAAACGTGACTATTGACAGTTCTATTTACAAATTCACTTATTCCTCAGAAAATTAATCCCTTCCGTTTGGCATATGGGCCACAATCAACGCTTACGCACCCTGAATTTGTTTTCGCTGGAAACTCGGAGGCTGCGCGGTCAACTCATCGAGGTTTTCAAGCTCTTCCACGGGTTCAACGATGTCGAGTTTAGAAGCATGTTTAGTTTAAATGATAACTCAACTCGCAACAATGGTTGGAAGTTGGATTTAAAACGGTGTAGCACTAGTGTGTGTGAGAATCTTTACCGATAAGATCTGTGACACGTGGAACAGGCTACCTTCAGAAGTTATGAACAGTTCCTCTGTGGATCAGTTCAAGAAAAGGTTAGACCGAATCTTGCACACCATTTGAGGGTGTAGAATTTTTCCCTGGCAGCTGTTGCTATTGGTACCTCCTCGGTATGGGCCGCAAGGCCTTTTGATGCACTTCTTTTCCTTGTAACTCCTTGTAACTCTCTCTCTCTCTCTCTCTGTTATATATATATATATATATATATATATATATATATATATATATATATATATTCGGGAAGCCGAAGTCGAAGCCGAAGCCGGCTTCAGCTTCGACTTCGGCTTCGAGACATGGTTATTTGTATAGTTTGAGGTATTTAATTTTTTTATTTAACTAATTTATAGTTTTATTATTTGTAATACTATTAACCAAAAATAGTTAACCTACACTTATTTAGAATATGGAACTCGTCTTCCGGTCCCGGAATAGACTCGGCTTCGGCTTCGGCTTGAAGTCGAAGACCCGGCTTCAGCCCCATGTATGATGCTTTTTCAGAAATTTTTGTTTCCAACGCAATTAAATTTGATAACAGTTTAAAATTTAATCTTTCAAATACATTTGTCTTTAATAGGAATAAAATACAGTATATACATAAAATTATTGTATTTCATTGCTTTTCGTTGTGTGTGTGTGGTTAGCGTCGCTGACTACGAATCCATTGGCCCCGGGTTCGAGACCCGACGGCAGCCGGCGCGCAGCAAAACCCAGCTGTTCATCCTTCCACACAAAGAAAGTGGTTGGTAGATAAATGGGTACCCTAGGTGGCCTAGTGGTTACGATGCTGGGCTGCTGATGGGGGGTGGTTCGGATTCCACGTTAAACTGTAGGTCTAAGGTGGAGTGAAAAGCTTGACCTTCGTCAGAATGAACAATTCGGGCGGAAGCTAACCAAAGGTTATCATAATTTTATGCTTAACCTTTTATTCATTTTTTAACTCACTTCGACCATTTTCATTACCAGAAAATTTATTAATTTAGAGCTTACGTGTTTCCTTCCATCATATTTTCAGCACGTTCATGTAAAACGAGGTTTTAACTAAACACACACACACACACACACACACACATATATATATATATATATATATGAAAATTATTTCACGAAAGTAACACCTGAATAATATTTATGATGAATAAAACCACGAAGGAAAGGAAACACAGAATGGTGCTCAAGCGCTTTCGTCTAATGACATCCTCAGGAACACTGAAGTACATAAAGAGTTACAGCCTATATATAGGTTACAGAAAAAAAAAAATATATATATATATATATAATAAACGGAGAGATAAAAATAAAAAATTAAAATAAAAAATTAAACATTAAAGGATTGTGGGAGGCGCATACAAATTAGTAAGGAAAAACTACTGATTTTTAGCACAAGATCAAATGAATTGTTTCCAACCAATGTTATAGATAATTAAAAAAAATAAAAATACAAATTTATACTGGAAATCTGCCCGGGTTTTAGCACTCTGTCCTTCTTGTTAAAGTTCGATGTCTATAAAAATAAATTGAAAAATAAAAGTTATTAGAGTAGCATACAAGTTTACCGAAGATTTAGCGTTCTACCCTTCTTATCTAAATCTGTTCTCAAGGAATTCAAAACAACAGGATCGAGTTGAAAAAGACCTTTGCTTATGTTGAAGTTATTTGTAAGGGATAATGGCAGACTCAAGAATATTTCTATTAACAATGTTGCCAGAGTGAAATAAAACTGAAACATTATTCCAATCAATACAGTGGGATAACTCTGACAAATGGACAAAAAGGGCACTGGGCGACTGTCCCGTTCTAACGGAATATTGATGCTGTTTTACACGCGTGTGCAAATCCTTTCCCGTCTGACATAGGTCAGACGGGAAAGGATTTGCACACACGTATAAAATAGCATCAATATTCCGTTAGAAAAGGACAGTCGTCCAGTGCCCTTTTTGTTCAGTTGTCAGAGTTATCCCACTGTATTGATTGGAATAATGTTTCAGTTTTATTTCACTCTGGCAACATTGTTAATAGAAATATTCTTGAGTCTGCCATTATCCAACTTACAAATAACTTCAACATAAGCAAAGGTCTTTTTCAACTCGATCCTGTTGTTTTGAATTCCTTCAGAATAGATTTAGATAAGAAGTGTAGAACGCTAAATCTTTGGTAAACTTGTATGCTACTCTAATAACTTTTATTTTTCAATTTATTTTTATAGACATCGAACTTTAACAAGAAGGACAGAGTGCTAAAACCCGGGCAGATTTTCAGTATAAATTTGTATTTTTATTTTTTTAATTGTCTATAACATTGGTTGGAAACAATTCATTTGATCTTGTGCTAAAAATCGGTAGTTTTTCCTTACAAATTTGTGTGCTCCTCCCACAATCCTTTAATGTTTAATTTTTTAATTTTTTTATTTTTATCTCTCCGTTTATTATATATATATATATATATTTTTTTTTTCTGTAACCTATATATAGGCTGTAATTCTTTATGTACTTCAGTGTTCCTGAGGATGTCATTAGACGAAAGCGCTTGAGCACCATTCTGTGTTTCCTTTCCTTCGTGGTTTTATTCATATATATATATATATATATATATATATATAACATTAAGTTTCACGAACACCAGATTACACTAGGCTTAGTGGTCGTTTTACAATGGTTAGTGACGATTTCGGCCAATCACGAGCTTTGTAACAAATTTCGACTTTATCAAAAAGAATGGTCTCCGTGACCAATATTAATATTAACTTAACATTTAATATATATATATAATATATATATATATATATATGATGAATAAAACCACGAAGGAAAGGAAACACAAAACTGGTGTTCAAGCGCTTTCGTCTAATGACATCCTCAGGAACACTGAAGTACATAAAAGGGTTACATCCTATATATAGGTTACAGAAAAAAAATAAATAAATAAATAAATAAATAACAACATATATATATATATATATATATATATATATATATATATTATATATATATATATATGCAATAAACGGAGAAGTAAAAATAAAAATAAAATTATTAAAGGATTATCAGAGAGGCATACAGATTTGTAAGGAAAAATATCGATTTTTAGCACAAGATCAAATGAATTATAAAAATACGAATTTATACTGGAAATCTGCCCGGGTTTTAACACTCTGCCTTTTATGGTCAAGTTTCGATGTATATAAAAATAAAATGAAATTAAAAGATAATAAAGTAGCATACAAGTTTACCAAAGATTTAGTGTTCTACCCTTCTTATCTAAATCTGTTTTGAAGGAATTCAAAACAACAGGATCGAGTTGAAAAAGACCTTTGCTTACGTTGAAGTTATTTGAAAGTTGGATAATGGCAGACTCAAGAATATTTCTATTAACAATGTTGCTAGAGTGGAATAAAACTGAAGCATTATTCCAATCAATACAGTGGGATAACTCTGACAAATGGACAAAAAGAGCACTGGACAACTGTCCTGTTCTAACGGAATATTGATGCTGTTTTATACGTGTGTGCAAATCCTTTCCCGTCTGACCTATGTAAAAGGAATCACATTGTTTACAACCAATTTTATACATAATGCCTGAATTATTGGTAGGGCTATTTTTTACTATGATATTTTTCACAATATTGTTATATGAAAATACTACATTAATATCCAAAAGTTTAAGTACATTATCAATGCCTAAAAAGCCCGGGAAAAATGGAAGTATTAAAATATTTTTTGACAAAGTACGAGTGTTATTATTGACGCGATAGAAAGTTCGTTTTGCCTTGTTGAGACAAGATTCCATAAACGCAGATGGATAACACAGATCACTTCCAATACCGTTGATTTTTTCCAATTCGGCATCGATGTATTCCGGACTGGCGATCCTAAGGGCGCGGAGAAATATTGATGAAAAAATGGCCTTCTTAGTGGGGGTGTCATATCCCGAGTAAAAGTGTACGTACGACAAATTGTTTGTTGTTTTCCGATAGATACTAAACTTAAAACCTGTTCTTTCCCTATGTACACGCACATCCAAAAATGGGATTGAATTGTCTTGTTCCACTTCTAAAGTAAACTTAATGGAGGGGACTTGATCGTTTAACTGAAGGAGGAAGTTATCCAGGTCACGATTCATGGGCCAGATACACAAAATATCGTCGACGTACCGCAACCAAGGGATGCCAACCCCCAGGATTCTCGGAATGTAAGTAATTTCGAAAAACTCCATATAAATATTGGAGAGGAGGGGCGATAAGGAGTTGCCCATGGCCATCCCAAAAACGTATTGATAATACTCGTTATTGAAAGTGAATTTACTTTCAATAACTTTCAATTCACTTCCAATAACGAGTATTATCAACAAGTTTTTGGGATGGCCATGGGCAACCCCTTATCGCCCCTCCTCTCCAATATTTATATGGAGTTTTTCGAAATTACTTACATTCCGAGAATCCTGGGGGTTGGCATCCCTTGGTTGCGGTACGTCGACGATATTTTGTGTATCTGGCCCATGAATCGTGACCTGGATAACTTCCTCCTTCAGTTAAACGATCAAGTCCCCTCCATTAAGTTTACTTTAGAAGTGGAACAAGACAATTCAATCCCATTTTTGGATGTGCGTGTACATAGGGAAAGAACAGGTTTTAAGTTTAGTATCTATCGGAAAACAACAAACAATTTGTCGTACGTACACTTTTACTCGGGACATGACACCCCCACTAAGAAGGCCATTTTTTCATCAATATTTCTCCGCGCCCTTAGGATCGCCAGTCCGGAATACATCGATGCCGAATTGGAAAAAATCAACGGTATTGGAAGTGATCTGTGTTATCCATCTGCGTTTATGGAATCTTGTCTCAACAAGGCAAAACGAACTTTCTATCGCGTCAATAATAACACTCGTACTTTGTCAAAAAATATTTTAATACTTCCATTTTTCCCGGGCTTTTTAGGCATTGATAATGTACTTAAACTTTTGGATATTAATGTAGTATTTTCATATAACAATATTGTGAAAAATATCATAGTAAAAAATAGCCCTACCAATAATTCAGGCATTATGTATAAAATTGGTTGTAAACAATGTGATTCCTTTTACATAGGTCAGACGGGAAAGGATTTGCACACACGTATAAAACAGCATCAATATTCCGTTAGAACAGGACAGTTGTCCAGTGCTCTTTTTGTCCATTTGTCAGAGTTATCCCACTGTATTGATTGGAATAATGCTTCAGTTTTATTCCACTCTAGCAACATTGTTAATAGAAATATTCTTGAGTCTGCCATTATCCAACTTTCAAATAACTTCAACGTAAGCAAAGGTCTTTTTCAACTCGATCCTGTTGTTTTGAATTCCTTCAAAACAGATTTAGATAAGAAGGGTAGAACACTAAATCTTTGGTAAACTTGTATGCTACTTTATTATCTTTTAATTTTCATTTTATTTTTATATACATCGAAACTTGACCATAAAAGGCAGAGTGTTAAAACCCGGGCAGATTTCCAGTATAAATTCGTATTTTTATAATTCATTTGATCTTGTGCTAAAAATCGATATTTTTCCTTACAAATCTGTATGCCTCTCTGATAATCCTTTAATAATTTTTAATTTTTATTTTTACTTCGTTTATTGCATATATATATATATATATATATATATATATATATATATAATAGATATATATAGGTATGTATGTATATATATATATATATATATATATATATATATATAATATATTATGTATGTATGTATGTTATTTATTTATTTATTTTTTTCTTTCTGTAACCTATATATAGGATGTAACCCTTTTATGTACTTCAGTGTTCCTGAGGATGTCATTAGACGAAAGCGTTTGAGCACCAGTTTTGTGTTTCCCTTTCCTTCGTGGTTTTATTCATCATAAATATTTTTTACGTGTTACTTTCGTGAAATAATTTTCATATATATATGGTGAAAAAGCCTCAGGGGACCATTCTGAGTTCAATCCCATATATAGATATATATTATATATTATATATATTATATATATATATTTATATATATATATATATATATATCATTTACTTACAGTATATATTTATTTGAGGTTATAAACTAAATAATGAATTACATAACACCACGTTTAATGACTTATAGAATTACTGCTATTTATTTAATAATATTCATTTCATTTCTTTTCATTTCAGACCCATGATTTCCTATATATACATGTAAATAACCTAAGTGGAATAAGTAGACTTTCTGAGGAATAAAGACTTCGACAAAGTATGATGTCTCTTTCAGAATTATTTTATATTAATTCCAGGGATTGGACATAAAATTGGGATAAAGA
Organism: Bathynomus jamesi; assembly: GCA_023014485.1. Taxonomy (NCBI): domain Eukaryota; kingdom Metazoa; phylum Arthropoda; class Malacostraca; order Isopoda; family Cirolanidae; genus Bathynomus; species Bathynomus jamesi. The sequence goes on from JAJOZX010000030.1 coordinate 788,298, forward strand.
GTAGTAAGAACAGGATTGCCTATAGGATTCTTAATTAGTAGATCCTAATGTTTAACTGTTAAGGATAGTGGTATGGGTAAAAAAATGATGATAGGGTGAGGGGATGCAAATATGTCGAAGGGGTGGGGTTTGCATTTATATCAAAGCAATAGCGGTGCCATATCATACTATGAACTTTAGCGGCCACCATTCAAATCTGTCTTAGGCATAACAGTGATATTACATCATCGGAATCGAACTCCCGATCTCAATTTTTATTCTTTATAGTACAACAATTCATTTATATACCATAGATGTGGAAAAGATCATATTGATTTGTAAATATATAGCCACATATTTGTTTTAGGTAGCCATTATGTATATATACATAAATATAATAATGTTTCAGACCAACAAAGACCCTAGGATCCACTCACTCATGGCTGGTCTACCTAACTGTGTTCGTAATTGTGTATTGTGTATGTCCTCCGTGGTGGCGGAGGGGACCTACAATTTTACGTGGGTTCTGAACCACAAGAACATAAGAAATTTATGTAAAAACTGCCTGTACATTGGCAACGACCAATTTTTACAAAACTAAATAATTATCAATTTAAAACTAATTAATTATCGATTTAAAACTAAAGATAGAATCTCTGGATCCAGAGGATCAAGTCATAATAGACTACTATCCACAAATATGTTACACTCTATATCTATTTATAACCGACATGCAAATATATCAGATCCAAAGAATCCAGTCAATTTCATTACGGTATCCATCAATACCAGTACCTTGCCGACCAAAAATAAGTCACGGTCCATATCGATTGCGGACCAAGTCAAAATTTACAACCATATACATTACAATATGTATACTTAGGAGGAAAAGTGTAGGTGTGGCTGTAAAGACTGTACAGTAATGTGGAAATGTGTGTGCACCCATTTTGGGTCTCCCATTTGAAGGTGTTTGTGGGGCAAGTGAAGATCATGAGTTTTTCAATACCTCACCGTACTATAGGGGGCACCGCTCGGCAGAGGATTCTCTTTAAATGGGGTGTGTAAGGACAGAGAGTATCCCCTTACCCAAGATGCTGCCTCCCTATATCCCAGAACACTTGTGTTGAGCTGTGGGATCTATCACCACAAAGCCTTAATTTTACTACCTTAAACTATACCCAATCTATCAACATATGCGTCTAATCGATTTTTAAACATGTTTATAGACGTGCTACTCATTACTTCTACCGGCAAACTATTCCAGCTATTTACTATTCTATGCGTAAAAATGTTTTTAGCAACTGCTGTCTCGAACCTTCTACTTGTCAACTTACACCCGTTATTTGTAGTCCTATCATATTGAGATATTTCGAAAAAGCTATCTCTATCTACGTTATCGAACCCATTCATAATTTTGAAAACCTGGATTAGATCACCCCTTAGCCTCCTAGTCTCGAGTGTAGTCAATTTTAACTCCTTAAGCCTATCTTCGTACGAGTTTGACCTAAGTGACGGAATCATCTTAGTTGCTCGTCTTTGAACTCTTTCGATTTTGTCTATATCTTTGCGCATATGCGGATTCCAAAATTGGATCGCGTACTCAAAATGGGGTCTAACTAATGATTTATAAAGAGGAACTATAATATCGCGCGATTTGTACACAAAATTTCGAGCAAAAAAACCTAACACTTTGTTCGCCTTATTGACCGCTGCTGTACTTTGTTTCGCTACTTTTAAATCACCAGTGACTATAACTCCTAAATGTTTTTCCTGCTCTACACTTGTTAAATCTTTCCCTGACATACTATACGCAAAATTACCGTTACGCGAACCTATATGCAAAATTTTGCACTGATCAACGTTAAATTTCATTTGCCATGTGACTGACCAATCAACGATTTTATTCAGATCTTCCTGGATTTTACCTCTATCTTCGTCATTAATCGCCCTACCACCCAGCTTCGTGTCATCCGCAAACTTTGAAACTGTACTGACTAGGCCGACATCTAAATCTTTAATATATATAGGAAAAAGCAAGGGGCCCAATACAGAACCCTGAGGAACGCCACTCGCTACATTAGCCCAACACGACTCCGCTCCATCAACGACCACCCTCTGTTTCCTACCTCGCAACCACTCTTCTAGCTAATTTATTACTACACCCCTGATTCCATGAGCCTTAGTTTTTTCAATGAGTCTTTTGTGCGTCACGGTGTCAAACGCTTTTTGAAAATCTATATACACTACATCAACCGCTCGATGACTGTCGTAAACGTCAACCACGCTTTGAAAAAATTCTAAAAGATTAGTTAAGCAAGATTTGTTTCGCCTAAAACCGTGCTGCGAATTTCTAACTAGTTTATGCAATTCTAAGAGTTCGACTATACGATCCCTAATTATTGATTCCAGTAGCTTACCTACAACAGACGTTAAACTGATTGGCCTATAATTTCCCGCCGCACCTTTATCGCCTTTCTTAAAGATAGGTGTTACGTTTGCTAACTTGAAATTATCTGCTACGCACCCCTCAGAAATAGACGCATAAAAAATCTTTGTTAGCGGCATAACAATGCTATCTTTTATGTCTTTTAGTTGTATGGGATATATGGAATCCGGCCCCGGTGATTTACGCGTTTTCATTTTATCAATATAGCGCATTACCTCCCCTTCACTAACCACAATATTATCCAAAATATTACCATTATCAAAAGGTATTATGTCTATGACCGTAGGGATATTCGTTACATCTTCTATAGTAAAAACTGACGTAAAAAAATTCGTTTAGCATGGTAGCCATTTCCTTGTTTTCAGAAACTAGATCTCCGTTAACATTTTTCAACGGCCCCAAGATACTTTTTACTGGATTTCTATTGTTGACGTATTGAAAGAATCGCTTGGGGTTTTCTTTACCGTCACGAGCTATGGAGATTTCAAATTCGCGTTTGGACGTTTTTATTACACTTTCCGCTTCACGCCTTAGAGATATGTAGTTGTTTCGTAACAACAAATTGTCTTTATCCCAATTATGTGGCCTATAAGCCCTATCTCTACACTTTATAATGTCTCCAACTCTAGAAGTAAACCACAAGGGCTTGTTGTTTACTTTCGCACGCTTAATTTTGTACGGTACACATTCCTCATTTATAGTCCTAAATACTGTTTCGAACGATTCCCACATTAGTTTTGCGTTGGAGTTCCCCATTACGTCTTCCCAATTGACGTGTGACAATTTATTTCGAAATTTACTAAAGTCTGCGTAAATTTGTGTACATTCTCGTTCAATGGCTGCTCTCAATTCAGCGACTGTTGCAGGTTTTATAGCGTAGACCTTGTCTTTTAAGTATCCCCATAAAAAAAGTCTAGTGGTGTGAGGTCTGGTGAACGCGGAGGGTATTCTACGAAACCCCTTCGTCCAATCCACATCCACATCGTGCCAAGTACCACTCGCAATACTCCACTCTTCGGTCCGGATCATCTTCATTAATAGCATGGACTAATCTTGGAATGTAACTTTTCCATTGAGAGCGCTTCAAAATGCGTTGGACAGACGATTCTGAAATTCCTACCTCATGACTCGCTTGCCGCACAGATTTTCTTGGACTTTGGTGATACGTTTCCAGTACTCTTTCTTGCTTTGTGGGGCTTGTCGATGTCCGTGGTATTCCGGAACGCTTCTTGTGGACATTCTGAACAGTTCCATCGGCTTCAAACTTATCTCTAATTCGAGTGATGGTAAGTCGCGTTGGTGGATCTGTTTGAAACTCCCTCCTAAACTGTCTTTGCACTTCAACTGCGTTTTCACACTTCCAGTAGCATTTTAGAATGAATTTCCTTTGTTCAAAGCTTAGTCTGACTGCCATTATTAATTCTAATGGGTTTAACTTGGAAAGAAAGAAACATCAATTGAGCTATCAGCTGTTAAAGTGTGTATACATTTTTTTGGGACGCCCTGTATATATATATATATATATATATATATATATATATATATATATATATATATATATATATATATATATATATATATATATACATATATCGTAAAATGGTGGGCACGCAAACTGTGTATTTAATACAAATATGCTTTAAGCTTTGTATAATACATTCAATTCTTTTTAGAAATATTTCGTATAAACGAGATAAGGTACGAGTCCAATTTGTGGTAAAGCATAGATTTGTTTTTCTTGGAGTTACTTCAGATAAAGCCCTGATTTATATCTTACAACCCCAAAGAGTGTAAACATAAAACATGTATAATCAAAGAGAATGTTTGTTTTCAGAATTCGCTCAAATAAGTCTCTGAGCTATAAACGATCTGAACAAACATAAAACCTTTTGCATATTACCCCTAGGTCTTTGGGAACCACACTGTATAGATAAAAGTCTTCCTCTTCTCCATAATCTGATAAATGTCAACATACAGTCATCAGTCAATCGACCGTATGTGTGTATATATATATATATATATATATAAACTGCAAACACGCAGTATAATTAACGTAAAGAACAACGCTTGTATAGGAGAATATTCCGCGCAAGATGAGAGCGAGAGAACGAAACAAATGAAAACACGAGGTAACCACCCGGGAATCGAACCTGGGATCTTCCGATTGCCGGTCAGATATGATAACCATTACACCACGGGCCTCACTCAATCAAATGCCGTAATTCCTCTACATACGCGCAGAAACCAATGCCCCAAGGGGGCACCTCCCGCATGCCGTACATTATATACATTTAAACTGCAAACACGCAGTATAATTAACGTAAAGAACGACGCTTGTATAGGAGAATACCCGCGCAAGATGAGAGCGAGAGAACGAAACAAATGAAAAAACGAGGTAACCACCCGGGTGTCGTGATCACTTTTATTATTTACTTTCTTCATTATTTACTCTACTTTCTGCTCTCTATTGCATTTATCTTTACACTCTCTTTACTCATTTCCACAATACGTTATAAATTTGGTAGCCACGCCGAGACTATGAAAGCCGTTACAACACAAAGGGGGAAGGGGGGTTCATTAACACTCTATTTAAACGCTTGTTAACACTTTATTTAATTCCGAAAATGGTTTAAGTAGTTTGAGGGGATGCGAGTAGGAAATTTTACTATAATATTTTACGTCGGAGAGGGGTACAAACAATTAATTTAATTTTAAGGTTACATGGCCCCAACTTTACGCTTATCGCGCTACCGAATGACTGACCCTTTTTGGGGGTAGTCCGCTCTGTGGGCCTCTGTTCAGGATTGCCAACTCTTCCCATTTTAAACAATTTAAATCTAACAAACATACTTTTTCGTAATTTCACAATTATTAGTAAATGATTTACATTAAACATTATCTTAATTAAACAAAAATTAATATTCTTAACCAGGCATTACTACACTCGCATCACCCCCTTGAAAATAAGTTTTTCATTAGGAAAACTTATTAATATCGTTTAACAAATTTAATAATTTATTCAACAAATTTATATATTTTGCAATTTTTTTTTTTTTTTCTTTAACAAATTCAAAGTTGATAGACAAGAAATAATTAGAATGACAAATTCCACACATAATTTTGTATCATATTATAAAAACGAAAACTTTATAATTTTCACATTTGCATAAAATAACATTTCACACTAATAATTAAATTACAACCTGTAACTAATCTATACATGCCAAAAAATAACGGAAAATTTTCTTACAGTGGCTACACAAATCTCAAGTTCACAATCTATTCCAGCGATTCTCATCAAAGATCGCTTTACATTTGAAACAATTATTTGTATAGTTATACAGTTACTATCAGGGCAACCTAGAAAAAATAAGAAAAAGTTTACATAAAATACTGACCAAGAGCGCACATACTATTTCACGAAAAACACAACAAATATGGGCAATAATCGCACCCTTTCACTTATAATTTCATTACATAATAATCAGTACATTAATTTGCTGGACGTTGTTTAGATCACAATCCGCACGCTGACAACGGACTTCAATTTTCAATCGCAGCTCTCCTGCTCACTTCGCTAGAATGCAAGGGATTGCATCAATCAACATGCAACAGGGCAGCACGCTATAATGGTTCCGCTCTCTCTCCAAATGGCGAAAAAAAAAAAACAAGAGACGTCCAATTCTAAAAGGATCAGGGGGGAGATATACTGAAAGCGGGACCACGCGCTGGAATTGGACGGAATTTGCAATTCTAGAAGTCGATGAAGAAACTCGCCTTGTCTCATCTCCACTTTTGTCGGTGAACGCTGCTCTTCCTACGTCCAGCTGAAAGACTCTACTGGCAACAATCAAACGATCACTCCGCCGTAGGCCGTTTCCCAACGAACCTACTGTATGTCTGTATGGACAGTACAGTCTTAGACACCCGTTCAAGCTCTCGTGGCTTGCCTACCGCGTGCTACGACACATATTTAGCGAAGCATTCGAGCAGCGTGACCAGCTACTGCCCGAAAAATACCAGTAGACCATCTTCGATCGAAACTTTCGTGTGCCAAGACCCTGCACACGTAAATTTCTCTTCTCGAAACTGTCCTGCGCCAAGTCCCTGCGCATTCGGTTCTCTCTTCTATCTCTTCTCTTCCGAAACCATCCTGCGCCAAGTCCCTGCGCAGTTGGTTTCTCTTCTCTCTCATCATTGGTGATCGATCACCTATCCGGTCGACTAAACTCAATGGATGGAACTCGGATTCAACTTGGTTGCCTCCAAACCGAGCCTTTTGAAATTTTGAAAAAAAAGTTTATTCGAAACGTGTTTCTGTACTGCTTATCATTTATTTAATATTTAATTTACCGAATTTTCTCGACAGTTCACTTCGAAACAATAACTACACATTTGCTCTGGCCAAATTCACAGAGAAAAAAAAATGACAAATCTAAAATTTCGCAAAAATTTAATCACATCTAGCTACCAATAAGGTCACTTATGGCAGTTACATCGGAGAAGATAAAAAAAGGTCATAAAACGTACGAAACAAAATTGTACAGTATAAATAAAAGCGCCCATACATAGTAACTGTTAGTATAATTTAAGAAATATTATTGTTCAAACTACCGTCAGAAATCACATCAATACTTTTAAATACAAAAGACAAAATGAACCCCAGAAACTTCATGTCATCACTTCTCTGACAATCATGAACCCTCTTGCCCTTTGAGGAGGAGCACACAAAGACGCCACAAAAACGTTACTGGCTATCTAGAAGGCTCCATTTCCGAGGGAACACTCGAGCCAATGTTTTAAATGCATTAGTACCCGACTGAAGGTTTAAACAATAACAATTTTCCAAAACAGTTATTAAAAAGTTTAAAAAATTAAAAATTACTACCGAAAATTACTTTAATACAGTAATTCCAACTTGAAACGTTAAATTTCATATGAATTGAACTCGCAATTCGCAAATTACATCTGAGATACAACTCTCTCCTTCAACAGAACCCCAGTATGGTTTGCAAATCACAAAAATCCCAGTAATTTATCGTTTCCAAGTGAAACTACAAATTTGCATCGTTATACTAAATAAGAATAGATATATGCACTCAAAAATACACGCAACCTACTGTAAACAAAAACAAAACATTGCATAATTGAGAGCGGTCGCTTTGTTTGTAAGCGAACCTCTATACAAATATCCCTAACCGAATGAAACTGCATTATATCCTGACATAATTTTGTAATTTTTTCTATGCAAACGCTCGAACTAAAAAAAAGGACATTTTTCATTTCTAATACCCAAATTAAAATATCAAATCAAAACATCCTTTTTAGAATACAATCTAAATTCCAAATAAAAATTTAACCATTTTCATTGAACTGGAAGAAAGAAATAAAAAATCGGCCTACCTATAAAAATAAAATTAAATGAATCTATAAAACGTAAAGAAACAATATATGAAAAGAATTTTCTACACAAATTTTTGTAATTAAAAAAAAATTATATCCAAATTTTGTAAAATATGTGTACCGCCGCACTTTTAGACCTATAATTAATAAATTCAATGTTACGCGTAGAAAGAACAATTTAGAATTTAATGCATAACATTTGTGCTTATTAAAAAAAAATCCTATGATTATTTATGTTAAACCAATTAAAATTTTGTTAAATAACTAAGAATTTAATACTCAGACATATACCATAGTGACGGTCAATATATGAACAATATTTAACGATAGGCCTACAACAAATCTTTCTTTAGTACAATACAATAGCCATTTTACAAAATATCAGTCGGAATTGTCGTGAAAATGAACGAAAGGAACGGAGAGGAAAAAATAGATAATCAGCCTACCTACCAAATTTTATGAGTATATAAATATATAATTATATATATAACTAATATGTACGTATAAGTTAATATGTAAGTATATAATTAATGAGTATATAAAAAAATCCAAAAAAAATGAATTTATAGAAAATTTCACACACAATTTCTCTTTTCAGTTAAACGAATTTAGCTTATTTTGAAGTCTAACACAATCCTATACGGCCAGCCTATAATCTGACAAATTATATGTTTAAGATTATTTTTCGACTGTCCCTTAAAATGTAACTTAATCCTATTTAGCGCGAAGCGAAGCGAAGCAAAAAGCCCGTAAACCTACATAAACAATAAAATAAGCCTATTATATACAACCAATCGAAATATAATCAAAAATCTACTAATGAATCCCAGAAAATTTTACATGTTCATGAAATGTCTTACAATACTATATATGTATATATACCTAGAAATGCGGTACAAATTTTCGCTCAAACATTTTTAAAGGACCGTATAAAATGTGTATCACACTGTATTTAAACTAACATAATTCACTTACGTACAAATTCAGTGTAAAATTTTTTTTTCTATATTAATCGTTATTATTATATTATTATCACAATTACTACTAATTCCAAAAGTTTAAACACAAAAAAGACACAAACGTAGGTAGGTTTGAGGACAGGAGAAAAAGTGAACGAAATAAAGTGAAAAGAATGAGTCATCGGCAGCAACGAACAATTTGAAATATATCTCTCCGACGGGCTGAACGAAAGCTAACGAATTTGGAAACAAACGACTCTGAAATTTAATGTTACTCAAATGTTTTGACTCCAACGGAAAACCGACTCCGCAACGACTAAAAGAAGTTTTGAGTCTCTAGACTCATCTCAAACAAAAAATTTTGACGCGCGAACTTTTTTGAAGCGACGCGACTCAGAATAATTTGGAAAGTAATGGGGGCGCCATTTTGAATTTACATTTACAATGAATTTTAAGGAATGAAAATCGAAATTTGCCTGCAAACGGGGTAAACTTTGCATTTAGATATTTAAGAATCGAAATAAAATTCATTAACGCTATTGGCTATTATACCGGGTCGGAAGAATTTTAATCGAAATAATAGACACGTGGGTAAGCCTCATACAAAATATGATGTAAGACCGCCGCTAGCCACCAAAATGTCGTGATCACTTTTATTATTTACTTTCTTCATTATTTACTCTACTTTCTGCTCTCTATTGCATTTATCTTTACACTCTCTTTACTCATTTCCACATACTTTAAATTTGGTAGCCACGCCGAGACTGAAAGCCGTTACAACACAAAGGGGGAAGGGGGGGTTCATTAACACTCTTTTAACGCTTGTTAACACTTTATTTAATTCCGAAAATGGTTTAAGTAGTTTGAGGGGATGCGAGTAGGAAATTTTACTATAATATTTTACGTCGGAGAGGGGCACAAAACAATTAATTTAATTTAAGGTTACATGGCCCCAACTTTACGCTTATCGCGCTACCGAAGACTGACTCTTTTTGGGGGTAGTCCGCTCTGTGGGCCTCTGTTCAGGATTGCCAACTCTTCCCATTTTAAACAATTTAAATCTAACAAACATACTTTTTCGTAATTTCACAATTATTAGTAAATGATTTACATTAAACATTATCTTAATTAAACAAAAATTAATATTCTTAACCAGGCATTACTACACGGGAATCGAACCCGGGATCATCCGATTGCCGGTCAGATATGATAACCATTACACCACGGGCCCGTGGTGTAATGGTTATCATATCTGACCGGCAATCGGAAGATCCCGGGTTCGATTCCCGGGTGGTTACCTCGTTTTTTTCATATATATATTATATATAGTGTGTGTGTGTGTGTGTGTATATGTGTGTATATATATATATATATATATATATATATATATATATATATATATATATATATATATACACACACACACACACACATACATATATATATATATATATATATATATATATAGCTTATGCCCATATGGGCACAGAAACGCGACTCGAGGCTCCGCACAGTGCTACCAATATAGCTCCGATCACATCGGGGACACTTGAATTCATAAACGACAGCACTGCGCAGAGCATCCGATACACGGTCTTTAACATTAAAATATGAGCCAATAGAACGACGGTTGACAAATACTAGTTTAAAATCTATTTGACAATAAAATTTACTAAGAAGTGGCAGAAGGTTATTACGGCAATAGGAATTCAGATATCCCATTTCTGGGAGGATAAAATCAATAGGTTACTGTCATCTTTGAAAACTAAAAAAGCAATAGATTTATTAACTTATAAAAAACTTTTTGCAACGGGATGTGATCTGGGACGACTATATTGTCTCCCTAAGATACACAAACCCGGGATTCCTTTGAGGCCTATTCTGGCTTCATATAGCTTGCCCTCGTATAATCTTGCCAAATTTTTGGTTAGTTTGCTTTCCCCTTTCTCCAAAAATGAGTATACTATTTCCGATTCCGCGTCTTTTCAAAGGGAACTCCTTAATAAGAAATTTAACTCAAACCATTACTTGGTAAGTTTTGACGTTAGTTCCCTGTTTACCAATATCCCTGTGGACGAAACTCGTAAAATTATCTTTGACAAGGTTTTTAGTAATTCCCCCAAATTTCAAAGTTTTGATAAAAATGACATTAATTCTATGTTAGAGCAAACTCTTAAAGGTAGTACTTTTATATTTAATGGAGATATATACCAGCAGATTGATGGCGTGGGCATGGGATCTCCGATCGGCCCTTTGGCTGCAGATTGTTTCATGACCTATTTAGAAACTAAAATGTTTACCCAGCCTCCTACCCCTATAAGGCCTATTTTTTATAGACGATATGTTGACGATATTTTTGCAGTGTTTACTGATGCTAGCAGTGCTCATCAATTTTTTACATTTTTAAATAACTTGCATCCAAACATAAAGTTTACTCTGGAGGAAGAATCTGACTCCAAGCTGCCTTTCTTGGATTTACTGATTAGCAGAGAGAGTGATTCTATTATTACTTCAGTTTTTCGTAAGAAGACGTTCACTGGTCTTGGTCTCAATTTTTTAAGTTATTGTGATTTTAAATACAAGCTGGCATCTGTAAACACCCTACTTAACCGAGCGTATAATTTATGTTCCAACTATCAATGTCTGCATAATGAATTTGTTTTTTTAAGAAAATATTTTGTGAATAATGGCTATCCTTTGCAGATTGTAGAAAACGCTATCAATAGATTTCTAGCTAACATTTACAAACCTAAAAAGTATAATTTTAACGTTCCTAAAAATGTATATTATCTTGTGCTCCCAGAAATGGGATATCTGAATTCCTATTGCCGTAATAACCTTCTGCCACTTCTTAGTAAATTTTATTGTCAAATAGATTTTAAACTAGTATTTGTCAACCGTCGTTCTATTGGCTCATATTTTAATGTTAAAGACCGTGTATCGGATGCTCTGCGCAGTGCTGTCGTTTATGAATTCAAGTGTCCCCGATGTGATCGGAGCTATATTGGTAGCACTGTGCGGAGCCTCGAGTCGCGTTTCTGTGCCCATATGGGCATAAGCCATAGAACTGACAAACCTTTGAAAACTAAAGAAGCTTCAGCTATACGCAGCCATGTTGTTCTATGCAAAGTATATATATATATATATATATATATATATATATATACACACACACACATATATATATATATATATATATATATATATATATATATATACACGGTCGATTGATTGCAAAAGGTTTTATGTTTGTTCAGATCGTTTATAGCTCAGAGACTTATTTGAGCTAATTCTGAAAATAAACATTCTCTTTGATTATACATGTTATATATAGTGGCAGAGACGCTTTCATATACGTCACACAAGTACGACCAAGATGATGTCACAGCCCGGGACTACAAGGCATTACACCTCAACTTCGTTACAAGGACTTTTCGACGCACCTCGACCTCTCTCCCCCAAGACCAGTGACACGAGAGATCTCACCGTGTAACAACATATGCAGGCCCCATCTACGGGCTGGTGTCATTCACTTAATTTTATATAAAGACTAATCATTACCTCGCCCGTTATTGAAGTCATTAATCAAGTGCACATTTCATTCCAACCGAACTTGTATTCAACAATTGCAATCTTATATTTCTATCTCATTCATAAATCATTCATTTTGTTCAATAAAGGAAGAAAACTCATTCTATCAATCAACCTAATTAATAACTTAATTAATAACATTATTTGGTATGCAAAGACCTGGTGACTTCAGCCTTATCATTAACAATCAATTAACCATTATGATCATCCGCCATAAATTGGTATCTAAATATATATATATATATTTCTAAAATTTTCATCAGCTCATCATCTCTAATTTTCATAATACAGATTTTCTTTGAACATTGCAAACGTCTTTAGTACCATTTGGCAAAGCGAAACTCGTTTCTAAAGCATGAAAATATGTTCCATTCTTTGTGAAGCCATATACAAATTTATCTCACTTCCAGCATACAAGTTAAGGAACATTTTAGGAATACAAATACTGATAAAGTTTGGACTAAAGTTTAGTGCCTCTATGGCCCCTTCGACTGATAAGGGAACCCGTTTAGAAACATTCTCCAAATACAATGAGTATAATTTTATTTACCAAATAAACAATACAATTTTGTAGTTAAATATAAACTTAGAAGACTAAAATTATGATTATTGTTTTATATTTATTGAGGCACAGCCAACTAATGAATAGTTCACGTGTTTAATTATGGGTTCGGTTTAAAATATACGAGTAATATCAAGATTCTTTAAAATTAACTTCAAGGATTAAAAAAAAAATGTGTATATATATATATATATACACACACACACGAGGTTTCTTCAAAAAGTATCCGGGCTGATGCGATTATAGACAGAATATAGGACTTACAGAGTTTAAGGCTTAATCTCCCTCAAAGTACGCTCTTTCTGAGACATGGCATACCCTTTGGCAAACGATCCAAAGTCGCATGGAGCCAAATCCGGCGAATATGGAATTTTACACTGAAGTTTTGAGACATCTAAGTGAAGCAGTTCGGAGGAAACGGTCGCAGAAGTGGGAGTCCGGAGACTTGATACTGCATCACAATAACGCGCCATCTCATTCGTCGGAACTTGAACAGCAACTTTTGGCCAAAAACGCTAACCCCCAAGTACAGCAGCCTCTATATTCGCCGAATTTGGCACCATGCGACTTTTTTTGTTTCCAATCTAAAACAAACCCTGAAAGGACACCGATTCGATGATGGTCAGTCCATTAAAAGAAATTCGACGGAGCAGCTTTTGGCCATTCCGGAAAGTGCCTTCGAAAAATATTTTCAATAGTGGCAGAATCGTTGGGCAAAGTGTGTGGTTTCAGAAGGAAACGTATTTTGAGGGAAATTAATCATATTCTGTCTATAATCACATTAATCCGGATACGTTTTGAACAAACCTCGGATATATATATATATATATATATATATATATATATATATATATATATATACACTGTATATCAGAGCCGTTTTTATAAGGTAGGCAGGGTAGGCTTTGCCTGACCATAAATTTTGTCAAACTTCAGAAGCATAAATCAATATAAATTAGCGCAATTAGACAAAATCTGTCGATCGCGCCCTCTTAATCCAAAACCATATGATTTCTTTTTTTCATATTAGTTATTACAACCTAAAACGCCCTGCCTACCTTGAATGTATAATATAAATTCAACTAGTGTGACGGATTTGATATATACCATTTTTAACACGGAGTAAATATACATATAGTCAGCGAGCGGACTTTCCTACTAAACGATACATTTTGCACGCTTACGCTCATTATGAAGCCATCCCGTATGAAGAAATATGAGAAACTACGATTTGGTGGGTGGGGTTAAAGGAAGAAGATTGATAGGCGAATGGTGTATGACGTCACAAGGGGATTTGGGGGGGGGGGTTCGAGAAAATACAAATCACTTAGTCTTTAGTATGAACATTTGAACATTTTGCTAAAAAAAATAGAAAAATAAAGTTACATTATAAGTAATGAAAAATTGCAATGCATTGGAATCTCAACTGCGGTAAGTACCCTTATACACATATATAGTTCTAATTATATACCTTTATTGAAATAATATATATATATACAAATATATAGGGTTGCCAACTCCATGAAGTTTGAAAAAAGGACAAGAACATCAATTCCAATATACTGTCTACAGGGTCAGGGAAAGAAGTAAAATTTTATTTATAATTTATTACAATTTATACTGCATGCTTTTTTATCGCATTTTTCTTAATTAAAGGAAATATTTTTATTGATATACAGATATTGACCCATTGAGTCACGCATTGACAAAATTTATGGTTACTTAATATTTATTTATTTTTAAATTTATACTTTACTTGATTTTTTTTGCAGACTTCAGTAAAAGAGTATCATTTTTTATTTTTTCCGCAAAACCCAAACAATTATCCCTTAAATTGAAATAAACAAAATGCTCACTTTTTACTAGTTCAACCGAACATAGGTTTCTATCATCACGCCATTTAGCGTTCATCACACTGAAAATTCTTTCGCAATATGCAGATGTTCTAGAAATAGATAAAACAAAAGATATTACTTTGAAAATATTCACAAATTTGAAATCACTATGTTTCAATAGCAGGTGCCATTTGCTGCCTGTGTTTGTACAATCCGTAAAAAGTTTAGAACTTGAAATCGTTTCAAAATTGTTTCGAATTAATGAAAGCTCTTCAAAAAGATCATTCATATTTAAATTTAGTTTTTCGTTTAATTTTAAACCTTCAACTACTTCAATAAAGTGTTGATACTGCGGGCATGAATTGTCTACGAAACAAAAATTTGATAGTTTTCCATAAATCGTATTTTTGTCAAAATCGAACCTCTGTTCTAAATATGTTATTGCAGAATTATAAAATACTTTGAAGTCTTCTATAATCTTTTTATTTTCTGTAGCATCCAAACATTTAAGTGAAGAAATGAACTTAGAAAATGTTACTCGACTTAAGACTTTATAATTATTTCCTTTTAAACAAAAGTTTTGTTACAAAACTGTTGTTTGGAACAAGATTGTTATCAGAAAAGGACAAATGGCGTCCTTTCCGAACTCAATAAAGGACAAGGACAAAAAATCTACAAAAAAGGATTGTCCTTTTCAAAAATGGACGGTTGGCAACCCTACATATATATATATATATATATATATATATTATAATATTCTGCCTACCCAATGCACCAGTACAAGAACCACCTCTGATATATATGTATATATGAAAATTATTTCACGATAAGCACTTACACTATAAGTAATGAAAAATTGCAATGCATTGGAATCTCAACTGCGGTAAGTACCCTTATACACATAGATAGTTCTAATTATATACCTTTATTGAAATTATATATATATATATATATATATATATATATATATATATATATATATATATATATATATATATACAGTATATATAAATATATATATATATATATATATATATATATATATATATATATATATTATAATATTCTGCCTACCCAATGCACCAGTACAAGAACCACCTCTGATATATATGTATATATGAAAATTATTTCATGAAAGTAACGTGAAAAATATTTATGATGAATAAAACCACGAAGGAAAGGAAACACCGAGTCGTGCTCAAGCGCTTTCGTCTAATGACATCCTCAGGAACACTGAAGTAAATAAAGAGTACAAGACTATATATAGGTTACAAAAAATATATATATATATATATCGTAAAGAACGACGCTTGTATAGGAGATATTCCGCGCAAGACGAGAAAGAGAAAACAACAAATGAAAAAATGAAGTACCACCTGGGAATCGAACCCGGGATCTTCCGATTGCCGGTCAGACGCGATAACCACTACACCATGGACTTCACTCTTCCAAATGCCGTAATTCCTCTACATACTCGCAGAAACCAATGCCCCAAGGGGGCACCTCCCGCATGCCGTAACATTATATACATTCAACTGCAAAGAACACGCAGTATAAATAACGTAAAGAACGACGCTTGTATAGGAGATATTCCGCGCAAGACGAGAAAGAGAAACAACAAATGAAAAAATGAAGTACCACCTGGGAATCGAACCCGGGATCTTCCGATTGCCGGTCAGACGCGATAACCACTACACCATGGACTTCACTCTTCCAAATGCCGTAATTCCTCTACATACTCGCAGAAACCAATGCCCCAAGGGGGCACCTCCCGCATTATAGATAATGGCTGAATTATTGGTAGGGCTATTTTTTACTATGATATTTTTCACAATATTGTTATATATATATATATATATAGTAAATAAATAAATAAAAATTGTGGGAGGAGCATACACATTTGTAAGGAAAACTACCAATTTTAGAACTTTTCCCGAATTCAACACAAGCTCAAATGGATTGTTTACAACCAATTTTATAGATAATGCCTAAATGATATATATCCAAATGCCGTAATTCCTCTACATACTCGCAGAAACCAATGCCCCAAGGGGGCACCTCCCGCATTATAGATAATGGCTGAATTATTGGTAGGGCTATTTTTTACTATGATATTTTTCACAATATTGTTATATATATATATATATATAGTAAATAAATAAATAAAAATTGTGGGAGGAGCATACACATTTGTAAGGAAAACTACCAATTTTAGAACTTTTCCCGAATTCAACACAAGCTCAAATGGATTGTTTACAACCAATTTTATAGATAATGCCTAAATGATATATAGGTCACAAAAAAAATAAAAATAAAGAAATAAAAATAAAAATAAATTGAAAAATAAAAATTGTAAGAGGAGCATACAAATTTATAAGGGAGCATTACCAAAGGTTTAGTACGCTGCCCTTCTTGTTTAAATCCGTTCTGAACGAATTCAAAACAACAGGATCGAGTTGAAAAAGACCTTTGCTCATGTTAAAGTTATTTGTAAGTTGAATAATAGCAAACTCAAGAATATTTCTATTAACAATGTTGCAGAGTGAAACAAAACTGAAGCATTATTCCAATCAATACAATGGGATAACTCTGACAAATGGACAAAAAGGGCACTGGACGACTCTCCCTTTCTAACGGAATATTGATGCTGTTTTACACGTGTGTGCAAATCCTTTCCCGTCTGACCAATGTAAAAGGAATCACATTGTTTACACCCAATTTTATAGATAATGGCTGAATTATTGGTAGGGCTATTTTTTACTATGATATTTTTCACAATATTGTTATATGAAAATACTACATTAATATCCAAAAGTTTAAGTACATTAGCAATGCCTAAAAAGCCCGGGAAAAATGGAAGTACTAAAATATTCTTTGACAAAGTGCGAGTGTTGTTATTCATACGATAGAAGGTTCGTTTTGCCTTGTTAAGACAAGATTCCGTAAACGCAGGTGGGTAGCACAGATCACTTCCAATACCGTTGAATTTTTCCAACCCCGTTGACGAGAAGCTTCTTTTGAAATGAGAAATCGCTGTGTAGTTGCGCATAACAATTTTTTTGTCTATTTTTTAAATATTACACCTTTCCCTGCTTCAGCGATATAATACCCTGATACACGCAGATGTATGCGCGGTAATGATAATAATTCGAACTTGTGGAGACATTCAACTGGTTTAAATATACGTCGTATTGACTGAGCATGTTGTGCAAAGAGTTAGTTTCACGATAGATTGGATAATCATCCTTTCAGTCTGTCCCATCAGATTGAGCTATTTGTACTTTTATATACAAATATATATTGTTGGGATCGTAAGAGAATGAGTTTGGACTGGGTATAACGAACTCTTTAGGAGAGGTCTACAATCCATCTGTGTTGAGGGGATTAATCGTAACGTAAATGGAATTCTCTATAGATGTCTGAGTAGGTGGGATATTACAGAATTACAGCACTCATGGCTGTGTACTGGACTAGCTGCGTCACGTTGAGTTGCATAGAGCGAATACCAGATCCTACTTACACTGCAGAACCACAAATACCTATGAAAAATTACTGTACAAGATTGACTTTTATATCGGTTAAAGAAGTCAACCGTCGGCTCTATGCGTTTAGAGCATCTCTCTGAGTTTTTAGAAGTATTTCTTTATCGTTTTACGCCTTGAGGTGACGTTTGCTTCTTCTTCACTAGGTGTTTCATTTTTCCTTGCCGTTTTATAAATCCTTTGCCCCGCATTTCCTTTTCACAATTTTTTTAGCGTCATCAGTAATCTCATTTCTCTTACAACGTAATTGTCTTTTCAAAGCTTCTTTAGGCTTGACATCAGCCTGATTGTAGAACTTTTTAACAGAGACATTTGGCACAACTCTTTAGTATGTAGACAGCCGTTCGTTGTACAAAAGAAAAGATCAAACCTATCGCATTACCGCATTGGTATCTCCCACCACGGTACACCACTAAAGGCTTTTGCATCATAATGTAACACGTCGAAAGTGAAGTTTCACTGCTAAGCTTCCGTAACCGAATGGACAGTTTTGACGTGAAATCATTCTTATATACTGTATGTCAAAATCAGAGATGGGCAGTAATGTATTTGATAAATATTTAAATATGCATTTCAACACAATTTATATTTAAATACTCTATTTATAAATAATTTTTTCAGGGTATTTAAATGTGTATTTAAATACATTATTATTGATGTATTTTGTAATTATAAATACATATTTTGAAATACATTTTAAATACATTTAAATACATTGCAAAAAATACAGTAGCAGTGTTTTGAGTAAATCCTTGGAATTCTTTTAAACTGCAATCCTCTTCTTGCCGCAGTAAGTCAGGGTTTCAAGACTAGATCTTCTCACTATTTGAATCTTGAACAAAGAGTTAATGACGCAGTTGTCGCAGCAGTCTCATCTCTTCTTCAAACTCAGATGGGTAGGCTTGTAAAAGAGTTGGGATTACCAGACCACGACAGCAACTGTTCGTGATAAACTCATCAATGTGGTCAAAGATATGACCGACGATGTGAAACGGGGCTCACCTCTCTCCTTGGAAAATGATAAGTATTTTCACTTTGATAAGACATTATCACCACAATCTGGAGGAAACTCCAGACATGGTCGTCATCAGACATCTTAACGATGCAGATACCAACTTGTCCTGACTGTTCAACCACAAAGCCATTCAGAAGGCCTTCATCAATTACAACACTACGCTGCCTTCATCTGCTCCAGTAGAACGTCTTTTTTCTTTTGCCGGAATGATTCATTCACGCAGGAGAGGGAACCTGTACGACGGACTTTTTGAGAACTTCACACTGATGAAGGTGAATATGTAGTGGAGTGAAAGTTTTTAGAAGCTTAGGTCCGGGGTGGATGGATTTTTTCCATTACTGGAAGTATTTTAGTCTCATGTTTTTTGTAAATCGAGAATTGGATTATTTTTCCTGTAACTGCTCCAAGCTGTACTGTATAATTTGTATAGTCCCTTTAGTCTGTAGCTTCTCTTTGGATTGCCTTTGTTGCGGGGAAGCCTCAAACTACTATAACAATAATAAACACTGAAAATGGGATGTATTTAGTATGTATTTAGATTGTATTTAAATACATTTTTTAAGTAATGTACTTAGTATTTAATTACATTACAGTTTACAGTAATGTATTTGGTATTTAAATACAAATTTGCGAGGTATTTAGTATTTAAATACATTTTAAAGTATTTATGCCCAGCTCTGGTCAAAATACTGTTTAGTAGATTAGAAGCAACTTTGACATAATGGAGATTATCATACGTTATGCTCAAACTTTTTCCTCCATGATCAAGTATGTATACAATACGAAACAAACGCAACTAACTGTTCCCCACAAACCGATGTCCCATGATAATATTGTAAATACCACATACGAGGTCTATCTAGCAGTGGTATAATAAGCTAGCCTTATCCTGTAGTTCGTGAAAAGTATTTCTTTGGAAAGCAGAACTGTCTCTTTCATTAACTAGAATCTTGAACACTTTTTGTCCCTAATATTTCTTTTCTTCTCCGAACTTAAAAATAGAGCGTGTTCCGATCATTTGTAAGTTTAGATTTATCCATACTCTTATTTAGATCTCTTACAGTATCCTCCATGCTGTCATATTGGCCAAGACCTAATGTTATTTCGGTGCGATAGTACCGTACACCGCCTTTCCGTGCTGAACGCATAGTTTTATCCTTTACCACACCCGCTCTCACAACTTCATCGCATTTTCTGAGGACCATAAAAGCCACTTGTTTCTCCTAAATAATTAAAAGATTGGCATCCAGTTGAAATTCACACAATCCTACTTCGTATGACTCACGTTCCAAATCGATATGCCTATGCAGACCTGTTGTGAGTTGGCCAGAGTATTGTCGGAGTATGTCCCCAGCGAGGCTGAGGAGGGTAGTGTGACGTAGAACTGTTCAGAAGACATGATGTATAT
Source organism: Bathynomus jamesi (assembly GCA_023014485.1). Lineage (NCBI taxonomy): Eukaryota > Metazoa > Arthropoda > Malacostraca > Isopoda > Cirolanidae > Bathynomus > Bathynomus jamesi. Next base: position 809,038 of record JAJOZX010000030.1, read on the forward strand.
TATTAGTTTCATTAATGCACTAGCTTTTATAGAGGAGTTGAAACTCTCTTGGTAGCCAAGCTACTTTCCCAAGTACATTTTTCATTTTCCCAAACCTTGCTTCCGAAGGTTTTCTCATTTTTAAACGTCTTTTTTCACTAAATTGGACATAACTTTCTGAAGTTCCTCGCCATAGAAACCGCCCTCAATTTTTTCACCATTTAGGTGAGGGGTCTCCAACCTGGGCGGTAGCGCCCACTAGTGGGCTCACATTAAAGGTAATTAAACATTTATTTAATTATTTATTTTATCCATTATGTTGATTTATTCTTTTTGATTACAAAAAAAAGGTTGGTGACCACTGATTTAGGTCTTCAACATAGTAGAGACCCCCCACCCCTCTTAGGCTTGAAGACTCAAACTTTAAAAATTTCCTGTGTCCATTCTCGTTCAAAACCTTTCTTGAACTTCCCTCCTTGTTGTGAAACACGTACATAATCTTCGATTTTTAAACGTTCTACCAACAATGTTGCTCTGGTGTTATTTTATGGATCTGTATGCACATCTCTTTTAATAACTTTATTAGAAGATATTCCAATCATGCGATGCTAAGAGCGATTGTAATATGATGCTGACTGACTCAGAATGTCTATGTATCTAAGTATTTTTGTGCGTAAAATAGCAATGCATGCGCTCCTTGATGGTTCGCTGCACCCTTTCGGCTAAAGACCTAGTTGCACCGAGTTGCTTCTGCTGTTGAAAACTTTTCTTTCCCTAAATCTGTACAGAAATAGGCTAATATTACATTTTCCATTAAAATCAAAGACTTTGTAACTTTAGCAACAGCGTCTGGGGTTTCATTTTTAAGAGGTAGAAGCCACAATTATTTGGAGAAGACGTAAATTACAAAGAGAATATGCCTGTAGTCATACGTCGAGTACCTTTGCACATCAGTCAAATCTGTCTGCCATACAGTGTCCAACAATGGTTCTTTGTTTCAGCAGTTTTAAACCTTCGTCGCACAGGCTTATGAAGAGTATAAGTATCCTGTTCATGCAAAAATTATCAACATTTTTTTTTTTACCCCTTCGGTATAGGTACCTTTGTAGTCTCTCAATCCCACCGAAAAAAGCAGCGTTAGAAATATCGTAATATCGATTTTCTTATTCGTTAACCATTTACGTATTTTAGAAGCGTGTGGAAAGGGACGAATGTCGACGATCCTGCTCTTTTTTAGAGGTCCTAAACTCGGTATACCTGTTGGAGGGGGTACTCTGGTGTCGTGTTTGAGTTTCCTGTTCCAGAGCTTTTATTCTGCTTTGGTTACCAATCAATGTTTTTGGAATGTTCACCTTGTTTTAATATGGTCCACCCTGGTGGGGATGGTCCCCCAGTTTTTCATCAAATCATGGATGATGTTAGTAATGCTCGAACCCGATACCGTTGAACCTTCAGCAATAACTTCACCTGTGTTAGATTATCGTACAGTATAACTGGATCACCACTCAGTAGATTAAAAAGTCTTAGGCCTTTATTGCTCACTGCATTAGGAAGACTAATTTTAGCACTTGTTCGAGGTGGTGGGAGTTCCCACCATTGTCTTCGAGCTGATCGTCTAAAGTCACAACATGTTCAGCATCGTCATTATGCTTGATGAAAACGGGTAGCTCCATAGGTTTCTTATAGTCTTCGTATTCTTCAAGAATTTTCTGAGGAGCTTCTTGGTATAAAATTCTTTTCTGATCAGGATGTAATTGTTTATTTAATATATTCACCAACTACAAGAAGTAGTTTTTTCTTTGACACAGCTGGTCTTTTACGAGCGAGTGTTCGTATTATGTTTTTGTAACGACGTAAACGTCCCCTCTGCGACGGTCATTGGGATGTCACATTTTATAACATTGAGACAGACTTCGCAGATACGTTTTAAGAAGTCAGGGTCAACAGATTTTATAAACAACCGTTGAAGAGCAGTAGGTAGATCATCCTGGTGTGTGTGTGTATATATATATATTGTTTCAACCTCGTTGGGAAATATGTCTGTTCACAGAAACACCCTAAAAGTGTCACGCGGGTGAAGGTCACAGAGCAAATACTCGTATCGCCGATTCGTTGCTTCTTTATAAACTTCGAAAAAAAACTTACGATGTGCCAGAATGTAACTCAGTATATAGGCGAAACGGGTAAAACGTTAGATATTAGGGTAAAACAGCATAAATATGCGTGTAGAACAGCTAATAATTCCAATGCTTTGTTTAACCATATGTATAGATGTAATCATAGCATCAAGTTGGAAAGTTCTAAAGCGCTTGTTGAAAACAGAGATATAATAGAAAGAAATATTTTAGAATGTGCATTTATCCATTTTAAAAACAATTTCAATAACAGTGCGGGAATGTATAAAATTGAAAATATCTTGTTAAAATTCCTTTTGCCTCTCGTTAACTCTTGTTAAGTATGTGCTAATTGTTTTAGTTTCCGCTACGTTGTATATATTTATGGGCATCTTGCCTTCTCTCTTCATTCCCTGACGAGGTGTAGCTCTGAATATACGAAAGGCCTTGGAATCGTTTTTCTTTTTCCTTTTGGGTTTGCAGAATTTATATAACCTACTGTATAATCAGCCAGCTGACCTTATATTTAAAATGAAAGGTGAAGTAATTGAGGAAGTACAAGAGTTTAAATATTTGGGTCAAACTATTACCAGTTCCTTGAGTGATGTCTCGGATACTGTATAAGAAAACAATCTCGAACCACTTGTGCTAAAGCGAATATGACTATAAGGAACGTCCGGTTCTGTACAAGTGAAGCTAAAGACACTCTCTTTCGTACTTTCTGCAGTAATATATACGGACAGCAACTCTGGGTGAATTATAAAAAAGGTTCTGGTAGAACTCTAAATTTGCTGTACAACAGGTCTTTTAGACTCTTACATAGACTATCCCCGAGATGCTCAAATTCGCAAATGTTTGCTACCCGAAATGTCCCGAGCTTCTCGGAGGTAACAAGACGTGCTCAATACAGTCTAATGCAAAGAATTAAAAAAATCAACCAACCCGATTACCCAAGCTATCCATGAGTCCTGCCTTTTATCCTCTAAACTATGGACTTCTTGGTACGAAAACGTCTGTCTGTGGCTCCACTTAACTGTGACAGTACTGTATTATTTCTAATTATTTGTATATATTTTTATCCTTAATATGTGAACTGTCATTGTATTAATTAATAATATTTGTCATATGGACTATAGTCTGCCAATAAACCTTTTCATTTTTCATTCATTTCATTTCATTTTCATTTCGTGTATATATATATTTCTCGATTCTCACTTCCTTTTACTGTTGAAGGCTTTAATTCCATCTATAAACTTCGTGTATGAAATACGTATTAAGTTTATCAGTTCATCAATAACCAATTCAGCCTTGAACTTCGTCGTCATCTTCCTTCATCTTCCTCCATATACCTCCGGCCCATCCATCACCAAAACTTCTCTCAAAACTTTAACTTCTGTTCCGACAAACACTGTGACATTTCCCCAGTTAAAGGTTCAAATTGCAAGCGGCTTACACGAAATAAAGTTGTATGCGAAGCGAAAGGTGAGAGAGATTATTGATTACATCACATTTACAACACATTTACACACATTACCGATGTAAAGCGTAAATTTAGTAATGAAATATTGTGATAAATTATAATTTTACACCCGTAATATCAAATTTAATCTCGGTGAAACAGTAGTGAACGATGTCTACTGTAAGAAATAGTCTTAGGTGGATTGTTTACACGACGAAATACATAATTATGAAACGCATAAATTTTACTTTACATTTTATTTCCTACGCATGCCTAATGCTTAAGTGGAAACCTTTTTAAGCCAAATCAAATTGGAATTCTTTTGTCAGACTTAGGATTTTCTTAGAGAAGAACGTTAAGTTTTTAGTTAATTTTAGTGAAAGTGGATTTTGACACATTTCTTTGTAAACAATAAAGTTTTTTTTAAATAAATACTTTTATATTATGTGCGAATATACTACAGGGTGTCCCGTAAGTCTGGAACCATAGGGCAAAATGATAAAAACGGCAATAAAAACGCCGAAGAGACTGTTGGGGACTGTTTGTGAAATGAGCGAGGATGGTAGCGGCTGTGTCATCGTCGGTGGATGTCCTAGGAGGTCCACTGCGTGGTTTATTTCCTATGGGTACATGTATATCATAAGTGTAAGACGACGAAAACAAATTGTATTCCATTATTTATATATATATATATATATATATATATATTATATTAGTTACGACAGAAGTGTTCTTCGGGAACCTTATCCTCAATATGAATATGAAAACAAGAGATACGACTCTCAACATTTATTGGCCAAACGTTTCGGTCCACTCAGGGGCCATCTTCAGTGACTAAATAGAAGCATCTAAAAATAATCATTCAGAGACCCATGACCACCCGTGCCCCCAGGACTCCTTTGCTATTTTGTCGTCTGCTTCTAATTCACTTGATCTTAAAATTTTAGAATCCCTTTTTATCAAGAAATTAAACCCTGAACTAAACGATAGCCTTTCCTCGATAAAATTACATACTTCCTAACCAACCAACACCTTTTTAACGCAACTACCGCACTAACTTAAGTTGTTTTTTCCTTTCTCTCCACTTGTCATTTGTAACTTTTACCATCCAGGTCAGTCCTTTTTACAAAATTTTAAATTTTTTTAATTTTTTTTAAATTTTAAATTTAACATTTTTAAACTTTTAATTTTTGAAATTTTAGTTGGTTTTATTTTTACTTTTTTGTTTTATAATCCAGATAGTTTTTTTTTTTTTAACAACTTTTTAACTTTTTTGTATTAGATTTTATTATTGTACAGTTTGACATTTGTATTTACTTTAGTTTTATGATTATTTTTAGATGCTTCTATTTAGTCACTGAAGATGGCCCCTGAGTGGACCGAAACGTTTGGCCAATAAATGTTGAGAGTCGTATATCTTGTTTTCATATTCATATTATATATATATATATATATATATATATATATGTGTGTGTGTGTGTGTGTGTGTGTGTGTGTGTGTGTGTGTCTTGAAGAAAAGAAGGAATATATCTAGTATATGACTCTAAGAAATAATTACTCGAGACCTATCTTGCTCCTGATGAATCACGCACTCGAGAATTATATTAATGGGCGTTGTTAATTAACAAAACTAATATTTGTTACTGTCTCTGCATTTCAAAATATGGCATTTCAAAATATGGCCCTACTATGATTATCACAAGAAATTTTTTTCCAATATTATGTGACGTCTAAGCCACTATGTACATACTTGGGTTTCTCGTTTTCACTATCCTGGTTTTCCGGAACAAAATCGGCCATCGTCCCGAGATCAAGGGATTTCCCGGTTTATAAAAAATAATGATAATAAAGTCTTAAAATTTAGATAAATGTAGATTTCTTAGTTAATATTAAATATAAATATACAGGGTGGGCCATAAGTTTCCATACATAGGAAAAATTAAACGTTTGTTTTTGTTTCAGATACCCTAAGAATATGCGTTTGACGTAAGATCTTGTTTACTGATGAAGCAAATTTTTACGTCAATGGAGAGGTTAATCGGCAAAACATACGTTATTGGAGTAATGCTAACCCTAACTGGCTGAGTCCGACGAAGATGCAAGGTGCCGGTAAAGTGATGGTGTGGGCCGGGATATGGGGTGACAGAATTATTGGACCAATTTTTGTCAGTGGAAATCTTAATGCCGAAAGGTATCTTAACATGTTGCAAGAAGAGATTTTCCCATCCCTGCTAAACGAGGAAGGTAACTTCCCAGTTTACTTCCAGCAAGATGGAGCTCCACCTCATTATGGTCTTCACGTGCGTCGGTATTTGGATCAGCAGTTTCCGGATGCTTGGATTGGTCGGCGTGGTCCTGTGGAGTGGCCTCCCAGATCCCCAGATCTCACCCCCCTTGATTTCTATCTTTGGGGGCACTTGAAGGCCATGGTGTATCAGGAAAAGATACGAGACATAAATCATCTAAAGGAACGTATCACCAACGCCATTACAAGCATAACGTCAACTGTGCTAATGCGTGTTCATCAACAGTGGGGAACACGTATTGAAATGTGTTTTCAAAACAATGGCAACCATGTAGAGCATATTATATAAATAAAAATGGTTGTCCATAAAAAAATGTTTATTTTCCTATGTATGGAAACTTACGGCCCACCCTGTATGAATATTTTAACACAATAATGATAAATATAATAAAGGATAAAGCCTAGGCCGAGTTTCAAACACTGCAGAAACACAAATACAATATATAGCCTACGGGTCTCTGCCTAAAATGATAATTTGCAGCTTTGCACTTCAACAAAAATAAGTTATATTATAGTATAATTTATACGAACACACCTTTTATATACTTCTAACTATTTTTTAATAAAAAACTATCAATAGCAAAAGATGTGCCACTGAATTGAAAATAACCGAAATTAAAATCTACGAAAAAAACAAAATGTTCGATTCAGGGAAATCAAATGACTGGCTTTCAGTCCGAGTCAATCATTAAAAATACGTCATATTACACATGCAAAACATCATACGGGGTGGTGAACAATGATTCGCCCCCCTGCACAGATGAAACTAATAGAGGTACAAATAACTGATTGTTGCATCCATCTTTTAGACAATTTAATTCTACGTCTAAACAAGACCACTCAATAGTTGGTGTTGCCTTCTTGTGCTTGGCGGACGGCTTCAAGTCGGCAAGGGTAGGAGTTAGGGTTTCTTTACCGGGATCCCGGGATCCCGGTAGATTTTTAGCTAATTTAAATTTCCCGGGAAATTCTCCCTGTCCCGGGAAATCCCGGGATATTTTCTTAAAAATTTAATTTTGCTTATTTTGTGTTAAGACTGGGAAATTTTGCTAATAGTAAGTTTAATTAACCCATAACTTGTCAGAATACGTTTGTATTTGTTAGTTTTAAGCTTGCTTATTTTTTTTTTTTTAATTTCAGCTTGTTATGGCATGTCACAGATTGTCACTACTTGTCAGGACCTGTAATATCTTGCGTAATTGCGCTGATGCTGTCTTAATTTGTCACCACGCTCAGTAGCTCCAGTAACTGCATTACGCCAGGTTGTGCATTGTGCAAGTGTCACACTTCCTTTATATTGTGAGTATTTGTGACTCAAGATTCTTTGTAGTTCCTATACTAGCCTAGTACTATATATATATAGTATGTTTTAATTTATTTTGTTCGAAACGAACCCCTTCAATCAAGAATGTCAGAATCATTTGCTTGGAAATATTTCGTGAAGGATTCGAAACTAGAATTTGCAACCTGTAAAGAATGCAAAACTCAAATAAAGTGTAAAGGTTGGTCTACAAGCGGTCTTATCAGACATTTGCTTAACAAGCATAATATTAGCAAGTTATCTGTTACTAATGCTAAGCGCACAGCCGAGGAAAATGGAGCAACTAGTAGCAAGCGACAAACCTCTCAACAAACCTTAACATCGTTTTTCATTAAGAAAGAAACATGTGAAGAAATAGTAACAAAACTAGCCACTCTAGATGGCATCTCTATCAATTCTATTACAAAAAGTGAGTTCATCAGAAAATCATTGACAGACAGAGGATATACTTTACCAAAAAATCCATCACATGTAATGGATCTCGTTCATTCGCAGTACAAACAAATAAAAGAACGCTTAAATTCTGAAATTACCAGCCAAATAAATGCAGGATCAAGGTTTAGTTTATCCTTAGATGAATACACCTCACTAAACAATCGCCGGTATTTAAATATTAACATACACAAAACTGACGGAACATTTTTGAACTTAGGAATGGTGAAGATTTCTAGTACTCTACCTGCTGAAACTGCTGTTGAAGTAATCAAAGAAAAGTTAGAGGAATTTCATATTTCTTTAGAAAAACATGTGGTGGCTTGTGTTACTGATGGTGCAGCTATGATGGTGAAATTTGGAAGGCTAATTGAATGTGAGCATCAATTGTGTTATGCACACGGAATCCACTTAGCGGTATGTGATGTTTTGTACCAGAAGTCAACCACTTCACTTGCAATCACTCTTTCTGAAGAAATTCAAACTGAAGATGACGAACATAATGACAACATAGATGAAGATGGAGAAGATTTCAATCATAGTATTGATTTTGAAAGTGTTTTGTGTGAGCGCTTTGATGAGAATCCGTTCGAGATAGATATTTCATTTGGATCGCACGACACTGTAGGTAAAGAAATCAACGTGTCTCAAATCATCAATAAAGTCAGAAAAATAGCAAAAAAATTTCGCAAATCACCTTTAAAGAATAACATCTTACAAGGATATGTTCAACAGGAACAAGGAAAAAGTTTGCATCTATTGCTGGATTCCAAAACCAGATGGAATAGTCTTTTAGCCATGCTGGAGCGATTTATCAAAATAAGGTCATCCGTATCGAAAGCTCTCATCGACTGCAATAAAGATATGGACAATTTTGACCTTGACAAACAAGAAGTTGCTGTAATTCGTGACATTGTGGCATCGCTGGAGCCATTAAAAGTTGGAGCAGAAAAGCTGGGCAACAGAGAATCGACTTTACTCTCATCAGAAGGTGTTTTTTCTTTCATTTTGAACGAACTAAATCAACTAAACACACCTTTTTCAAAAAAACTAAAGGAGTCGTTCATTCGACGCATAACAGAGAGAAGAAATGAGAACTTGACTGGCCTCATACAATACCTCAATAGTGGAAAGAATTATAAAAAGGTCGCAACTTTCGCAAGTGACAGAAGTTTGCCAGCCTTACCAACCAAGTCTATGTTAATTTCATCAGCAAAGCAGATGTTAGATCGCCTTTTTGGAGTACCTGCTGATTCTACCTCTAGTGAGACAGATGAAGATAATGATGTGCAAGAATCAGCTGTCCCTCAGTCATCTTCGATGACTCTAGCTGAAAGGCTTGATGCAGCTATTAAAGCAGCCGAGGTAGAGAAATCAAGAACACTAGACAGCAAAGCAAGCGCTGCAAAGCACCTTAAAAAGGAACTAGAGATCTTTGAGGCTACGGGCGAAAAAACGCAGAACATCTCTCTTCTCTTGAATGCATTAAAGACGATTCCACCCACGTCAATAGAATCGGAAAGGGCATTCTCAGCAGCAGGACTTTTCGTGACTAAAATGAGAACAAGATTGAGTGATCGAAGTATTGACCATCTTTGTTTTTTGAAATCGTACTATAAAAATTCACAGTGATAATTTTTTTGGTTGAATTCATTGAAATTCTTTGCAATTTGAAGGTAATTTTTATTTTTTCTTTAAATTTTCTAAGCAATTCAAAGGCAATTTTTTTTTCGTTGTATTCATTAAGTTTTCAATGAAACGGAGCAATTTTTTTATTTGTGAAAATTTTCTATGTAATTCAAAAGTATTTTTTTTAATACATATTTTCACAGCAATATTATTTTATTTTGCCCATCATGGAGATTGCAGAACTTATTAAATGACTATAAAAAAAAATAAAAAATAATTATACCCCCTCTTTTCTAGGTTAATTTATTTTATAATATATTTTAAATATAATTAATTATATCCCGGGATTTCCCGGGATCCCGGGAAGGGAATCATTTTTATCCCGGAATCCCGGGATAAGCAAAAGGCCGGGAAATGAGAAACCCTAGTAGGAGTTGAGGAGAGACTCGAAAAGGTCAGTGTCGTACTCAAGATTTCGGAGGATTGTTTCGATGTGCTGCTCCATGGTCCGGCTAGTGGAATCCCTGATGCTTGCTGAACCACCAGCCACCCGATTCTGCCGCCGGACCATGGAGCAGTACATCGAAACAATCCTCCGAAATCTTGAGTACGACACTGACCTTTTCGAGTCTCTCCTCACCTCCTACCTACCCTTTCCGACTTGAAGCCGTCCGCCAAGCACAAGGCGGCAACACCAACTATTGAGTGGTTTTGGTTAGACGTAGAATTAAATTGTCTAAAAGATGCAACAATCAGTTTTTTTGTACCTCTATTAGTTTCATCTGTGCAGGCGGGGAGGGAATCATTGTTTACCACCCCTCACATGGTATGTTATAGGCACTATTCGAGTTCTACAATGCAACGTGATTCGTGCTATTATAAATTTGTCATCATAGTCTTTATGTTTGTATTCTCTAGATACACTAGTAAATTAACGTAAAACTATTTGAAATAAGGTTTTTAGAACACTTTGTAAAACCCGGGAAATCCTGGGATTTGCTACGCTTGTCCTGGGATTTAAGGTTATTATTTTCCGCCCTGTTTCCCGGTTGAGAAACCCTAGTACATACCCCTTTACCTACATGTTATTGTATGTAGTTATCATTTTAATTTAATAAGAAATAACTATCTCCTGATTTACATTATCAATATATATTTACAGTTTGTTGAAAGTGGTCATTTGTACATAATACATTATTTATATTTTACAGGAGGTAATGGCCTCCTCATCTGAAACAAAGTCAAAAGCAAAGAAAACTCTCTGTGATGTAGATTACAAGGAGTTAGCAGAATTTCTACAAGGGGTGTTACCAACAAATAAAAAGAAAATATCATAGAAAATATGCTGTATTTGCCGTCGTTCGAAAAAAGCAGAGGAGGCACAACGGAGCAAAGATGAAGCAACCCAACTGTTGGCTGAAATCCTACAAGAACACTGGATATTTTGCAACTCAACATTTTGAAGCTCTATGAGAAGTTTATGAAATTGTTTCACACAAGAAAGCAGAGGTAGAATGACGGTTTTGAGAAGAGGGCTTCGGAATTTAACGAAGGTGTCAAGCAATTATTCAGTGCTTTCTGTCATGATAAGGCATCCGGGAAAAACTCGAAGAGTTGTCAAAAACTTCTGACAATCTTTTGCTATGAATTTACAAGTGACTGCAGGTGATATTTGCCAAACATTAAGATTGTCCAAGATCGATGTCACTCTCTCTACTGTACTGTACTGTACGTCGTACATTGCGAAAGAATGGTCTACATGGAAGAGTTGCATGAAGAAAACCTCTGCTATGAAAAGTGCACAAAGCTTGTTTAAAATACACCAAGGATCATCAAAATGATGCATCTGCATTCTGGAAGAAAGTTCTCTGGACAGAAAAGACCAAAAGTGAATTACTGGGAAACAAGAAGCAACGGTATTTTTAGCGAATATCAAATACTGAATTCGTGGAAAAAACATCCTTCCTACGGTTAAACATGGTGGTGATAGTTTGCTTCTTTGCAGATGTTTTAGTGCTTCTGGTCCAGGAAAGCTTGTTGTCATCAATGGAATCTTGAGTTCGAACAAATATCAGGAAATTTTAGTCGAAATTTCAGTTCGGGAGTTGCGAAAGGGCCGCCAGGACCGTTTCTAGCCATTAGGGGGCCCTAAGCAGTGTACCCATTCGAGGCCCCACCCCTCCATCCACCAACTCACGCCTTACTACATCACCTCAGCACACACATACAAAAAATGGCTGTTAATAAAAAAACAATTATCAAACAATTTTAATGAAACATTTATGTTCAAAACAACAAATATGTACTTTCAAAAGACAAACAGAAAAAATACTCTTCATGAAATTCCTGAAAATTAGCTTATACATTATTTAGAATAAATGACACAGAACTATGTATAACAAAATAATGCAATTATCAACTACCAAACAATTACTAACTCTTAGAGAAGCTCCTCTCGGCTGACGCTACTGTCACAGGTAGAGTGCAGGCAATTCTTAGTGCAACCCAGAGATTGGGGTATAGTTCCTCCAGTTGCTACTGATGAATGAAGGAGAGAAGCTCCAATGCAGTCAAGTTGTGTGAAGGTAAAGTCGGTAAATTCTTAATTTCGAGGGCCAGTTCTCTTCCATCAATGTCAGAGTCAGTTCCAGAGCTCAGTATCTTAGAGAGCTTTTCACACTTGCAGGACAAGTCTTCCTTGTTCATTGTGGTGAAGTTTAGGAGAACCCCAAATGTGTCCCTCACATCATCTAATGTTTTGAATCTCTCATTTATTGACCCGATAGCACAATCCACCACCACATTGAAAAATTGCCTGTGTGTGGTGTTTGAAGCTGAACAGAAGATGGGCCACTTGTTGGTTCGTCAGGCTCTACTTCTACTGGTGTCTGAGGTTGCATAGAGCAGGGCTTCTCAAACTTTTTTCACTTGCGACCCCTTTGGATCAGACAAATTTTTTCGCGACCCTTCACTCAATGTCATAAAAGCAATAGGTACTAACACTGTATATTTATGAAAAAAATAATATTTTCAAATGTTTCTGCGACCCCCAATAATATTTACGCAACCCCCTGAGGGGTCGCGACCCCTAGTTTGAGAAGCGTGGGCATAGAGGATGGTCCTGCTGTTGGCTCATGATGCTCATCAGGCTTTACTGAGGATGGCTTTTCCAAATATTTCAGTAGTGCTCCTGAGAAGAACATAACATTACATATTCTGTTAATTTTTGCTAAAATACTCTTTCTTATCTTGTTTGATAATTGATCTGTGTGAACAGAATTTGAGGTGATGTGATCCATTAAATTTCACATTTCGAAATATAAATATTACAGAGACTAGCTTACTCTACACGATTCCTGAGCACTTGCCTAGCTTGATGGTCTACCTAACCTAGTTGCCTGAACTGTAATCATAAGAATATACAAGTGGCACATCTCACCTGTGCTACTGGAAAGCTTCTCCTCCTCTATTTTCTTCTTTATCCGTTTTTCAGCTCCTGATGGATAATGTCGTTTCATTTTCCAAGATGCACGAAGTCACATCTAGTTAACCACAACTAATCTGCTAAATAATAATAATCATGAGTAGTATAGCCGCAAAAGGTTAGAGTGCAGGAATGTTGCAAGTGATTACGTAATGTTGCAAAGGGGGGGTGGGGTGTTGCAAAAAAAAGAAAAAAGAAAAAAAGGAAAAAAAGAAAGAAAAATAAAAAAAAGATAAAAAAGGGAAAAAAAGGGAAAAAAAAAATTCCCCCCAAAGGGCCCTTTGTTGCCAACCGGGGTTGCAAGGGGCATGCAACTTGGAGGCGGAGTTCTCCCCCAAGCTATTCCCCCCAAAGGGCCAGAAAGGAGAGAAAGGAGGAGAGGTGTTCACCTGGCAGGAGCCAAGTGCATATTAAGACTTCAGCCGAGTAGGCGTTGTTTTATAGGCTCCTAATCAGCCAGTTGGCTTAAAGGCGTAAATGGCTTGAGTTGCCAGATAGCGCCATGTATTCAGTTTGTGCTATATATTTAATTCTAATCGAAGACTGAGTTGCCAGATACCACTTTTTAACGATACCATTGTATACATTATTATAGACTCCTAATCATCCAGTTGGCTTAGAAGACGTAATTGGCTTGAGTTGCCAGATACCACTTTTTAGCATTATTATTGCCAGATACCGCTTTTCAGCGATACCATTGTATACATTATTATAGACTCCTAATCAGCCAGTTGGCTTAGAAGACGTAAATGGCTTGAGTTGCCAGATACCACTTTTTAGCATTATTATGGTGAGTTGTCTCCAATTAAAAGATTTCGTGCCATGTATTCAGTTGTCAGATACCACTTTTTAGCGATACCATTGTATACATTTAGAATACCGGTAGTAGGTTTAGAAGGCGTAACAATTAGAATTAAGTAAAACAACATTGCATCATTCTTTTTATTATAAATATATAGAAAATAAATATACATTTCAATAATAATTGAGGAATATGCATATAATCATAACAGTACAGGAAATATATACACACAATTATGGAGATATATATAAAATAAATATACATTTCAAATAGAAATAAATATACATTTCAATAATAATAGAAATATGCATATAATCATAACAGTACAGGAGAAATATCACGCAAAATATATAAATACATTTCAATAATAATAGAAATATGTATATAATCATAACAGTACAGGAGAAATATCACGCAAAATATATAAATACATTTCACTTTTTTTTCAAAATACTAAACTCGCATTTAATCGAGTTTACAATTACATCATTATTGCTCTGCATTACGCAGTATATGCGGCTTAATAATATTTCACCGCTTAAAGTATAGGGAAACCTGTATTCGATATGAAGGGCTTTCATATCGTTCAGTACTATTTTTGTTCCCACTTTACAACCGGTTGGTAAATCATCTTTAAATACGTCTAGAATACAATCAAAAGCACGCACAAAGAGTTCATCGTTAGCTACATTATTAAACACAAGTTTATAAACACGCTTTTCCAATCGAGGGTTTATTTCTACCGACTCGAGCTTTTCAATCGTGAACTCACTCAACATAGCGGCAATTGAAATAATCTTCTAAATCGTTACGACAACTGCGCGTTATATAAAGAAATAGTTCTTCAGGGTGAACGGTGTAGGTGAGCTCAGCCTTGTACCGATCAATTGCTTTGTACCAAAGTTCATGGTATTTCAAAGAGTCTAAACTTTTTAAATAAACGTCCAGCACTAGACCATTCTCACCAGCCCTACACTCGGTAAACCCATCGAGCAGAGCGGTGTATGCGTATTCAAGTACTGTATCAAAATAAAGCATATCCGTAACACGCGCGTCTAATATAGGTTTCAGCTTGCGGAATCCGACGATTTCAAACATTCTGTCGAGGATGAAACGGTTTCGCGTAGGAACAAGAGCGTTATTATCAGAAGCATTCTTCCACATCAGCCGTATATCAATGCACGGCCGATCGTTATTTATACACAACGTACATACAACGGCGTATGAGGGTGCGTCACTAATCTGCTCTCTTCTTGTACCTACGTTAGCAGGTATTTTATAACGATCTTCACTCCACTTCTCAACTATCACGAAGATTCTATTCATCTCCTCGACACTTAAATAAACCCGTTTGTTTGTTTGTCTACATTCCGTTTCCAGTACATAGCTAACGGTACCGGATTTACGCCTGAACACGCGCAACGATTTCGTCACGGACACATCGTACGAGGCGTTGAGAATGCTGCTCAAAGGAAGTTCCATCGTATTCGAGGAGCGCACGTCCACTCGGTTCAAGCTCTGAGATAACTATGAGCCGTGTGAGGCACGCAGGTAGGCAGGAACGGTTCGACGGGCGGCTGACTCGATGATACGTGAATGGGGTTGTTCGTATGATCCGCGAGTCGTACCGAATTGTTGTACATATTTGTTTTTCCGGTACAAGAATTAATTTCATCACTACCAGCCTACGCACCAGACAGTTTACCTCAGGATAAGAACTAGGCACATTTTATGTTTTACTAAACATCTTCACACTCCGGCGCACTATTTGAGAGGAACATATGCTCATATTTTTCCTTTCTGCCCATCAAACGATACTCGTCTCTAAAGTCTGTTAAAAACTCACGCAGGGCACTAGCCACAACCTCACTACGAACCTCATCATGATATACATTAATATAGTGATAAAAATACTTAAGATTGTCCATGATCACGAGATTCACATTTTCAGTCGTAGGGTATGAGTAATCGACATGGTGTAGCATGACGTAATACCGCTTGTCACACCACCCATCCGCAAGACTCATTATCCATACCTGCTGCTTCTCTTCTGCACGCGTTGTTTCTTTTACTTCACGGTATATGTGAGACTTTATAAAGTTTAGCTCTGCAGCATACTTCAGCACATCGTCTGTGCAACGAAAGCCTTCAACGGTCTCACCAGAACATCCGTAGAGTATTTGTACATCTTGGAACTTCGCACAATCCAATGTGTTTTTAAAAGAGGCATAGGAGGGGGAATAGGAAGTTTTTCGGTATCCACCACATCCTGGCACTTTGCTGAATACCATTTCATAAACGTTGTACAAGCAATATTAAAGGTAGCCATTTGAATACACGTCTGATCTTTTCTTCTGAATACACGTCTGATCTCTCGGGCTTACTGCAGTCGACTGACCACGCAGGGACTCCCAGATAGTAGCATGACTCACGGTCTTACAGTGGGCGGAGCTTAGAACTTTCACCTGTGCACACACGCACACACACACACACACACACACAAAGGAGAAAGTGAAACGCTAATTGAAACATGATTTATTTAATAAACGAGATATTCAAGTTATATATATTTACAAATACGATTTAATAAACGAGATATTCAAGTTATATATATATTTACAAATACGTGTAATAAATCAATAGATACGATTATATACAAGACAAATACGTGTCAGTTAACAATAGAAGCATCAACGTTATGGTATCCAAAGGGTACGGTATCATAGGTACCAGGTAACTGGTAACGTTTCCTATAGGTGTTACGGCACACCTTCGTACCCCTAAGTTCCTTCACGCCCCCCAGCTTCTGCGCCCGAAAATTGTGGGTGCCTACAATTAGTTGGGGAGGTGTTCGCCCTCATCATCGTCCAAACACACTAGATCCTTCAACGATTCAAAGTTAACAACCCGCCGATTCGCATGGTTGAGCGTAATACCCTTTGCCTTCACGATATATTTCATTTCCTCCCCCACCCTGACCCGTACCCCATAAGTTTTAGGTCCTGTTGAGACAAAAGAGTCGGCGTATGCGTTGTCCCCATACTCATCCTTGATCTCATCAGTGAGCTCGCCGAGGAACTCCCCAATAGCGGGCATGTATTCACCCTCCCTCTCTGTGAATATCACGCTATCTGTATCGGCATACAATACTCTCCGCCCAAGAGAATGCAATAGACCCCAAAGTTTTATACGGGCGTAGGCTGTTGTGAAGCTGGCCACAGGTATGTTTGTAACCCTTGAGGTATCTGTGGCCAATTCAGTGTTGTTGTACTTTATTATGTAAGTATTACCTACATTCACGATCTCCATGACCTCTTTATCGGGAGCATTGGCATAATCCCAGACATCGCTATAACTTTGTGCCAAATGAATGTTCCCTTTGCCGGTATTCTGCGCAAATTTTCCCCATAGACTGTTTAGACACAACTTTGCACTAAAGCGCTTGCCAGGATTCTTTACAATTTGGGCACGATCAAGTTGTATACCTTCGCGGTCGCGGTAACGTTGAATATAGGCAGACTTTTCATCTTCGGTATCAACTCCTCGCGGATACCCTGATGCCTCAACCTTATCCTTCAAAAAGGCGTTTATATATGGTGTGAAAAGGTTGGGTAGCTTCTGAAACCTCCACACCTCATGTATCTTCAGTATTCTATAACCATGGCGTACGGCTAGGGCCAGCTCAGGACTTGTATATACGCCTCTGATCTTACGCTGGTGGGGTATATGGTTACAATCGCCGTTATCCTCTTCCGCGCACTTCACGCACAGGGGAAACATGAGCTTGTCGTCGATAACGACAGGTAAGATTGGCATCCATAAATTGCGTGGGGGGAGTACGTCTACGAAAGAGAGCCCAAAGTAACGATCATTCAAATTTCTTGAAAATTCATTGATGGATGGCAGGTTAGGTCCCACCAGTTTCTCAGGAGCGCCCACGGGGTACGGATTGTTCTTCATCACGTATGGGTATAAAGAACAGAAATCGTAGTAATGGAGCTTCACGCCCTCCGTAGGTGGAAAGTATAGTCTGAATGGATTTGTACGTCCTCCAAACAAGCTATCACCACATTTGAGAGGATCCAGCACCATTGAACGCTTGATCGTGTTTATTTCCTCACGGTACACCTCGTCTGTCTCCATCCGTGCATCATATTCATGCTCCCACAAGACTTTGTGAGTGAACTGTGATCCTATAAGTTGATCGCGGGTGCGGGTCCATGCAAGACAGTCGGCAGGAGATCTACCGTGGATATCTCCGGCGATTCCGCACTCAGGACGGGGGCATCCATGCCACCAGCAACCGTTAAAGGAGTACACAGTCTTCACACCAGTGACACGGTTTTCACTTAACCCATCAACCCAAAAAACACGTCCATTAATCTTAATGGGTACTTCACCCGTGTTGCGGGCGTGCTTTATGTATACACCTGTCTGTTGCTGTAGGTGTATGAGCCAGTAAATAGCCTTGTGTCCGTAACTGCGGGGTTGTTTCGGTGAATAATGGCTAAGGTGTCTTTAGGCATGAAGTTATTCTTGAACACCGTAAAACATAATGATGCGATGGTGGTTGCGACTTGCAGTGGATCGCATTTGAAACGGGCTATGTACATCCTTCTAAAGGCCTGGAAACATACTCTAAGCACGCGCACATCATTCACGCAATAACGCTCACATTCATCAGCTATATTATAAGGGTTACTTTCATTAAAACTGTTGTAGTATCGATCAAAGTCTTCACGTTCATCCATACAGTCAAAATAATGTTTGGGTGGTGGTGGGCCTACGTAGTTTAAAGTCTCGCTGGTGAGGAAAGTGTAAGGGAAGTATCCTTTGGAAACTTCAGCTGCTACTCCCATCACCTTGGGTAGCTTTGCTAATTTACAAGGTGTGAATAATAAAGTATCTTTAAATTGTACATTGCCTCTTATCTGCATCTGTATTAATTTGTTGCCTCTTTTCAATGGATCACCTGTAAATATCTCAGAGGATTCGTGTTCAAGCAACTCCTTATAAAGGAACTGCGTGTCAAACTTTGCCCCGTTATGGGCGAGAATATACACAGTCATTTTTTTGAACTTGTCGGCTAACTTGACAATATAGGACACAAATAGTTTCACAGGACTATCGCGGACATTCGTTTTAAAAACGTTTGTCCGTTTACCGCATTTGGGGCACTCGTCACATTCGATACCCATACACTCATCACAGATGGTCTGGCTCACAAGTAAATGTGGAATTACCTCTTTGGTTTCAGCGTTCGTATATGTTTCTATATCGTAGTATACAGTTATACAAGGGTTATTTTTAGGCTTAGCATCTTTCATATAACATACATGCTTTACTCCATCCGCCTTATATTCCTCCTGGCATGTAGGACAGTGAATTACGTCACACTTGTGCTTAAATTTTCCCCAATTATCCATTGTGTGAAACATACCACATTCACAGATTCTCATTTTCCTGCACGTGCCAATTGATTTATGGAAATCAAAACAGCTATTATTGAAAAATGTGCGTCTACACACATCACAGTCTCTCTTCTCAGCTTCAACTACACGGCTTTCACATTTGGTGCTTTTACACTGCTCACATACCATGTGACATTCTTTACAATGTCACAATATCATCCGCAAACTCGAGGCACCCCTTACACAAATCATGATGTCTCCCATATTTTCGACTTTTGTCATAACTCGCGTAAAGCCACCTTATATTACGGATGGGGAGATACGTTGTCCCTGACAATCCTAAAATAAGTAGGGGTCTTGTACGATCTCTCACACAGCTTTTAAAAACATACACAGTCCTACGACGATCATCCAGCCCAAATACAACTATACGGACATTCATTTCCTGTTCTACCCTTCTCAGCTCTTCAGGACCCATATTACAGTCAAATTCAAGTTCACAGTCTACAGCTAGTTTACGGGCACGCTCCACGACCGTAGGCAACCAAATTTTTGGCCTGTGTATTTTGTACAGTAAACATACGTGCTAAGAGTACTGCTATAAAGCCGCAACCACGATCGACGTTTATATGCTTTCGGTAAATAGTCGGAGAATTGAAGTTAAGAGTATACGGTATGGCACTATGACCCGCAACACGGAATACACGGTCAATATTTACCGTGAAGTTGTCCATATTGAAGGCTATACTACTTTGGGCGGCTTGCAATATACGGCCTAATATACAGTGCCCGCGAAAAGTATCCGATCACTCAAGAAAATACAATATTTTCCCTTAATATTCAGAGACACGTAATTCACTTTCTATTTGTTCTAGCGACATCTGGTAACTTTGAGGTTGCTCGCTGATATGAGAGCTATTCAACGCATTCTCAAATTAGTGTTCTGGTAGCCTTCGTTGCGGGTGGCTGTGTCTCAAATTTGTCAGATTTCACTGTTTGTGTAAATTTCTTGATATTTTTTTTTTTTTTACAGAAAGTGGTGTAAATAAAATTTATATATAATGTGTGCTAAACAACAACTTAAGAGTGATTGTCGAGGTGCTATTGTTGCTTTGCATGCATGTGGGAAATCACAGAGACAGATAGCTAAGGAATTAAACATATCCCAAAGTACCGTTAATTTATGGGTTTCACGGGCTAAGAACAATGGTGGCCTAACCACGCCAGTCCCTAAAAAACGATCTGGCAGACCGAGAAAAACAAATTCGCGAACAGAAAACTTATGAAACGTTTAGTATTGAAAAACCCAACAATAACTGCGAAAGAAATAAAATTTAATATGAATAATTTGTTATCTGGTGTTTCTGAACGAACTATCCAGGAGCGGCTCCAAAAAGAACTCGGATTACCATCTCGCCATGCTGCTAAGAAACCGTTCATTAATGAAAAAATGCGTAAAAAACGTGTGTCGCATTTTGTAAAAAATACATTCATTGGACCGTTGATGACTGGAAGGTTGTTTTATTTAGCGATGAGTCGACATTTTGACATTCAGAAGTTGTCCAAAAAAGGTTCGCCGGCCTATTGGCTCAAATAGGATGGACCCTAAATACACCCTAAAGACAATGAAACACCCTCCAAGTGTGATGGTTTGGGGTTGTTTCGGTTACTATGGGCGTGGAAACTTATATTTTCTTCCGAAGAACACAACTATGAATGGTGCACGGTATTTAGCAATGCTACAGGATAAACTTCCAATGGCAATGGCAATCCAAAGGACAAAAACATACATGCATGATGGTGCACCATGTCACAGGGCCAAAATAGTGACAAAATGGATTACTGACAATAAATTTGATATTTTGGATTGGCCTGGTAATAGTCCAGATCTCAATCCGATAGAAAATCTGTGGCTAATAATAAAAAATAAGGTTGAATGCCACGACACTGGCTCAGTCGAAAAATTACAAGAGGCCATCAAAAAGGTATGGTGCAAGGAAATATCAGTGGAAGTTTGTCAAAACTTGATTAAATCCATGCCAAAATGTCTAGAACAAGTCATCCAAACCAAAGGACAGATGACAAAATACTAATATAAGGTTAGTATACATTTAAACATTGTTTTTTATGTAAAAAATACAAATTTCAAGGGTGATCGGATACTTTTCGCGGGCACTGTATATTCTACATCTTCAGCCGCCAAACGTCTAAATGGCACTATCACCCAATAATCGTCTACATCACCGTCATCTGACCCGAATCCAAAGGACAGACTCGTCCTGACTTCACGCTCGTCGCGGTTCTGAAGAGCAAACTCTACAATACGCTGTACAACCCGGCGTAGCCCGCGCTCAATTCCATTGCTATACATGGCTCTAGGGTCGACCCTGACTCTATACCGATTTCTAGTCAAGGCTGGGGTGGGGGCTGCGGAGCGCACCAACTCGAACGTTATAACATCCTCAACAGAACGGGGGGCATCTGTGGCGGATGAATTAGGTGATATATTAGCGGAAGGTGCTGCTGGGGGGCCTGTTGCGTAGGAGGTTGAGGGTTGGGGATCTATTATTGTAGACTTAACAGAACGGGGGGCAACTGTGGCGGATGAATAAGGGGATATATTAGCGGGAGGTGCTGCTGGGGGGGTTGTTGCGTAAGAGGTTGAGGGTTGGGGATCTATTACCGCTGCAACAGGCGCGTATTTCGGTCGCTTTATACCTGACGTGGGGTTCTCATACCTCCGCTTTGGACGTGCTAGCGGTATCGCTGGTGAGGGTTCGTTGGCAGGGGAGGAGATCACAACTACACTGTCGTCGAGGTCATCCGTAATGGCAATGATGGGGTGCTCTACCTCATCGTCATTCACGGTTCTGTGGGAGAAGAAATATAAGGAACAGCACTCAAAATCTGTAATATTTTGTAAATGACCCACTTAGGAGTGTGACGTGTTAGAAATGGACTCTGTAGAAAAATTCAGATTCACGAGCCCATCCACATGTATTATATCTGGAACTACAGGATGTGGTAAAACTGTGTTTATGCTTAAAATCATTAAAGAAAAGGGAGAGATGTTCTCGAAATTTGTGCATAAAGTTATATGGTGCTATTCGACGTATCAATCAATGTTCAACGAGTACCAAGATGATATTTTGTTCCACAAAGGCGCGTATATGACGTTAATTCGTTAAAGGGAAATGAACATACAATCATTGTAATTGACGATCTCATGTTGGAGATGGATAAAACGTTTGCCGAGACATTTACAGTATTCTCCCACCATCTTAACATGAGCGTGTTCTTCATCAATCAGAATCTATTTTTCAAAAATAGATACATGCGCGATGTGTCGTTAAATACGCAATATCTAGTCTTATTCGCGCAACGTAGAGATGTATCACAAATTGGGGTATTAGCCAATCAAATGTTCCCGAATCAGCGTAAGGAGTTTGTGGAAGTTTATAAAGAAGCTACAAGCACGCGTTACGGATATTTGCTTTGCAACCTTCATCCGCGAAACACGTTTAGAGTGCTTCTGCGAACGAATATATTTACAAACGAACCTGAAACGGTGTATATTCCAGAATGACAAGGAGACTAAAGAAATACCATGAATTAATAAAAATCTATCATCGACTGCCACGGGCAATGCAGCGGATATTTATTAAAAATATCGACGCCGACTTTTTAAAATGCATCTGTGAAATCTGTCTTAACGTTATAAATTGCAATGTATCAATGAAAACCCCTCAGAAGGCTCGCCTACGCCGCTACAAGAACATAATACGTGCACTCGCTCGTAAAAGTCAAACTGTAGCGAAGAAAAAACGAATTATTGTGCAAACAGGAGGGTCATTTCTCCCCTTCTTATTTTCAGTTTTGGGTCCTTTACTGACTAGATTAATATAATGAAGAAAGTGGTAGTGATTCCCCACGAGGTGTACGCTTCACTGCAAAGGAATCCAGACACGGATCTAGATCCCCGTAAAAGCAGACTTAAAAGAATGGAAAGCGAATTGCTAGCCCTATTAAACAGTGAAAAAACATCTGATGAGAAAAGAATCTTATACCAAGAAGCTCTGCAGAAATTTCTTCACGAGTACGAAAGTTATAAGAGCCCTACAGAGATTCCTGTGGTTATTAGGCACAGCATGGGGGACGATGGACATGGCTACATGGGATCTGAGCCCGACGATACAGCTGACCAACCAAAAAGATTAGCCACACAACATATCGAACATGTATTAAAAAGCACCCTCCCACATACATTGATGAGTAAAGGCTTAAGTCTTTATAATCTATTGAATGAGGATCCAGCCATACAATGGACCGATACAGGCGAGATCATTGTGGAAGGATCAAAGGCACAGGGATCGAATATCGTAGACATTGTCCATGATCTGGTGAGAGAGTGGGATAGGCCATCACCATCAGGATGGAAGCATATTAAAGCAAGACTACAACAAATAAATGTCCCTAAAACGTTGATAGGAAATCTGAACAGGTTAAAAGACTTGGAACATGCAACGCATGTGACACAATTGAAGGCGCCGTCACCCCCGGCGGTAACACCTTTCAAGAGGAGCAAGAAGAGGTTAAACCAACCCTACCCACGTGCCTCTAAAATACGCAAATGGCTAACGTATTAACTAAACGCTATTATGACATTTCTAACCCATCCTCTTACGGCGGCGTAGATAGACTGTACAGAAGTGTTTACGGAGTAGGAAAAAAAGATGTTGAAAGATTTTTGAGGGAGCAGGACGCTTATACGCTTCATAAGCCTGTGAGAAAAAGGTTTAAAACAGCCAAGACAACGGCTTCCTCGATTGATTCTATTTGGCAAGCAGATTTAACAGACATGCAAAGATATTCTGTGTATAACGATGGTTACCGCTACATTCTATTCATAATAGACGTATTCTCTAGATATCTGTGGCTAGTTCCTCTGAAAAATAAATCACCTGAAACAGTTGCTAAAGCCACCAAAACGCTGATGTTAAAAGAAAACAGGGTTCCTGGCTATTTTTGCACGGATATGGGGAAGGAATTTATAGGCCGTGCTTTTCAGAACATGTTGACAGAGTTTAATATCAGCTATTACACAACCAATTCTATACATAAGGCTTCTTTAACTGAAAGAGTTCAGCGCACCATAAAGGAACGCATGCACCGTTATTTTACACATAAAAACACATACAGATTTCTAGACATTCTGGAATCATTGGCATCATCCTACAACCGCTCACACCATCGCACGATTGGGACAACACCTAACGAAGTTTTAGAAAGAGGTACGCTCCCGAGAAGAGATGGATCACCACCACTACCACACTCGGCGCGCTTCAAAGTCAATGATTATGTAAGGCTGTCGCGTTCGGGGAATAAATTCGCAAAGGGTTTTGAGCAAGGATGGACACGCGAGATTTTTAAAGTTAGGGCTATGAGACCTAAAGGTGAGATAATGATGTATTACATTGAAGATTTGAATGGAGAAGAAATCTCAGGAGGCTTTTACCGCGAGGAATTGCAGAAAGTTGCGTTTAATTTAGGAAAAATTGTGTTTAAAATTGAGAACATTTTAGGAAGCAAAGGTTGAGGAAAGAGAAAAATGTACCTGGTGAAATGGCTAGGGTACCCAGAAAGCTTCAACACCTATATAAAAGCTGATGCAATAATGAAGTTAAATAGTATGCAACATGGCTCCTAACCATTTCTACGTCACACTCCCGTCCTCCTCGTCCCTGTCTGTACACCCTAACAACACACTAGCCAACTTTGTAACAGAGCTCAACGGGCACATTGAATTGGGTCGTGATTCGTATGAGGTGGGGATATGTGAAATTCAGCTGGACACCGTCTTTTTAAATATTGAACATAAAGAAACCGTTTTTACGATTCTTAGAGACATTGGCGAGTGTGATAAAGCTGGGGTAGCTATGGATGAGACTATGCGTATCGCTCGGACTAAGGCTGCACGGTATTACAGTACAGAAGTAAGACTAGGACCGGGTCAATATGGTTCGGTCGAGGATGTTGTGAGAGGCTTAAACGTAAGTTTAAGAAACTCAAACCTTACGAATGATTTAGTATATGAAATCGTAAACAACCCTGCACATACACTAATCCTAAAATCAAAGACTAACAGACGTATTAAAGAACATAGAAAGTTCAAAATTCTAACCAACGGCCGGTATAGCGCAGCCTTCCAAAGAGACACATTTCACGAGACACAGTATAACTTGTCCAGATTAATGTATCAATTGAAGATGGAGAAATTGGCTGAAAGGTCCCCAGACATGTGCTATATTTACAGTAATATAGTGGAGCACCAGTTTGTTGGGGATACCCAGGCACGCCTGCTGCGCATTGCTCACATCCCCAACCATAGAGGAAGGAGTTTGAGTATTACATATGACAGACCCCATTATGTGAATGTCGCAACTAATTTAATAACCAATATCTAAATATATATAAGAACGATTGAGGGTGAAAACTTTCCATTCGGTAACGGGAGCTTAACACTGAAACTACACTTTCGACGCACTGAGTTATAATGGATAGAAAGGCTTTCACCGTCTATCGAGGGGTGAGATACCAGCGCGGTAGTGGACTTGGATCCATTTTTTCATCCATACTACGTACGGCTGTTCCTTTGCTGAAGAGGGGTGCCAGATACCTTGGAAGAAAAGCGCTACAATCAGGCCTTAACACTGCAGAAGACATATTGGCCGGGGCTAAACCTAAAGAAGCTCTAAAAAAACATTTAAAGCGTACTCGGGACGAAATCATCAAAGATGCAAAGAGAAAAATGCGTGGTGGCGGGAAGAAGAAGAAGAGGGCTCCCCGGAAGAAGAAGTGGTCACGTGGTATTAAACGTAAAAGGCTATCAAAAAAGAAGTGCTGTAAGCGAATGAAACCTATGGTTGACCACTTTTTTGACTGATATAAGCTAAGGACATTGATCTCATGAATCATAGTTTGTTTACCACTTGTCGAGAGAGGAGTCACTATTTCGCCATGGCACGCTTCATCCACCCATGTAGTTCACAATGCTGTAAATCGGAGCTGTCCCTTTTTGAGCTGCCTCCAACCCAAGTTTCTATTGAGCACAGTGACTTTATTACAATTAACCCCTTTAAACACAATTAGTTCCCCGAGTGCACCTATAGAATTCGTGATACCCAGCTCAGGCCCTTACTTTTTTGATCCAAGCTGTGTGCACATGTACGCTAAGCTACGTGTATCCCATTCTGATGGAACGGTCTGCGATGACAAATATGCTGTATACCCTGAAACAAACTTTCTGCACTCCATATTCAACCAGTGTGACGTATATTTAAATCAGACCAACATATCGGCAGGCACGGGGTACTATCATCTACGAGCCTATCTTGAAAATGTCCTCAACTTTTCCAAAGAAGCGAAGGCTACCTTTTTTAAGTGCCGAGGGATATTATCAAACTAAAGATGAAAATGTATAAAGGACAATTTAAAAATTCTAAAAAAAAATATACGTGTTTTGGACGGTTGCACACAGATTTCACTTTCCGGAGAAGTTGCTTGTCAACGGGGTGGATAGAAATAAAGCTCACCCGCACGATCTGAGATCTGCTTAAATCTGGATGCTGATCAAAGGAGGGTGCAAAGCCCGTTGTGGTTCACATTATGGACACATACCTCCGCGTACGGCAAGTGAAATTAAGTTCACCAAACAACTAGAAATTGAGAAAAATTTACTAAACGCTACGTGAAATATCCTATTAACAGAGTGAAATCAACTATATACGTTTCCTGCAGGGTTTGGCATCGAAGCATTAGAAAACATTGCCCTGGGAATCTTCCAAAAGGATATTAATCGGCATGCAGGACATGCTTCCGGTGAATGGAAAATATAAAAGAGTGCCTTTAAATCGAGAATTTCGGACTTAAAAATATAACTCTATACGTGAATGGCACTGCTTTGGTTGGAACAATGGGTACGGACTATTCATCAGACGCTGTGTTACTCTTGTGCCAGAGCTCTATAGTAATCTGACCCATATTGCAGGTGATTGTGATGAGCTTGGTAATGGGGTAACGCAGGAAGATTCATTGATCAATTTAACCTTTATCTGTTTGACATTACACCTGATTATCTGCTAGCTTAAATACCCATTTAACCCCACAGAGCGAGAAACATCTCAGTGCGGCTGGAATTCGCCAGCCTATAGACGCTCCTATTAGTGTACTAGTATATCTCGAATCGCAAGCCCTAATAGAAGTAGATAGATTTAGGAGCGTTATCACTGACTTTTAAAATGGATGCTAATACACTTCAGAAAGTATGGAACGAGTCAACGTTCCAAATTTATCGCGTGTTTGCGAAGATGAAACATTGAGTTTGCAAGTACGCGAGAATGCGGTAGTCTTATTGTGAACACAGATGTCATCGGTAATGAAGGGATTCACTGGACGCTGTCTATTTTAAAAATAGACAGCGCCTGTACTATTTTGATTCACTCTGTACTCAGCCCTGGAGTGACCCTATTTTGTAAATTTCTCGCTCAGTTTACATTATTCCCGAAGTTGTTATGGAACCCATTTCGTATACAAGGATATTTTAGTAATTTTGCGGAATGGTACTGCGTCTCATTTCTCACGCATATGTCATGTGATAAAGTGTATTTATAAATTTTTTAAATTTATTTGACCCGTGCACACACGCCGAAACGATGAAATGGTATGCAGACAGATAAAAATCCGTTTTTCCAATTGACGTACTCGTTGTATAGTATAATGTTTTTGTTCGTATATTTGTAACGGTATATTCTGTAGTTGGTTATTGTACTGATTTCTTTCATTTAATAAATTTATGAATATATTGTGTCTTCTTACCCCAAAAGCTCGAAAAACACTTACATTATTTCGGTGTGACATTGCTGACCTGATCAGTATATCCTCCGTATTCATGACACGAGATTCTTCAAAGATTGTATAACACCGTGTCAATCTCATCGGACCTTAAAGGAATAATGTTCATTCTTTTAAAACATATCAGAGTATACAGGCAGATCCCCATTATGTGAAGATATCTTTGGTTCATTTAAGAGGAATAACATTGATTACCATAAAAATTTCGATTTTTGGCATAAGGGGATAAGAAGTAAAACCAAATAACAGTGATTGCCATAAAAAAAAATTTCGATTTTTGACGAGTATCTAATGAAGTATTTGAAGAGATACTACAACTCTCCTATATATAAATCGAATTATAGACATTTACATTTCTATGGTAGTCCCTTGCGTCGTTGTAAGGAGCGTCACTGCAAATACTTCAACGTTTGCGTTGGAAATAATTCATCACGGTCAATCGCGTTAAAAAGACTAATTGCGTTAATGCTGCAGTGTCACTTTCTTCATACAATTCCGGGGAGTACAGGTCCATGGTGGAGGATGTGTGACATTGCTGACTGATCAGTATATCCTCCGTATTCATGACACGAGATTCTTCAAAAGATTGTATAACACGTGTCAAATCCTCATCGGACCTTAAAGGAATAATGTTCATTCTTTTAAAACATATACAGAGTATTCAGACAGATCCCCATTATGTGAAGATATCTTTGGTTCATTAAGAGGAATAACATTGATTGTCCATAAAAAATTTCGATTTTTAGCATAATGGTATAAGAGGTAAACCAATAACATTGATTGCCATAAAAAAAATTCGATTTTTGGCGAGTATCTAAATGAAGTATTTACGAGATACTACAACTCTCCATATATATAAATCGATTTATAGACACTTACATTTCTATGGTGGTCCCTTGCGTCGATTGTAAGGAGCGTCACTTCTCAAATATCTTCAAACGGTTTGCGTTGGAAATAATTCATCACGGTCAATCGCATTAAAAAGACTAATTGCCGTTAATGCTGCAGTGTCACTTTCTTCATACAAATCCGGGGAGACGTACAGGTCCATGGTGGAGGGAATGATTATTCACTGACGCGAAAATAGCTACTGTTACTCCCAACTGAAAAATATCCCCTTTTATATGCACAATCGCCAAGCTCCGCCCCAAAAGACCAGATGTTCGTAGTGATTGGCTGCCAGTGTAGCTGGGTGGAGCTATGACGTGTGTACCAATCCGCTATAACGGGTCCGGACGAGTAATGGCATCTTTATATTTTCTCCAATAGATTTAATGCTCGTATTACTCCTTGCTGTCTTTACCATGTCAATATTTTTCCCCCACTATTCCCGGATCATTAGTCACTAATGTAATCGAGAGGACTTTATAATAAAGAAATATATCCTAATTATATTTTTAAAAGAGCATTCGGTTTCCACGTTAAACTGTGGGTCTAAGCCGGAGTGAGAACCTTTCCAATTCGTTAAAGAGAAAATCATGCATGCTTTTCGGTCATACTACTCTGACTCGGTTCAAATGATGCATTAACATGCTTTTCGGTCATACTACTGGCTTTACTCAGAGTTTCCCGCAGATCTTATAGACAATGCAGGTCCTGAGCTTTAATTATCTCGATGAAATAGTGAGCAATCGACGAGATGTATTTCTGAATCCACGTTAAACTGTGGGTCTAAGGCGGAGTGAAACCTTTCCAATTCGTTAAAGAGAAAATCATGCATGCTTTTCGGTCATACTACTGACTCGGTTATAAGAATATACACCATACAAATTACGCGTAAATAAAAATTTTTCATTGTAGAAAAATAATAATAATAATGATAATAAAGAATTGTTGTGAAAGGTGGTTTTTGTTCAAGTAGACGAAGAAAGGTTGACTCCGGTCAGAAAAAGTCTCTAGGGGGACGATTCGAAAGGTGACCTAGTTTCTGCCTTTCCTCGTGTGTGTGTGTGTGCACGAGTTGTTTATTCGTTATTATATATATATATATAATATATACACACATCAAGAGCGGTCTGGAAGGAAGATCTCTCATGTCGTCCGACCCCGTTATAGCGGATTGTGTTTTGGCTAATTTCAACTTTTAAATGAATTGTTTCGTAAATTTTCATTTCGTTTCGTTATTCGTGACTTAAATATTTATAATAAAAATTAAGTGTGTAAAAATTATTTATTTAATAAACAGAATTTAATTGGATTCATCTACCGTCATATAAATATATATTGTGGTACACTATTTAAATGGATGAATAATATATGGTTTTTGCTATCTGGAATACATGGCGCTATCTGGCAACTGAATACATGGCGCTATCTGGCAACTCAGCCAGAATAGAGGTTTATAAAAGACCGAGAGACGACTGACGGAGTCATTCAAGCTCGGCTCCCAGCCGAGCAAGGACCTCTGGTCCTTCTCTTTCTGGCCCTTTGGGAAAACCCCTTAGAGGCCTCTTAGGTTAGGTAAACGAAAATAACTTGGGGGAGAACTCCGCCTCCAAGTTGCATGCCTTGCAATCAAAGGCAACTACTCTCTCTCTCTCCTTCAGGTGTACCCTCCCCCCCTTGGCTCAGCCAACTGACTGATTCAGCCAACTGGCTGATTAGGAGCCTATAAAACAACGCCTACTCGGCTGAAGTCTTAATATGCACTTGGCTCCTGCCAGGTGAACACCTCTCCTTCTTTCTCTCCTCCTTTCTCTCCTTTCTGGCCCTTTGGGGGGAATAGCTTGGGGGAGAACTCCGCCTCCAAGTTGCATGCCCTTTGCAACCCCGGTTGGCAACAAAGGGCCCTTTGGAGGGGATTTTTTCCCTTTTTTTCCTTTTTTTTCTTTTTTTCTTTTTTTTCTTTTTTTTTCCTTTTTTTTCTTTTTTTTGCAACACCCCCCACCCCACTTTGCAACAACCCCCACCCCCATTTGCAACATTAGTAATCACTTGCAACATTCCTGCACTCTAACCTTTTGCGGCTATACTACTACCATGATAATAATGATGATGATAATAATAATAATAATAAGAATAAGAATAATAATAATAATAAGAATAATATTAATAATAACTTCAGCTATATTCCTATTCTTGCCCACTGAGTTATGACCTGGGAGCCTGTCTAGGGGCCCCTAGTAGCAGCGGGGCCGTAAGCGGCCGCTTAGTCTGCTTATGCCAGGAAACGGCCCTGTGGGTCGCAAATAAGTACTGCAACAAGAAAATGATGCAAAACATAAAAGTAAGAGCATTATGATGACATGGCTTCAACAAAAGATTTTCAAGCTTCTCGAGTGTCCCAGTCAAATCTCAGTCAAATCTCAGATCTTAATTTAATCAAGAATTTATGGTTTGATTTCAAAAAAAGCTGTCAGCACGATAAACCCTCCGAACCTAAATGACTTGTAGCAATTTTTTTTAGAAGAATGAGATAAAATTTCTACTGAGAGATGAAGAAAACTTGTAGAAAAACATCCAAAAGTATCATTGAAGTCATTCAAGCAAAAGGTGGACACCAAAAGTATTAAATTATTTTGTAATTAAATGTACGAAAACTTTTGCATCTTACCCTTTTTTTATTTTCTTCAGATTCTTTAATGTGTTACAGTTATATTTTGGAGTTAAACTAATTTTTATTTGTTAAATTTTTGGAAACGAATGGTAAACTTTTCATAATTATCTCATGCATGGTACAAATACAACTGAAAAAAGGGAGAATATAACTGAAATATTTATATTGCACGTATTAACATTTGAAAATTTTACTCATTTGATAATCTACTTTATTAAGGCTATACAAACGTCAGAGAAAAAGAGCAGTTATATACGCTGCTCATAGAATTGGGAAAAGAAAAACACCGAATGACCTCATTTTAACATCTTTGTTTACCCTAATCAAACGAAACCTAAAATAAATTAACCTAACCTAAAAGAAATGTCTCTTTTGAACTCCCAGCTAACCCTAACGAGATTAGGTGGCAATGACCCAACCCAGATCGATGATATTCCGTTCTGTCATTATTTAGTGTGACCAAATATACTGTAATCAAAGGGAGAGAGAAGATGAACATTCGAATGGTTGCGAGTAATTATTAAGTGTAATTATTGGGAGAATGTCATTGCATTCCGTCGAGTTGGAATTTTACATCATTTTTTTAAATATTTAAAAATGAAAATTATGCAAAGGACTTTAAAACGCCGTTTAATATTTATGATTTATTAAAATTAGATAATTATTAATAATATATTCATCATTATATAAATGTATTATGCGAGAGGAAGAAGAAAAAGAAGAAAAAGAAGAAAAAAGAAGAAAAAGAAAAAAAGAAGCAGAAAAAAGAATTTTTTAAACAATGATGGCAGTTAGTAGGTTGAGATATAGTTTCGTATAACTAGGCTGACCATACGTACCGTTTTGAACGGGACAGTACCGTTTGTTTTATATTTCCTGGCCGTCCCGTCGTTTTAATAAAAATGTCAATTTTGTCCCGGTTTATGTACTTACTTTTTCATGAATACAGAATATTACATAACTCCGTCCCTTTTTTGCCATCCCAATGTCCCGTTTTTGTCTCAAGGAAATATGGTCAGCCTAAGTATAACCAATAAGAACGTCACTAAGAATATAATCAATAAGAAAAATTATGTACATATATTCGTAAAGCTCATGATAATGCGGATCTGATACCCCCCGTGAAAGAACGCTGGTTGCACATACAAAAATTTAATTTTTTTCTAGGATTCGTGAATATACAGCTATCCCCCGACTTAAGCGATAAATGTCGCGTAAATCCAAGAAAGGGCGCACAACTTTCAAAAAAATTTCGGGATCATTATTCTTATGAAATCGTGTAAATGCGAAAACGTGTAAGTCGGAAACGCGTAAGTCGGAAACGAGTAAGTCGGGGGATTGCTGTATACTACGCATCCTCATTAAAGTTGTAAAATTTCCTGGAATTTTGAGATCGGTAAGTTTCTACCGGGAATTTTGGGAATATTCAGTAATTTTCACTTTTCGGACCCTCGGGAAATTTTGGGAATTTTCAAAAACTTAACTTTCATTTCCATAAAATGGAACAGCTGCATATTCTTGAATTAGGTTACTCTGTGCAATTTAATTGATCGAGTAAAGTGTACAGTAGAATAATGTAACCAAGAAAAGCAATTCGAAATGCACTTGGTGAAATGAGAAACCGCACTCCTTGAAATTTCTTTAATCCACAATTAATTCAAAAGAAGGAAATTCCAAGAGTACTGAAATGGAAACTCCTCATATGAAAATAAGTGTTACTAATTAGTAAATATTAAAACGTAAATTCCCGCATACCGATTTGAAATTCCTGTTTATAGCCATGTTGTATATTTCTAATAAACTCGCCTAAACTCAATAAGCACAATTTATAAGGAGCCATACCTTCCCTTTTGGATGGAAACTGCTTAAATACGAGTATATTTTACTGTTTGCATCCAAAAAATATCTAATAAACCTTAAAAATTATTAAAATTCTCAAAATTACTCAAATTTCTGTCGCATTCGAAATTCTCAAAACTATTCATGGAAAGTTTCCATCTCTTTGCAACTCTAATCCTCACAGCAGTAGACTTAGTTAACGATCTATATTATATGGTTCAGTCGGTAGGTAGGCCCTTTGGTGGAGTTGGTTTCTCAATAAGAAAACATTTGGCCAAATATATGATTTCTACCAAGCAATAATGAAAGTTGATAAGAATTTAATTTTGTATAAACAACGAATGCATAGAACTGTAAACTGCTATTTACTGTACATTAAAGGCACTAATCTACAAAATACTTCAATTTTTTATGGTACAAAATTAATTCACTATCAGATAAACCAAAATATTCTCACTGTATAATAATGGGGGACTTTAATGCTGATGTGAACTCTGAATTATTAGTGGAACTGGGTAACATGCGTGTCTCCTAAATTAAATGTAAGTAATGTAGAATTATTAGGTATAACTACAGTAGCAATACCTTTACATCCGTTACAGATATGAATGGTATCACTAGATGGATTGATCAATGTCTCACTAGTTAATCTAAAAGATTAAGTTATCAGTGTTCATATTTTGTATGATGTCCTTCTCTCTGATCGTATTATGTTAGAACTAATAATTATTTTTAACAACTAACAAAAAACACGAAATAATAATAAAAATTATAATATTATAACTCAAAATAAGCGTGTCAGAGGGTTTAATGTTAATGCGCAGTAGAAAATAGAATATAAAGAAAGGACAGAACATCTTTTTAATAATAGAGAAATATTGCAACGTGCCTGCAGTAATTCCTATTCAAATGAATCTCGTGTTAGACTCATAGATAATACTATAGTAGGGTGCTAAAAAGTTGCAGCATGACTTAGGAATTCTAAAGATATTTTTGTTAATTTAATATAATTTAGTTTTGCTTGGTAAGAAGCTACATAAAAATAGTGACTTTTTTTACTTTTTTGTGGAATTATATAATAATTATTATATTAATAATTATATATGCTGTATATAAGTTATAATGCACTGCTGTTTTTGCTTATTTCACAGGTTGAAACATATTCATCAGTGTGCTGAAGATTACTTGTCCGTCAGTGCTACCATCCTAACCAGTGGGAATTGACCTACAATGGCTTCTAAAAGGAGGACAAGACTGGGGACATTCACACATATGAGCAACCTAATTGGAACTGGTAGAGAGTTGTTGCCCTCTGAACTCCCAACTCTGCGAGACGTTCTGAAATATGGGCTACTGCTAAGAGAACAAAGTGGTGAGGATGTGAGAAACTACCCAGCAGCCAGTCTTACAAAGGACATTTACCCCAAAGTGCTTGAAAAGTGGGAAAGAGCAAACAGTTCTTTTGTAGCCCCCGTTGTAAATTCACGAGTCACAATCTTAAACAAGATCCAAGAGAGCTGGGAGCAGGCCAAAAACATATCTCTTGGGAGAGGAAAGCTACATGTCAAAGAGGCTTTCATTGCAAAACTTGACAAGCTTTTTGACATCCTCAGTTGCAAGTGTAAAATTGTTCTCTGCTCTGAATTTGGCTGCCTTGCAGATGCTGGTTGCAAAAACGAAACTCACATTAACTGTACATGCCCTAGGGAGATGAAGATCCCTGTGAAGGAACTTGCTTTCATTAAAGGTCAGAGAGACAAGTCTGGTTCTATTGGACCACATCAGATTGGCTTGCCAGATCAACCTGAGCACAACAGACAAGTCAAAAAGCAGAAGCGGCAAGAAGACGAAAGAAGAAGGCTTGCTAAATATAAGCAGACAAGTAAGCAGGATGTTTCAATGCCATCAAATGAAATAATTTTCTCTGGTGATGAAAATGAAGAACAAATAGCTGATGCTCAAGATGGAAAGGATGGAAGTTATGAAGTGACATTAGAAATACCAAGCACGTCTTCAACTTCCAATAAAAAGCCAGAGTACAACACATTAGAAATACCTAATGTTGCTATGCATAGCATCAGATATGGTGTTGGCCTGCGTGCCACAACTGCCATCACCACTGCTGCCTTTATGGATGCTGGCTTGATCACTGAAGAAGACAAGAGACTTGTAGTTGATCACAATAAAGTCAAGAGGGCCCAAGAAAAAGTTATGAGATCCCTGGATCAGGAATTTGATGATCTTTGTAAGAAGGGTGAAATTGACTGCATCTTCTTTGACGGCCGTCAAGATACAACTAAAGTTATGCTGAAAGCAGACAATTCAGATCGTCAGTTCCCCAGCATCATCAAAGAAGAGCATTATTCTGTGTGCAGTGAGCCAGGTGGAAGATATCTCTACCACTTTACTCCTGAGAAAGGCTCAACGAGAAAAAAACCTGCTGAAGTTATTGCTGATAATCTTGTAGATTTCATGAAGAAGAAGGGCATTGATAAAAGCCTGCAGGCCATTGGAGGTGATTCTACAAATGTTAACACTGGCTGGGAGGGTGGTTCCATGCATTGGGTAGAGGTCAAGCTTTGCCGTAAGCTGATCTGGTTGGTTTGTGCCCTCCACACTAACGAGTTACCCCTGCGACACTTGATCACAGCACTGGATGGGAAGACCTTGTCTAACAACAAGTGGACAGGTAACATTGGCAAGATGCTAGACACTGCAACCGAACTTGAAATTGATCCTTCATTCACCAAACTCTCAATTGGAGAGCCTCCTACTTCACTGAGTGACAATGTCGTAAAGGATCTCTCTACTGATCAAGCGTACGGGTATAGGATCACACAGGCCATAAGGACAGGAGAACTTCCCACAGATCTGGCCCTTCTTGAAATTGGTCCAGTGAGCCATTCAAGGTGGTTGACAACAGCAAACAGGCTTTGTCGCATATGGGTTTCAAAACATGGCCTTAAAGGCAAAACCCTCAACAACTTAAGACTGATAGTGGAATACATTGTTGGTGTGTACTACCCCTGTTGGTTCAACATCAAAGTAAAACACTCTTGGGTGGAAGGGCCACGCCACATCTTGTTTCAGCTGCGGCTAGTTAGGCTGCAAAAGAAGGCTGTAGTGGATGCTGTTTTGCCAACCATCAAGTGCTCAGCATGGTATGCACTCAGCGAAATGATAATCCAGACACTCTTGTGCTCAGATGACAGTGAGGAGAGGAGAGCTGGTGTCCAAAAGATTGTTGACATGAGGGGTGGAGATGATGACACACTTGGAGATCTTTCTGTACGTCCCAGGAAGACACCTTCCATCAACCCCAGTGCTTCTTCCGTGTTGGAGCTGACAGACTGATCTGACGGGGTATTTGAACCTCCTTTGACATGTAAACTGACTACAGCGGAAGTAAAGAAGTTCTTTGACAAGCCTATGCAAGTTCCACAGTGGCCCTGTCATGCTCAGTCAATAGAGAGGTGTGTGAAACAAGTCACAGAGGCAGCAGGCAGGGTGTATACACATGAGAAACGTGAGGGCTATATCAGAGGCCAAGAAGCAAGTCGGCGGCTGATGTCCAAGAACGAATCAAAGCAAGACTTGATGAAACTTGTTGTTTAAATATTTTTTTTTTACTGATGTCATTACTTTCTAATGTTGTTTTATGATTACAAGGATATGTTTTATGATTACTAGGATATGTTTTATGCAGAAAAACTAAAATTTTTATAGCATTACCTGACATTTTGAGAAGCTAAAATTAATAAATGTTGTTTTCCGAGAGCAATTTATGTGCTTTTTAATCAAACGTAGATTTACCAAGCTAAGTTTTGAGCAATCACAAAAATAATAGCAGATTTGAATTCTTCACATCCAAAAACATATTTTTAAAACCCCTCAGTGAAGGAATTGGCAAAAATTAATTTTCACCTCCCAAATTGACACACCCTAATACTATAGGCATTATAGTAATATACTGTAGTATCCATACTAAAGGAAGCAGGAAGGCCTTAGATTAATCTTATAATTGTCATACTAAAATTATTCCTAGATGGAGTGATTTTGTTGCTTCCTTAAAAAGGGGGATCAAAAGATGTTTACGATTTATGATGTCTTTGTGGCAGACCGAGAATAGGACCAGTTTACGTGAATGCGAATAGAAAAAAGTAGCCATAGCCATGAGCGATGTAAACAGGAAGAAGATTCTATTTCAGCCTTAAAAGCCCGCACGACTAAATTGAATATTAACAACAAAAATGTTGGAAATTTTGTTAAGTGACTGATGTTAAAAATGCCCTTATCAACGAGCGATGGGTTGTCTGGGGAGGAAGAACTTGCGTTGCGAGGTTGTGGAAAACACACCATCGAAACATTCTTAACAGCGTGGTGAGGGTTAACCTTAATGTAGGTTGCACTGGAACGCTTGTTGGAGGGTCCAGTAAAAACACTTGGACTTCATTTCTTGAAATTAAGAACTTGATTAAGGAGTTAATGGCAGGTCTTCCCCATGTACAGATAACCTGTCGATTGAACATTTAAAGTATGCTAATGATGTAATGAATTTTCGTATCATGCTCGCTCATAATTATATTTCCGCAAGTTTATTAGGATACATATTGTAGCACTTGTCAAAACTAAACATGGGGGCATTATCTCCAACGATAATTACGGGTCTATTGCTACTGCCTCCCGCTTCTCAAAACTACTTCAGAAACTTTTGATATGCCGCCTAAGTGATTATTTAATTGTTTTTAAATACACTGACACTAATTCAACTATTTGCAGTTGTTTCTTGGATATAATGAAGGCATCCAGAGTAAATCAATATTTTTTGAAAATGAAAGAGAGGAAGGTTCCATTGTGTGTTAACTATACTGAAATTTTGGTACACTCATCGACTTTTATTGTTAGATGGAGTTAGATGTTTTGGTTCCTCCTGCGGAGTTAAACAAAGCTCCTTGTTCTCTCCTCTGCTGTTTAATGTGTATATTGATAGTTTAATGACTTCATTAATGAGGCAAATGTAGGCTGATGTATAAATAACATGAGGATAAACAATCTAGTGTATGCCGATATTTTATTAGACTCTGTACAAGTGACGTTTCGTACTTTCTGCATTTATATTTATATGCGCCTCGGTGGTGTAGTAGTTAGTGTCGCTGACTACGGATCCATCGGCCCCGGGATCGAGACCCGGTGACGGCAGGCGGCGTACAGCAAAACCCAGCTGTTCATCCTTTCACACAATAAAGAAATTGGTTGGTAGATAAATGGGTACCCTGGGTAGCTTAGTGGCTAAGACGCTGGGCTGGTGGTGGGGCGTGGTTCGGATTCCACGTTAAACTGTAGGTTTAAGGTGAAGTGAAAAGCTTGACCTCCGTCAGAATGAACAATTCGGGCGGAAGCAAACCAAATGTTTATAGGCAGCAACGGTGGATTAATTATAAAAAAGTTCTGTCACAATCCTAAATTTGCTTTACAACAGATCTTTTAAATTGCTCTATAAGTTGCCTCCGAAATGGTGAGCTTCGCAAATACTGTATTGACTAATCACGATGCCTCTAACGCGAAAGTAACAGGATGTGCTCAGCACACGCTAACTAATGTATGAATCTTACATTATTATTATTATTATTATTATTACCAGCATCATCGGAAGTGAAATCCCGAACTCAGTGTTTTCACTTCGTTTATAGGGTTATAGGGGAAAGGTGTTACCCACCGAGTTACGAGTGCTAGCTGCCTCATGAAAATGTTTGTCTGTAACTCCATTTAACAGCAATAATGTTTCCACTACTTATTTTTTCTTTGTTTTTATTTATTATTATTAATGGATGTAATAAGGAAGTTATTTATATTTTCCAGAAATAAAACTTTTAAATTTATTTTTTCATTTCCATTCTCAAAAATATTTCGTAGATTTCAGAATTGGGGAATAAACATTAGCCAAGAAAAGTGCTTAACTTAATTTCCACTAATTAAGTAACTTCGTAAAATACAGGGCTATTTAAAGTGATTCACCTGATTTCAAATGAGAATATTTTTTAATGTTACAAATACAGAGTGATTTGTGATACATCAACCAAAAGAAAAACTGTCCAAATTTTGTCTCTCACCTCATAAATGCTCTATGTGACTTCCCCTAGTTACACGAGCAACGTCGACACGATAGTCGAATTCCTCCCATACTCGCTCCAGCATGTCCGTTGTCACTGACTCTACGGCAGTAACAAGCCTTTACACAAACATCCTGTTTCCTCGAACTGCCGATACCACCGACGGATGCTCTGAGCACCCGGTGGATCTGTTCTGTAACGTCGACGAAACTCACGCTGCACTGTGACTACCGATTTACAGCTCGAAAACTGCAACACACAAAACGCCTTCTGCTGTGCGGACGCCATTTTCACACTGAATGTTTGTTGCTAGGCTAGGCCACGGCGTGACTTTGGAGCCCTCTCGCGGAGATCATGTAAAACTTGGAGATTTTCTCTTTCATGTGGTGTATGCCCAGTTGATGCATGGTTGATAGGTACGGAAGTATTCTCAGTTGAAATCGGATGAATCAGTTTAAATAGCCCTGTATTTTTATTATTAAGCTCCAAAAGGTAATAAAATTAAATACCTTAGATAATTAATTAACTGCATTACTAAGAAATCATTAGAAAGTAACTAATAATAATTACAAGAAGAAGTTCAACAAACCGCTTTTAGTTATATTTCCCTTCTTGATGAAATAAGTATGAGAACAACTTTATTTATGTTTTCAAATTATGTTTCTTAGCAAAATCTAAGCTCAGTATACTTCATACGTTGAAATTAATGGTCAGAATCAGTCTCCTTGTTATGTAAGCCTATACCTGGTTAGGCAAAGTTATACAGATTCAAATTAAGAGAAATGCGTTTGCCTTTCAGTCTCAAAGGAGTCAGACACAGCGAGGAATAAATTTTTTATTCCTGGTACCTTTCTATCATTCAGAACTATTTATTAAACTCTTATTGACAAGATTCTCAATAGTGAATATACTTTGTGGCATAGAATTTCTTTCCGCATGCTACCTTTTCCGTTTCAAATTGAAATTCTACAAAATTAGAAGAGAAAGTCGATAAATAAGTCGAACTATTTTCATTATTTTCACAAAGAAAATTTTATTAGATTTGTTGATGACCGAACTTGATCGACGTGATTTAATATTGCGCGAAATTGACTGACACTTCGAAATGCAATTGAAAAACTTAATTTGAACTTTCATATGAGAAAAAATAAATAGAGTTAATTCATTCTATTGCTTTGTTTGTTAAAAAAAATCGTGTTTACAGAGGAAAACTGAAGTAAATTAAGACGCGAGCAATTATTAGCGTCCTTCCTGAAGGTAAATGAGGTTTTGTTTGGTCAGAGAATTTCTGATAACCTTCCGCTTCCTCCTAATTGTTGTTCTCTCTAATTTGCAATATACCATGCCCAAACAGAATAAAATTTACACCCTCCTAAGCAAAGGAATGGAGCCGTGGCATCGTCCTCTTGAAATATGATGTACTCCAGGTGACGTTTCCACTCCGAAACAAGGGTAGGAGATCCTCAATTAATATAGATTTGTAATCTTGTGAATTAAGACGTCTCTCTACTGAACGTTCTGCATAGATCGTACTACATAAAGCAGGGTATACAGAGGACGTGTAGCTAGACGAAAGCAATTGCTCTCTGAGATTAATAAGAGGAAACTATACGAGTGGTGCATGCAGACGAAGAACAAGTCTGATCAGTTTTAGCATTCTTTTGCCTTCTCAGATGAATCAACATTTGAGCAGTTTTCTTCAGAAGGGCGGGTCTGGGTATGGAGAACCCGTGACGATATGCTAAATCTCAAATTGGTGTAACCCAATGGGAAATTCGGTGGTTGTGCTGTTATGGTGTGGGCAGGCATCTGGCACTTAAAAAAACTGTATTCGTAGAAGGACGTCTTAATTCAAATTTCACCTGAAGGACACCATCTTGCAAGAGGACGGGGTCACTTGTCCATTCTGTCGCTTTAGGAAGGTTTTCATTTTCACATACTGTATATATACAGGGTGTCCCATAAGTCCGGCATCATAGGAAAAATAATAAAAAAAGGCAAAACAAAAGCTTTTATTTACAGAACGTGCTCAATATGTCCACCATTGTTTTCAATACATAAATTCAGACGTGATACCTAGTCAGCAAACACACGGTGAATGATGTCAGGAGTAATGGTGTTACATGCCCTAATAATGCGCTGCCGCAAATGTTCAACACTCTTAATTTTCTCTGCGTATACCAGCGCTTTCAAGTGGCCCCAGAAATAAAAATCTAGTGGCGTGAGATCCGGGCTTCTAGCTGGCCATTCCACAGGCCCTCGACGTCCTATCCA
Organism: Bathynomus jamesi; assembly: GCA_023014485.1. Taxonomy (NCBI): domain Eukaryota; kingdom Metazoa; phylum Arthropoda; class Malacostraca; order Isopoda; family Cirolanidae; genus Bathynomus; species Bathynomus jamesi. Next base: position 850,663 of record JAJOZX010000030.1, read on the forward strand.
ATGACCAGGGAATTGTTGGTACAGGTATTCCCTTACTTGGGTGCTGTAATGTGCAGGAGCGCCGTCTTGCTGGAACCATGTTGGGAAATTTCCTTCTTCGTTCAAGACACTGGGAAATGCTTCTTCCTTGAGCATACGTAGTTAGGTGCCTCCAGTGACATGTTCATCGAAACAGAGGGGGGCCTATGATGCGATCCTTCCAAATGCCACACCATACCATCACCCAAGATGCACCTTGTTCTTTTGAAGAGGTATACCAGTGAGGGTTGTTTTGAGACCAGTAGCGGGTGTTCTGTCGATTTACCTCACCATTTCCATAATAAACAGCCTCGTCACTGAACAGAATGGTGGACGGGAAATTGGCATCCCGAGCATATGAATTACGGTTTGTAGAAATAGAAAAATATGAATTTCTCCTATGATGCCGGACTTATGGGACACCCTGTATATATATTATATATATATTATATATATATATATATATACTTTATCTGTGTGAGTGATGATTAGCTGTTTTACTATTTGTTTGGTTCAGAGCAGAAAAAACTGCTCGGATTTCGTCATTCTGTTATAAAAACAGGCCTGCGATGCTTTTGTTGTCCGAAATATTTTATCACTTATATAGTAAGTTTTGCATTTTGATTCCGAAAATAATATTAATTTTTCGCCATCACGTACAGATTTTTCACAAAATGTCATATGTCATATTATATATGCATTATGCAAGTAATTTTCATTAAAATTGACTCAATTAAATTTTGATTAAAAATTACTGCCTATAAATGCTTCCAGATCAGAAGTGATGTCATAGCGTCTTCTAGAACATTCGAGAAACGCACCGCTAGTATATAAGTGATTGACAAGCCACGAGATGAGTCAGTCTGTCAAGTGCGTGCGAGGTTATAGTTCTTTATTATTCAAAGGTGCGCGGTGACATTTTCTATTATATTTGTGGAAAATTTGCTGTGAAAAAACAAAGGCGAGATATTAAAAACTTCGTCAAGAAAGCATACTATGCGTACTAGGGTGGAGCGAAAAATACTTATTTTCTAGTATGAAGTTCTAATAGTGATTAAAAGTTGCATTTAGTGGACTAAATATGCCTGCCACAATATGAGTTCATTTGTTTAAACCTTTCAGCTGCCACGAGGGGGCTAAAGTTAACACAATTTTGTGTAAAAAGGAAAAAAATGCTTCTATTTTAGGTTTCTCAAACTATTATAAAATTTTATCTTAGAATTATCTAATAGTTTGATTAAGATTCTTAAATGATAGGAATTCGTTTTGTAAAAATGCCTTTTCATATGCTTAATATCTTCAGCTGCCACAAGAGAGCTGAAGTTAACACAATTTAGAGTAACTGAGTCATGTTGAGACTACACTGAATGTTGTGGGGGAGGGTTGTGGGGGAGGGTTTTGGTGTGAAGGAATTTCTTTCTGTGAGTCATTAGAACAGTGTGTTAACACTTGTCTTCTTAGGTAGTAGGCCTAGTCGCTCAGTTGATCGGAGAGTTTTTTAATATGATCGGAATATTATAAAACTTTATTTTAAAGTGATTTATATAGAGATAATATTGATTTTATTATAAAATGCTGGTTATAATGTATTATATAATTTTAGTTTATTTATATAATATATTATATATTTATATAATATATTATATATACTTATAAAATATATTTATTAATTATATAATGTTTTGATGTTACAGGATATTTTGTGATTGTGAATTTTTCTTAAAAATATTATGGCATCAAATACTAAATATAAACATTTCACTAGAGAACATATGAAGTGTGCCATATTTGAAGTACCTTGTGAGATGAGTGATATGCAACTACCAACTTATAACTGCATTATGAAAGATTACCTGTTCACAAAACATTTAGTGAAGGAGCAGATGAATAACAAGGAGCCTTCATTTTCTGAAATAGCAGAGGCAGTTTCCAAAAGGTAGAAAATATTTGGAAGAAGGCCTCTTTGCCAATAGTTTCACATACACGCGTTTTACAGATGATGCGAGTGTAAGGAGTTTAGGAGATGCTCATGTGAAAAGAGTAAGAAAGTCCCTCCAAAAGAGCAGGATTTTTTAAATGACCAACGAACACGCAGAATAATGGTGATAGGAAGCATTGACATAGCACACACAAGACGATTACAAGCAAGAGAACATCGAAAGGAAATGGAAAAAGCACGTCTGGAATCCTCACAAACAACTAGTGCTGCTATAACCAATACGTCCAACTTACAAATCGAAACAGAGACAAGTGAACTTCAACAACTAGAAGAGATATCTGAAGATAATGAGGAAGATACAACCTCGACTCAATATGTAATATCAGAACAACAGATGCGTGAGCCACTGCCTTCATTAGCAATTACTTGTGATAGATTTAAAATGTCGGACAGAGCTGGGGCTGCTATTGCTTCTGCAGTATTGGCAGATCTTAAAATTGTTACTCCCGAAGACAAAGGGAATATTATAGACAGAAGTAAGCTAAGACGTGAAAGACAAAAACAGAGAAAGGAACTACAACAGATAGGAGAGCCAAAAACCATGCGGGGATTATACTTTGATGGCAGAAAGGATAAAACAATGATTCAAGTCCAGGAGAGTGATGGCTCTAACCACCAAAGAACCAAACGCGAAGAGCATATCAGCATAATATCTGAACCACACTCTCTGTACTTTGCACATGTGACACCTTCCAGTGGCAAAGCTAAATACATTTGCACAGCGCTAGTGAATTGCTTGAAAGAAAGGAATGTTGATATAGGGAACATCGTTGCAGTTGGCTGTGATTCGACAGTGGTTAACACTGGTAGTATTGGAGGCACAATAAGACTACTGGAAGAAGCCTTTAATAAGTCATTGCAGTGGCTGATATGCCTTTTACACCTTAATGAACTTCCATTGCGCCATTTGTTTCATCACTTGGATGGTACCACTACTGGACCAAGAGCATTTTCAGGAGAAATTGGCCGAGCACTTTCAGACTGTGAAAAGCTTCCCATAGTTAACTTCAAACCCATTGAAATTCAAGAGGACATGTGTGAAGTTGATGTACATGACATAAGTACTGACCAGAAATACCTTCTTGAAATTCACAAGGTTATATCAAGTGGAACATTCTCAAAGAGTCTTAGTCATAAGAGTCCAGGCAATATATCACATTCAAGGTGGCTCACCACAGCAAACAGGACTCTGCGGTTATATGCAAGCACAGAGAATCCTTCAGGCAATTTACAAGAATTAGCTACTTTCATTGTTAGGGTATACGCACCAATGTGGTTTCAGATAAAGCGTAAACCATTATGCCAATATGGTGCTAAACATATGTGGCATATGATTGCAAGAAGCCGGTATCTCCGTGAAGAGCTTAGGAGAGTACATGACTCAGTCATTCAGCGAAATGCATATTACGCAAATCAAGAAAACATTCTCATTGCAATGATAGCTGATGAAAGGGAGCATGTGCGTCAGTTGGGATTTAGGCGTATCATAAAAGCAAGGGCATGCATTCAAGAAACAGATGTTATCAGGTATTTTAAGGTGCCAGAAATAAATTTTTATGCCAAAGACTATACAGATCTCATTATGTGGCAAGATTTTCAGATAGCAGAACCACCGATAACCAAAGGATTTTCTCTTGATGATATTGAATCATGCATCAAACATGGTACTACTCTTCATTCAGAATTATTTCAGTTTCCATGTCATACAGAAGCCATAGAGAGATGCGTCAAGCTCGTTACAGACGCTGCTGGATTAGTCTGCGGACCTACAAACAGAGACGGTTGGATTCGTGCTACATTAGAATCAAGGAAAAAACAGCCAAAATTTGACACAAAAGCAAATTACTAAATAGTCTTCAGCAAGAACCCTTTCTAGAGGGAGGTTGGTTGGGGAAAGGGTGGTAACTCCGCTAAGGCACGAAATAACGTTTCTTAACTGTCTCAAGCCAGTATAAAGGAGGAGAGACATCCTAATTTATTACTGTTCCCTTTTTCAAGTAAATACAGAATCATACTTAATTGTCATTTTTAAGTTAAATTTAGCCCTCTTGTGGCAGCTGAAGATATTAAGCATATGAAAAGGCATTTTTACAAAACGAATTAATTCTTATCATTTAAGAATCTTAATCAAACTATTAGATAATTCTAAGATAAAATTTTATAATAGTTTGATAAACCTAAAATAGAAGCATTTTTTTCCTTTTTACCCAAAATTGTGTTAACTTTAGCCCCCTGGTGGCAGCTGAAACTATTAAACAAATGAACTCATATTTTGGCAGTTATATATCGTCCACTAAATGCAACTTTTAATCTCTATTAGAACTTCATACTAGAAAAAAAGTATTTTTCGCTCCACCCTAATGCGTACTTCGGAATGAAACTTGGGGATCAAGACAAATCATGGGCTCCACATAAAGTTTGCAGTGTTTGTGTTGAACAACTTAGACTATGGAGTAAAGGTAAAAAGGATTCTTTACCTTTTGGGATTCCAATGGTCTGGCGTGAGCCTAGAAATCACAGCAATGACTGCTACTTTTGTTCATGTAACGTGACAAGGCTACAATACTAAAAATAAAAAGGAAATTTCTTATCTAAACTTTCAGTCTACTATAGGACCTGTTGCTCATGAACCTGGTATACCTGTATCTACTAAACCAAATACTCTTGATATAACTTCATCTGATTCGGTGTCCGATGACGATGGAAACGATGATATTGATTGTTTTCAAACCGAAACAGCTGGTGAACCCCAATTGTTTACACAAAGTGAACTTAATGATTTGGTAAGAGATTTGTCTCCCGAAGGATTCTTCAGAGATTTTGGGATCCAGACTTCGTGCAAAGAACTTGCTTTCTCCCGGGACGTCATTTTACTGGTACAGAAATCGAGAAAAGGAATTCATCCAATATTTTTCTCAAGAAAAATCACTGGTATATTGCAACAATGTTTCGGAACTAATACTTAAGCTAGGCGCTGCAGTCTATGACCCAAATGAGTGGAGACTTCTCATTGATTCCTCCAAAAGAAGTCTAAAAGGCGTCCTCCTTCACAACGGTAATTTGTATGCATCCGTTCCTGTGGCTCATTCGGTTCACTTGAAGGAAACGTACAAAAATCTTGAGCTTCTTCTAGCTAAGCTTAAATACAAAGAACATGGTTGGCTACTTTGTTGAAACTTAAAAGTGATTTGCATGTTGTTAGGTTAATAACCAGGTTATACGAAGTTTTCATGCTTTTTGTGTGAATGGGATAGCCGAGCAAGAACTCAGCACTGCATAAAAAAGGAATGGCCATGTAGAGTCAACCTGACACCTGGTTCTAAAAACATTCAACGTGAAAGTTTGGTTCACACGACGAAAGTCCTTTTACCTCCGCTTCACATAAAATTGGGCTTGATAAAACAATTTGTTAGGGCCTTCGACGAAGATGGAGATTGTTTAAAGTATCTGTGTGGTATCATAAATTCCCAACTCTTTCGGAAGCAAAATTGAATGAAGGAATTTTCGTTGGTCCCCAGATTAGAAAACTGACTTTGGATGAACACTTTGAAAGAACAATGAACAATCTTGAAAAAGAAGCGTGGATTGCTTTTAAGGATGTTATCAGCAAATTTTTGGGGAAAAACAAGGACCGAAATTACCAAAACATTGTGAAGAACATGCTAAATAAGTTCAAAGAGTTGGGCTGTAATAGGAATTCAAAATTACATTTCATACATTCACACTTGGATTACTTCCCTGAGAATCTCGGAGCACTCAGCGAAGAACAAGGAGAACGGTTTCACCAAGCCATCAAAGAAATGGAGAAGAGATATCAAGGAAGGTGGGACATCAGCATGATGGCTGATTACTGCTGGATGTTGAAACGAGATACTCCAGAATTATTACATAAAAGAAAAGGAACAGCCCGTACATTCAAGACTAAAATGCTACTAGCTCAAGCTGATGAATTTATGTTAACACAAGAAATAACAGAAAACACAAGAAAAAACAACCGCATAGATTTGTTCACAAACAACAGTAACCTAATAGATAATGTAGAAATATCCCCAACTATAATATCGGATCAAAACATTATTGAAATAACAACCAATATTAAAGCAACAAGAAAGTAAAGAACACGAACAACAGAAAGAAGCAAATTCGAAATTTTTAATTTTCACTCCAAAGGTATAAACTGGGAAGATGTTGCATCCAGCATGGAAATAATAAATTGGAAATCCATCTTCGTGGTCAAGTCAACGGAAGAGATGATAATGACCTTAGAGGAGAAGATGCTGGAAATTGTGGAAAGACATGTTCCAAAAATACAACAAAGGGGGAAGAGAAGTAGGTTCGAGAGACAAAAAAGGTCATTGTTGAGGACCCCAACATACAGTGGACCGATACAGGTGAGATCATTATGGAAGGAACAAAGGTACAGGGATCGAATATCGAAGACATACCAATATTATCTTAAGGAAATGGCTAATTCCTAACGTAACTTAACTGAACCTAACCTAACTTACATTTCTTTAGGATAAATTTCACACTTAAACACATGAAATGAATGAATGTTGCAAACCAACAAGGAAAAAGAAGAAATGATTCCAAGTCCTTTCATGTATTCAGCAGTACACCTCGTCAGGGAATGGAGAAGGCGAGTGACGAAAATATATACATATGTACAACGGAACAGAGAAATAAAAAGAGATTAGCACATGGTTAACAAGCATTGATTAAAAGCGAAAGACATTTTAACAAGATATTGTTAATTTTCTACATTCCATAGAGGATTTTTTCAGAAAGTACCGTCGCCATCCATCTCCTGGCTCATATTTGTGCCCGGAATCGTGCAAAATCTGTTCGTATAAGATCAAGCAGTCTATCGTGTTTCGAACACGATTATTGTAAATATATAAAATAGTAAATTCTTTAGCAAAAATAAAAAATTTAATTTTCTATAGCAAACGCATTGCAAAAATGAAAACATTAATATTAATTTTAATTCTTATGCATTGCCTGCCATAATAGTAATACAGCGAAATTTGAAAAATTATGTCATATATTCATAATTCTATATTATATTGATAGATTAACTAAATATCCGCATCCGCATCCGCGGATATTGAAATTAAAAATCCGCATCCGCATCTGCAGATGTTGAAAAACCGACATCCGGTCCACCAATAATATATATATATTAGGGTGTGTCTAAGGCATAGAGTGAGAAATTCAAAAGCAATGTTTTACATCGGCCAGGTCGAATTATCATGCCACCTCATGTAAAAACTATATGTGAAGTTTTATCACTATAGCAAAATATTTAGGACTTGCCCAATGCAATCAAAGTTGAGAAGCAAATGTTTTGTGTCGATGATTAGTTTATGGCGACGGTGTGCCTAGTGTACTGGTTTTATTTCAAGTTATGTTTGGATTTGTGACATCGCAACCGTTTTAAAATATGTTGTTAGTTTAACCTTTCAGCATATAAATTTTTTTGTCTTTCATTTTTAAGTTTTCTTGTGGTTGTGAGATGTATTTTAATTTATTGCGTAACCCTTATGTTTAACACTTCGGGTTTGTATGTAATATTCATTTTAACTAAATTTATTCTTAGACTACGGTTACAGGTGCACATCGCCCTAAGAAATTATCAGGGCAATTTATATCGACTTGTTATGGTGTTTTATTTTTTTTGCCTTGGAATAATTTCCTATATAACGACGAGTAAGACATTTGCTGCTAATTCATTAATATTATCAGTCGAATAAAGTGAATGTTTTTATTCGGTCACTATTTCAGATATTTAATTATTTTTTCTACTTTACAGGTAAAATGGCGGAGGCAACAAGAAAGAAGACAGAGATTTGGTTGATTGGTGGTACAAAAGACCACTTTCATCCTTCTAAGCTACCTTCACGTGGTGAGGTTTTAAAAGTGTTGTTCAATTTTCATACACGTAAGAAATTGAAGTTGGATGAGAGCATAAAGGAAACTGTTGCAATGATTCTTCCAATTTGGGAACAAGCACGGATACCAACAAGGGCGAAGAATCATGTCTGGGATCAGCTACGACGTCTTCACAAGGAATGGCAAAACCTCAAGAAGCGTATATCAAGAATGTCAACAACTGAAGAGAGAAATCGTAAAACTTTCAAAAATTTGTTGGATGATCTCTTTGATATTGCACATCAAGATGCCATGATTATGATAAAGATAGAAGAGGATCGACAGTTTCTGAAAGCTCAACGTGAAAAAGGACGACGTGGTTTCATGTCAGGCATTGATGTTAACCTCGCAAAGCAAGAGGCCAAGGCCTTACAAAGATCAATAGCTGTTGCAGATCGTGAGGAACGGGTTCGTGCAGAAACAGACAGAGTGAATGAGGTTGCAGTTCTTGAATCGTCAAGTGAAGAATCTTCACCTTCAGACACTACCGAAAGTGAATCTGAGCTATCAACATCTTCAGGTCCGCCGCAGCGACGGAAGGGAACCGTCTCTGTAGTTACGCAGGATGTAGCAGCAGCTTTAGATCGCACAAAATCAAGCAGCAGGAATGCCTCATACATTTTCTCTGCTTTGGCAGCATTTACATCCAATCAGTTTAAAGCACCAGTTGGTGAACTTATGATTAGTCCATCTACAATACACCGAGCGAAGAGAGATAGACGTGCAGCCTTAGTATCTGAGATCAGAGAATCTTTCAACCAGCAAGTGCCACTAACTTTGCACTGGGATGGGAAGATAATGGCCGACTATACAGGAAATGAGCGAGAATCTGTGGATCGTCTTTCGATAATGGTTTCTGGGAAGGATATAACCAAGCTACTCGTTATACCCAAACTGCCATCAGGCACAGCTGCAGTTATGGCAGAAGCTTGCATGGCTGAGATCAGAAGCTGGGGTCTTGAACAGAGAAGTGTAGCTATGTGCTTCGACACAACGGCATCTAACACAGGTTTGAAAGGTGGTGTATGTATGAAACTTGAAAGTGAGCTAGAGAAGGATCTTCTAAACCTTGCCTGTCGACATCATGTGTCTGAAGTTGTTTTAGCAAAGGTGTTTTCGCTACATGATGCTGTTAAGTCTCCAAATATTGATATCTTTTCTCATTTTCACAACTTTTGGCCAAAGATTGACTAAACAAAATATCGCACGGCTCTGGAGGATGCCGAAGTAGCAGAGCGCATTGAAGGAGTTAGAGGAACTGTTATAAATTTTGCCATACAGCAACTGAGCACTAAACATCCCAGAAACGACTACGAAGAACTTTTGGAGCTGACAGTCATCTTTCTAGGAGGAGAACCACCGAAAGGAATAAAGTTCAGATACCCAGGAACATTTCACCGAGCGCGTTGGATGGCCCGTGCAATATATGCTATCAAGATGTGTCTTTTTAAAGATCAGTTTCCCATTCAACAGCGTCAAAGTATAATGAGGGCATCTCGACAATCATACTCTCAAACGGTATGGAAGCACTTAAATCGAGTGGCACTATTCACAACTACGTTGTACATCAAACACTGGTTTTCCTGTCCATCACCAAATGAAGCCCCACGGAACGATCTTCAATTCTTGAAGGCGCTGCACAGTTACCCAGATATGGAAGTCTCGGAGGTCGCCTTCACGGCATTTTCTCGACATCTTTGGTATCTGTCTGAAACATTGGTGGGTCTCAGTCTTTTCGATGATTCAGTCACCGTCGATGAAAAACGACTCATGGTCCAGAATATGCGCAAGATTCAACGATCTGATGAACCTCCAAAAAGACACCCTCCTGTACATGATCCCTCTTCAAAATCACTACACGACTTTTATACCACTTCCACCAAGAACCTTTTCCAGATCCTTGAATTGGATGGAGCATTTTTAGACCTTGACCCGCAACAATGGGAGGCAGATAAGTCATATAATGAGGCAAAAGATGTCGTTTCAGCCCTACGAGTGAGTAATGACTTGGCAGAAAGGGGAGTTGCCCTCATGCAGTCTTTCAATGAATCACTGGTCAGATATGAACAGCAGAAACAATTCGTCCTGCAAATGGTTGAGTACCACCGGAACAAATTTCCGAAAGCTCAAAAGCAGTAAATATAACAATTATATACTGTTTCTCTTTGTTTTAATATCATATTTGGTTGTTAAGGCATTCATTTTGTAACATTCATTTGGAAAATTGTAATATTGCTAATTTTGTCTAATTGTATAATTTTCCTAAGCCTTGGGCAAGTCCTAAATTTACTCCAATTTTTCTAAAAATTGGCAAATATAATTTTTTCTTTAGTGGAACCCAATAAGAAACTGGCCAATATAAATTTTAAAACTTCATAAAATAGACACACCCTAATATATATATATATATATATATATATATGAATAACGTAAAGAACGACGCTTGTTTTGGAGATATTCCGCGCAAGACGAGAGAGAGAGAACGAAACAAATGAAAAAATGAGGTAACCACCCGGGAATCGAACCCGGGATCTTCCGATTGCCGGTCAGATGCGATAACCATCACATCATGGCCCTCACTCTTCCAAATGCCGTAATTCTTCTACATACTCGCAGAAACCATTTGGAAGAGTGAGGCCCATGGTGTAATGGTTATCGCATCTGACCGGCAATCGGAAGATCCCGGGTTCGATTCCCCGGTGGTTACCTCATTTTTTCATTTGTTTCGTTCTCTCTCTCTCGTCTTGCGCGGAATATCTCCTATACAAGCGTCGTTCTTTACGTTAATTATACTGCGTGTTTGCAGTTAAATGTATATATATGAATAAATATACCACTGGGGTGGGGTAAATGAATGGATGAGTTGTACATTTTCATATTTCATCCCTTTATATGAAATAATTAATTTATAATTAACTAGTCCAATTCATATTGTGTAGATGCTTTGAATTCGATCTACTTTTTTAATATATATACACAAGAGAACAATTACGCAAACCGCCAACTGACCAAGTATTCTCGGCGTGCCCTCTGGGTTAAATTAGGTTGTTAACTTAAGAGGCAGAGGTTAATAATGGGGTTTGGTTATTGGAACTATTTCAAATCGTATAATAAGAGAGATTAAATGTCTCCGCTCTGTTTAAGTCAGTCAATCGAATTTGAGTCCATATTTTTTGTATTTATTCTGCGTGAAATTATGTGAAGTCCATTACACCGAAAAGAAGTGTTATTGTTACATTTTTTTATAAAACTCTTACGGCAATTGGCTTAATTGTATTGCTTAAAACATCGGATGCGCTATTTAAAATAGCGTATTTTTTCTTTTTTTCTTTTATCGGCTGGTTCTCGAAGTTATTCAGGTCGGTGTGTTGGAGATTCCTCACTTCTTTTGGTAGGACATTCAAAAGCTTTGTGCCTCTTATTCTGAGGGTATTTTCCATCCTCGTTTTCATGGCCCCTTGTCCCACCGCAGCTGGGACTGTACAAATCTGCCTCTTCTCTCATTGTAGTTTGTTTCTATTTCATTTCAAAGGTTAGGGACAGAGTCCTCAAGTATTTTCCATGTGTATATTATTGTGTACCGCTCGCGCCTTCTTTCGAGAGAATAGAGTTTCAGGGATTACAGTCGAGACCAGGAGTCTTCACCTTCCGTTTCCTCTATCTTAGACGTAAATGTCCTTTGTATAGCTTCAATGTTCTGGTTCGCATTGTCTCGTCTTCTGTATGGGCTTGTGTGTACTTAGCAATACTCGATTATTGGTAGGACTATACTCTTCCATAATTTGTGCATGATGTTTACTTTTCTGCTGCGGAAGCTCCTCAAGATGATTCCCACTATTTTTCTAGCAGCTGTAATTTTGATGTTATAGCGCTCTCTGAATTTTGCGTCCGATGATATCTATCTATCTATCTATATATACAGTATACAGGGTGTCCCATAAGTGCGGCATCATAGGAAAAATAATAAAAAAAGGCAAAACAAAAGCTTTTTTACAGAACGTGCTCAATATGTCCACCATTGTTTTCAATACACAAATTCAGACGTGATACCTAGTCAGCAAGCACACGGTGAATGATGTCAGGAGTAATGGTGTTACATCACCCAATAATGCGCTGCCGCAAATGTTCAACACTCCTAATTTTCTCTGCGTAAGATAAAAATCTAGTGGCGTGAGATCCGGGCTTCTAGCTGGCCATTCCACAGGCCCTCGACGTCCTATCCGATGACCAGGGAATTGTTGGTACAGGTATTCCCTTACTTGGGTGCTGTAATGTGCAGGAGCGCCGTCTTGCTGGAACCATGTTGGGAAATTTTCTTCTTCGTTCAAGACACTGGGAAATGCTTCTTCCTTGAGCATACGTAGTTAGGTGCCTCCAGTGACATGTTCATCGAAAAAGAGGGGGCCTATGATGCGATCCTTCCAAATGCCACACCATACCATCAACCGAGATGCACTTGTTCCTTTGAAGAGGTATACCACTGAGGGTTGTTTTGAGACCAGTAGCGGGTGTTCTGTCGATTTACCTCACCATTTCCATAAAAAACAGCCTCGTCCCTGAACAGAATGGTGGACGGGAAATTGGCATCCCGAGCATAGACATTATGGCCTGTAGAAAGAGTAAAATATGAATTATGGTTTGTAGAAATAGAAAAATACGAATTTCTCCTATGATGCAGGACTTATGGGACACCCTGTGTGTATATATATATGTGTGTATATATATATATATATATATATATACACCTTTTGTATAACCTTTGGTTAGCTTCCGCCCGAATTGTTCATTCTTACGAAGGTCAAGCTTTTCACTCCACCTTAGACCTACAGTTTAACGTGGAATCCGAACCACGCTCCACCAACAGCCCAGCGTCTTAACTACTAGGCCACCCATGGTACCCATTCATTTACCAACCACTTTCTTTATTGTGTGGAAGGATGAACAGCTGGGTTTTGCTGCGCGCCGGCTGCCGTCAGCGGGTCTCCAACCCTGGCCCGATGGATTCGTAGTCAGTGACGCTAGCCACTACACCACTGAGGCGCCTATATATATATATAACCCTGGGTGACCTAGTAGTTAAGACTCTGTGTTGCTGGTGGTTCAGATTCCACGTTAAACTGTAGATTTAAGGTGGAGTAAAAGAAAGTATATTTGATATATTTTTACATGTAAACGATAATTAATTAATTGAAAATATAACTGGAAAATGATCGTTTATCTTTGCTGTCGCATGAGATTTTAGTACTATATGGAGCGGAGTGTTGGGTGATGAAACGGAAAGAAGAACGTAAATTGCTGGTATTTGAAATGTACTGCCTTAGGAGGATACTAAATGTAAGGTGGGAACAGAGGATAAATAATGAAAGAGTGCGGGAGATGGCCGAGCTGGATCAGAACATCGTGGAGAGAGTGAATGATATACAGAGGAGATGGTATGGTCATGTCGAAAGAAAGGATGCTGGAAGATAGCCGAGGACCGTACTATACGGACGAATGCACGGTAACAGACAAAGGGGAAGCCTTAGAACAACATGGTGGCGAAGCTTGAGGAACTCGAATGCACGACTCCCAGTGAGAGAGATGACGAATTTGGCAAGAGATCGGGCTGCGTGGCGGAGATACAGGCGCACCTTTATGAAGGACCCCACCTGACAACGGTCAGAAGGAACTTAAGTATATATATATATATATATATATATATATATATTGTTAGGTTTTAGTAATTTTTGTACAAAATGAAGGATGATAAAAAGAATAGTTTCAGAGTTCATTCACGCCGCGTGTATTCTTATCCCGTGATCTCTCTCTGTCTGTACACATATATATATATATATATATGAATAGAAACGACATAAGTGTTAAGGAACGTTTCGGCACACGAGGAGGAGAGATAACGAATAATGAAAAATGAGGCGAACCGCCCGGGAATCGAACCCAGGGCCTTCCAATTGCCGGTTGGATGCTCTACCATTATGCTACGGACCTCACTCAATCACAAATCGAAATTCTCCCACATAGGGCAGAAACCAATGCCCTGAGAGGGCACCCTCGCAAATCGTGAATATGCGCATATAACTACAATGACCGCGCAGTATATAAATGAATAGAAACGACATAAGTGTTAAGGAACGTTTCCGCACACGAGGAGGAGAGATAACGAATAATGAAAAATGAGGCGAACCGCCCGGGAATCGAACCCAGGGCCTTCCAATTGCCGGTTGGATGCTCTACCATTATGCTACGGACCTCACTCAATCACAAATCGAAATTCTCCCACATAGGGCAGAAACCAATGCCCTGAGAGGGCACCCTCGCAAATCGTGAATATGCGCATATAACTACAATGACCGCGCAGTATATAAATGAATAGAAACGACATAAGTGTTAAGGAACGTTTCCGCACACGAGGAGGAGAGATAACGAATAATGAAAAATGAGGCGAACCGCCCGGGAATCGAACCCAGGGCCTTCCAATTGCCGGTTGGATGCTCTACCATTATGCTACGGACCTCACTCAATCACAAATCGAAATTCTCCCACATAGGGCAGAAACCAATGCCCTGAGAGGGCACCCTCGCAAATCGTGAATATGCGCATATAACTGCAATGACCGCGCAGTATATAAATGAATAGAAACGACATAAGTGTTAAGGAACGTTTCCGCACACGAGGAGGAGAGATAACGAATAATGAAAAATGAGGCGAACCGCCCGGGAATCGAACCCAGGGCCTTCCAATTGCCGGTTGGATGCTCTACCATTATGCTACGGACCTCACTCAATCACAAATCGAAATTCTCCCACATAGGGCAGAAACCAATGCCCTGAGAGGGCACCCTCGCAAATCGTGAATATGCGCATATAACTGCAATGACCGCGCAGTATATAAATGAATAGAAACGACATAAGTGTTAAGGAACGCTCCTTAACACTTATGTCGTTTCTATTCATTTATATACTGCGCGGTCATTGCAGTTATATGCGCATATTCACGATTTGCGAGGGTGCCCTCTCAGGGCATTGGTTTCTGCCCTATGTGGGAGAATTTCGATTTGTGATTGAGTGAGGTCCGTAGCATAATGGTAGAGCATCCAACCGGCAATTGGAAGGCCCTGGGTTCGATTCCCGGGCGGTTCGCCTCATTTTTCATTATTCGTTATCTCTCCTCCTCGTGTGCGGAAACGTTCCTTAACACTTATGTCGTTTCTATTCATTTATATACTGCGCGGTCATTGCAGTTATATGCGCATATTCACGATTTGCGAGGGTGCCCTCTCAGGGCATTGGTTTCTGCCCTATGTGGGAGAATTTCGATTTGTGATTGAGTGAGGTCCGTAGCATAATGGTAGAGCATCCAACCGGCAATTGGAAGGCCCTGGGTTCGATTCCCGGGCGGTTCGCCTCATTTTTCATTATTCGTTATCTCTCCTCCTCGTGTGCGGAAACGTTCCTTAACACTTATGTCGTTTCTATTCATTTATATACTGCGCGGTCATTGCAGTTATATGCGCATATTCACGATTTGCGAGGGTGCCCTCTCAGGGCATTGGTTTCTGCCCTATGTGGGAGAATTTCGATTTGTGATTGAGTGAGGTCCGTAGCATAATGGTAGAGCATCCAACCGGCAATTGGAAGGCCCTGGGTTCGATTCCCGGGCGGTTCGCCTCATTTTTCATTATTCGTTATCTCTCCTCCTCGTGTGCGGAAACGTTCCTTAACACTTATGTCGTTTCTATTCATTTATATACTGCGCGGTCATTGCAGTTATATGCATATATATATATATATATATCAGGTCATCCTATAAGTAATGTCGTTTTTTACATCGGAATTTGAAGGACAAAAAAAACTCAATTGAAACTTTTTAATCTAGTATATATTTTCCATCGGAATCAATGACACTCTGCCAACGTCCTACAAGCTTTTCAATACCATGTTTATAAAATTCAGGCGGTTTTGAGGCAAAAACCTACAAAAACTGGTGTGCAGGTCATCTAAAGAAGTATACTGTTTCTCGTCAAGATAGTTTTGCAGACTCCTGAAGAGATGATAATCTGAAGGCGCAAGGTCTACAGAATATGGAGGATGTGGAATTTTTTCCCACCCAAGCTCCTCAATTTTTGCAGAAGTGATCCGAGCGGTATGAGGACGTGCGTTGTCATGGTGGAACACGATTCCTTTCCGATTAATCATAGAAGGTCTCTTTTCTTTTAGTGCAGTGTTTAATCAGTCCAGTTGTTGACAGTAGACTTGAGCGGTGATTGTTTGGTTGTGTGGTAAGGTTTCAAAGTGTATTACATCATCTTTATCCCACCAAACACTAAGCAACACCTTCCGAGGGTGAAGATTTGGTTTTGGCTGTGGTGTCGCTGGTTCTCCGGCACAAACCCACTGTCGACGGCGCTTAACATTCTGGTACAGTATCCACTTTTCATCACCAGTCACTAAACGGTGCAAAAACGGATCTTGGAGTTCACGGGAATGAAGAGCTGTGCTAATGTTTACCCGCACCCTCAGATTGTCGACCGACAATTCATGTGGTACCCATTTTCCTAACTTAGGCACTTTCCCTAGTTGTTGCAAATATCGATGGATGGTGGACGGGGATGAATTGAGTTTCTGGGCCAATTCTTCGACAGTTAATGAACAGTCTTCTTCAAGTGCGGCTAACAGCAGGTCATCATCAAACTCAGCAGGGCGTCCAGAGCGTGCTGCATCTGTCAAACAGCAATCACCATTCCTAAACTTTTGAAACCATCTTTGACATTTCCTCACATACATGCAGAATATCGTTGCCATAAACGTCCTGAATGTTTCGCGTTGCTTCAGTAGCACTATTCCTTTTTTTGAACTCGTAAAGCATTACATGCCTGATATGTTCTTCTGATACCGCCATGTTTATGAGGGGTTCACATAAAGAAAAACACACGTCTTCACTGGTCAAGGTCTGTAAAGTATGTAGCGAAACACGCTAGATCTCTTAGATATAACCTTCGGAAAATTTATGCTTAAACCTAGTAGGACTAGTTTAAACTTAATCTATCGTAAAAAACGACATTACTTATGGGATGACCTGATATATATATATATATTATATATATATATATATATATATATATATAATAGAATTTTAAATTCAGTTTTACCTTCATTTGCAATAATTTCAATTTGAATCAATTCCAATTCCAGTCAGTTCCAATTGTTGAGTACTTCCAAAGTGTGTGTGTGTGTGTGTGTGTGTGTGCGCGCGCTTGTGTGTGTGTTAATTTTAAAAAAATGTATAATAGTAATAATAATGACGATAATAATAATACGAGCGAGATGAGTTGGAAACGAGTTTTTGGGATGAATGTGGGTCAAACCGCATTCCTTTGTAATCTTTTTGGCTTTTCGTTGGCGATTGACCTGTTGTGTATAGAATGTTATATTCTATCTCCCCGACAAGAGGTTTGACAAAAGTATGTAGACACTGTTAAAATTTTATTTTATGATAATATTTATAATGTACGAATTCAATTTAATTGAAATTAGTTTCAAAATAAAAACAAATGAATAAAGAACTGCGATTCCTCTTCTTTGCAATTACTTTGATATCGCGGAATTTTCTCTATGAAAAAAATATAGAATAATAATATAAATGTGTATATAGTGTTCGGGAACTCGATTATTTAAGAACATATATATATATATATATAATATATATATATATATATATATATATATATATATATATATATATATATATACAAGGTGTGTACTGTTATATTGCTTAAATTTTTCTGCTAATTGTTTTTCATTTAATTGTATTTCTTTTATTGTCAATTTTAATACTGGTGTTCGTTTTGCGTTTAAATGAATAATGTACTGAATTAGTTCTTCTGCTGAGCAAATTAATGTTATAATAATGTTATAATGTTTCAGACCAACAAAGACCCTAGGATCCACTCATGGCTGGTCTACCTAACTGTGTTCGTAATTGTGTTTTGTGCATGTCCTCGGTGGTGACGGAGGGGACCTACAATTTTACGTGGGTTCCGAACCACAAAGAACATAGAATATATGAAATTTTTATAGTGGGCACACTAGGGGCCACTTCGGCCCATCGAGGTGGCTCCACTATGTAAAAACTGCCTGTACATTGGCAACAACCACTTTTTACAAAACTAAATAATTATCAATTTAAAACTAATAAATTATCAATTTAAAACTAAAGATAGAATCTCTGGATCCAGAGGAACAAGTCATAATAGACTACTGTCCACAAATATGTTACACTCTATATCTATTTATAAACGACATGCAAATATATCAGATCCAAAGAATCCAGTCAATTTCATTACGGTATCCATCAATACCAGTACCTTGCCAACCAAAAATAAGTAACGGTCCATATCAATTGCGGAACAAGTCACAATTTACAACCATATACATTACAATATATATACTTAGGAGGAAAAGTGTAGGTGTGGCTGTAAAGACTGTACAGTAATGTAGAAATGTGTGTGCACCCATTAGGGGTCTCCCATTTAAAGGTGTATGTGGGGCAAGTGAAGATCATGAGTTTTTCAATACCTCACAGTACTATGGGGGGGGGCACCGCTCGCCAGAGGAATCTCTTTAAATGTGGTGTGTAAGGACAGAGGGTATCTCCTAACCCAAGATGCTGCCTCCCTATATCCCACAACACTTGTAAAACCATGTTTTCTTAAATTTGTTCTACATCTTGGCTTAAATAATTTCATACTATGACCTCTAGTCTGGTTATTGTGATCTTTAATGAAAAGAGAATCAAAATCTATCTTATCCAACCCTTAATTTTACTACCTTAAACTATACCCAATCTATCAACATATGCGTTTAATCAATTTTTAAACATGAATGGGTTCGATAACGTAGATAGAGATAGCTTTTTCGAAATATCTCAATATAATAGGACTAGAAATAACGGGTGTAAGTTGACAAGTAGAAGGTTCGAGACAGCAGTTGCCAAAAACTTTTTTGCAGTTTGCCGGTAGAAGTAATTAGCACATGCTACTAATTACTTCTACCGGCAAACTGCAAAAAAGTTTTTGGCAACTGCTGTCTCGAACCTTCTACTTGTCAACTTACACCCGTTATTTCTAGTCCTATTATATTGAGATATTTCGAAAAAGCTATCTCTCTCTACGTTATCGAACCCATTCATAATTTTGAAAACCTGGATTAGATCAACCCTTAGCCTCCTAGTCTCGAGTGTAGTCAATTTTAACTCTTTAAGCCTATCCTCGTACGACTTTGACCTAAGCGACAGAACCATCTTAGTTGCTCGTCTGTGAACTCTTTCGATTTTGTCTATATCTTCGCGCATATGCAGATTCCAAAATTGGATCGCGTACTCCAAATGGGGTCTAACTAATGATTTATAAAGAGGAACTATAATATCGCGCGATTTGTACTCAAAATTCCGAGTTATAAAAACTAACACTTTGTTCGCTTTATTGACCGCTGCTGTACTTTGTTTCGCTACTTTTAAATCACCAGTGACTATAACTCCTGAATCTTTTTCCTGCTCTACGCTTATCAACTCTTTCCCTGACATACTATACGCAAAATTACCGTTACGCGAACCTATATGTAAAATTTTGCACTTATCGACGTTAAATCTCATTTGCCATGTGACTGACCAATCAACGATTTTATTCAGGTCTTCTTGGATTTTACCTCTATTTTCGTCATTAATCGCCCTACCACCCAGCTTCGTGTCATCCGCAAACTTTGAAACTATACTGAATAGGCCGACATCTAAATCGTTAATATATATAAGAAAAAGCAAAGGGCCCAATACAGAACCCTGAGGAACGCCACTCGCTACATTAACCCAACACGACTCCGCTCCATCAACGACCACCCTCTGTTTCCTACCTCGCAACCACTCTTCTATCCAATTTATTACTACATCCCTGATTCCATGAGCCTTAGTTTTCTCAATGAGTCTTTTGTGCGGTACGGTGTCAAACGCTTTTTGAAAATCTAAATACACTACATCAACCACCCGATGACTATCGTAAACGTGAACCACGCTTTGAAAAAATTCTAAAAGATTAGTTAAGCAAGATTTGTTTCGCCTAAAACCGTGTTGCGTATTTCTAAGTTATGCAATTCTAAGTGTTCGACTGTACGATCCCTAATTATTGATTCCAGTAGCTTACCTACAACAGACGTTAAACTGATTGGCCTATAATTTCCCGCCGCACCTTTATCGCCTTTCTTAAAGATAGGTGTTACGTTTGCTAACTCGAAATTATCTGGTACGCACCCCTCAGAAATAGACGCATTAAAAATATTTGTTAGCGGCACAAC
Organism: Bathynomus jamesi; assembly: GCA_023014485.1. Lineage (NCBI taxonomy): Eukaryota > Metazoa > Arthropoda > Malacostraca > Isopoda > Cirolanidae > Bathynomus > Bathynomus jamesi. Next base: position 870,949 of record JAJOZX010000030.1, read on the forward strand.
AATGCTAGCTTTTAATTCTTTTAGTTGTATGAGATATATGGAATCCGGCCACGGTGATTTAGGCGTTTTTATTTTATCAATATAGCGCATTATCTCCCCTTCACTAACCACAATATTATCCAAAATATTACCCTTATGAAAAGGTATTATGTCTATGACCGTAGGGATAAATAATCGTTACATCTTCTATAGTGAAAACTGACGTAAAAAATTCGTTTAGCAAGGTAGCCATTTCCTTGTTTTCAGAAACTAGATCTCCGTTAACATTTTTCAACGGCCCCGAGACTCTTTCTACTGGATTTCTATTGTTGACGTATTGAAAGAATCGCTTGGGGTTTTCTTTACCGCCACAAGCTATGGAGATTTCAAATTCGCGCTTGGACTTTTTTATTACACTTTTCGCTTCACGCCTTAGAGATATGTAGTTGTTTCGTAACCACAAATTGTCTTTATCGCACTTATGTAGCCTATAAGCCCTATCTCTACTCTTTATAATGTCTCCTACTCTAGAAGTACACCACAAGGGCTTGTTATTTACTTTCGCACGCTTAATTTTGTACGGTACACATTCCTCATTTATAGTCCTAAATACTGTTTCAAACGATTCCCACATTAGTTTTGCGTTGGAGTTCCCCATTACGTTTTCCCAATTGACGTGTGACAATTTATTTCGAAATTTACAAAAGTCTGCGTGCTGGAAGTTAGGAATTTTAGTCGAGTTAGCTGGTTTCTAGTGACTTACTGAGAGGACAAACTCTACCATATTGTGATCGCTATTGCTTAATGGTTCTATTACTTGAAGATCAGTAATTAGCCTATCATTCGTAGTTATTACTAAATCTAAAATACTGTCCAACCTCGTAGGTTCCCCAACCTTTTGAATAAGAAAGATATCCTCGAGAAAATTAACTAAACGATTACCTTCCGCGTCTCCCTGCATTGTATCGTAATTCACGTTGGCGCAATTAAAGCCACCCATAACTAATGCCTGCTCACTACCTATTATTCTCTTTAGTTCGCGATATAACGCTTCGTCCATATTAGCTGTTTGATTACGGGGCCTATATATAACCGCAACAACAAGTTTGAAATCGTTCAATTTAAGTTCTGCTATAGTGGAGTCTATCGGTTCTGGAATTGTGTGCTTTACTTCTATAACGTTCTCAATATTATCTTTGATATACAACATAACACCGCCTCCTCGCCTACCTATTCTGTTTTTAACAAACACTCTATAACCTCTAATTTGATACTCCCTTACAAAGTCACGTGTTTCAGTGCTAAGCCACGATTCATTTATCGCAATTAAATCAAAGCCTTTACAGGCAATTAAAGAAAAAAAATTCGTTTATTTTATTTGGTAAGCTATGATCATTTAAGATAGAACCTTCAAATTGTTTGTAATTGCGACACCTTCGCGAGCGCAGGGGAAATTTGTGGAATTTACGCTGGGACCGTTCGAGTTACGGCAGCCTGAAAAGAAGAGACAGTATTATGAAATAGTCTTCCTAAACGCGCAGCTCCAACGTCATTAAGATGAAGTCCATCTCCGAGGAACAAGATCCTCCTGCCGTAGAAATTGTTCCAAAAATTTGCAAAATTCACTCCTTCCTGTTGGCAAAGAGACTTTAGGTTATTGTTAATATAGGTCGCCTTGCTGTAAAAATCGTTACGGTGGATAATTCGAGGAAGTATACCTGTTAAAACAATCTTATTAGTTTTTTCCTTTAATCGCTCTAGTAAGTCCCTGTACCTAGCCAGCAGTTCTTCCGATCTAGAATTTAAAACGTTATTAGTACCAACATGAATAACATACGTTGTGTCCTCGGCGGTACCGTCTGTAAAATGGTCAACACTATTAGTTATATCCTCCACCCTTGCGCCAGGGTAGCAGTAACGGCGCCTACGACGAGGGTTTCTCCCACAGAATTCCTCGAGCTGCCCTCGAAGAATGGAATCGCCACCGAGTCGTATTTCCGGTTTATCAGCATCTTCGAAACCTAAAACAGAAAACTTGTTATTACTGGTAGTCAAGTCTTAGATTGTCTCAATGGGGCTCCATTACGAACTCGAACGAAGGGTTGGGAACTAGGGGAAGAGAGAGGGCTATTAGTGCTATTTATATTACACCGGTCAGCATGAAAATCGATTTCTTTATTTTGAGTTGTGATTCTGAAGCAGTTCGCTGCGCTGAATTAAAAAATGCTACCAGTTTTTTTCTACCCCCCACAGTTTTAAAGTTATTAGCAAAACAATTTTGGGGCGTTTTGTAATTTTTTACCTTTTTCATCCTTAATTAATTTCGTTTATTCATATTTTTCAAAAAGATAATTCTAACATTACGTCTTTAAAATTTTAATAATGGCTTCTAGAGGATGTACCCATAGTCCAGACATATTTTGTTATATTTATGGTCGGTATGTTGTTGTAAAACAAAGGACAAATGTAACGACCTTCATTATGAGAGCTTATCATGCTTATTTTGGAATTAAATTAGGAGATAGGTTTGTCTTACGTGTGTTGCGGCACTAAGGAATTGGAGCAAAGGTAAAAAGAAAAGTTTGCCATTTGGGATCCCTATGGTATGGCGCGAGCCTAGAAACCATACCGACGACTGCTACTTCTGTTCTTGCAAAGTTAAAGGTTATAATGCAAAGAATAAAGAGAGCCTTCAATACCCAAGTCTTCCATCTGCAATAAGGCCGGTACCCCATGGTCCAGAAGTTCCTATTCCCCGCCCAACCGAAGGTCTGGTTCAATACAATTCAGATTCTGATTCAGCTCCAAATCCAGACAATGATGATGTTTATGGACAGCCAACAGCTGACCGAGATCCTCCTAAACCATTAACCCAAGCCGAACTAAATGACTTAGTCAGGGATTTGAATCTGCCTAAGGACTCTGCAGAACTTTTGGGGCCTAGATTGCGGGAAAACAATTTATTGGCATCCGACACATACTTCGCTTGGTACAGAAATCGTGAGAAAGACTTCGTGCCTTTTTTCGAAGAAGATGGTCACTTGGTATTTTGCAAGGACATCACAGGATTAGTGTGCAAGCTAGGCATCGAATACCAAACCAGTGACTGGAGGTTGTTTATAGATTCCTCTAAAACCAGTCTAACAGGAGTGTTACTGCACAACGGTAACAAATATGCATCAATCCCAGTGGCCCATTCTACTCATTTAAAAGAGACCTATGATAACATGAAACTGCTTCTGTAAAAAATTCAGTATCAAAATCACAGATGGATATTGTGTGGGGATCTCAAAGTCCTTTGCATGTTACTTGGGCAGCAATCAGGATACACTAAGATGCCATGTTTCATCTGCGAATGGGATAGTCGAGCACGTGACCAGCACTGGAAGAGGAAAACTTGGCCTCCTAGAGAGAATCTTACCCCAGGATCAAAGAACATTTTACATGAACATCTAGTTGAACCAAATAAAATCCTCCTACCACCCTTGAACATTAAGTTAGGCTTGATGAAGCAGTATGTCAAAGCATTGAATAGAGAAGGTGAGTGTTTCAAGTACATTTGTTCAAAATATCCAAAGATTAGCTACGAGAAAATAAAGGAAGGTGTTTTTATAGGTCCTCAGATTAGAAAGTTATTGACAGACGATCATTTCCTGAACACAATGACCAATAAAGTTTCAAAAGTGTTGTTGAAAACTTCTTGGGAAACTACAAAAGCCAAAATTATGAAAGACTGGTGGAAAATATGCTTAAAAAGTTTTGCGCCTTAGGCTGCAACATGAGCCTGAAAGTTCACTTCTTATTTTCGCATCTTGACCGTTTTCCCGAAAATCTCGGAGATGTCAGTGAGGAGCAAGGGGAAAGATTTCACCAGGACATCAAAACCATGGAAAGAAGATATCAAGGAAGATGGCATACAAATATGATGGCGGATTACTGCTGGTGTCTGCAACGAGATCAGCCTAACGCACAGCGTAAGAAAACATCAAAGAAGCACCGGTTTAGTCGTCATTAGTCAGATCTACCTTCGTAGTCTTAAGTCTTTGGAATAAGTCCTGAAATGTTTGCAAGTAAAGAAGGTAAATATATTTTGTTTCTTTCAGTTATCTTTTTATTCTTTCATAAACAAGCAATATGCTTGTCCAATAGCTAGGAGCTATTTAATTCTGCTTTAATTAGGTTTTACTCTATCACCTAAAGATTTCGTGCTACAAGGGGTGTTGTAATACCTCATCTGTCCCCAAATGTTAACCACCCATTGATGGGAGGGAAGAGAGTATTTTGCTGGGAACGGGACTGGTTGTTATATATATTTACCCTACATTATTATGTAAGCGTTACTGTAGTCTATAACAACAAAATTTATGGTTTAGCATGTACAATCCAATGTTGGTCTCGATAAGATGGTTCACATTTGGGGATAAATGGGGGATTTATGACACCCTGTAGTAAGAAAACCATACGTGATAGGGAAAAACTAACTATATTTTTGAGATCAGCGCACTCAAATTATATAGAATCACCAACTAGTTTGTAAAAATCGATCGACAAGTTTTCAAATGTGTACTGTTGTTATTAGTAGAAACTGAGGCAGGAGGGGTCGTAACTGGAGTCTCAAGGGATTCTAATTTTGTCGTCAGGAGCATCACGCTTTCTTTAAGCCTAACTCTGGCCTCTCTCTCACGTTCTAACTCGTTCCTCAGCACTTTCATGCTTGAGCACTACTTGCAAACTAACTGTTCATTATTATTAGCCATTGTGAACGCTTAAGCGGCAAATTTCCCTTCACAGCGACTGCAAGTACTTGACGGGGGTACCATGCTCTTAATTAGTTAAAAAACAAAAAACAAAAAAACGAGCGCTTTTAAATTAATAAATTACAACGTAGGTCTACCGCGTGCTTATTGCGCCGTTACCTGAGCAAACCCGCAAAAATGTTCCTGAAACGCAGAAACAGATTCTTGTAACACAAATTTATACTAAATGAATATATAATTAAGCTACCGACGAAAAGATCTGTAAAAGAAAGAGTATTAGTAGTACTTTTCTGTCTGCGATTCGACCGACTTTTTTCCTTTTTTCCCACGGTTCCCTAAGGAAGGGAAAAATGAACCTTATGACTCCTCGTTTTCTGATAGATTTGAAAAACAAACAAGGCAAGCCACGTGCACTATCCTTAGTTTGATCAAATAATACAGTACTGAATAAAGTCAATAGATGAAATATATTCGTTAATGAATGATTAGTAACACGAATTAATTTAGTTAAGAATGCACCAAACACTATTTTTTTTAAAGACACCTCAACGAAACCACTTATTCAATTGATAACACTGGACACTCGATAAAACACGTGGTCTTTAATATAATTAAATTTAATATAATTAAAATAAAGTAATTTAATATAATTAAATTATATAGTGGTCCCTGAAAACTCGTCTATATTTAAATAAATAAATAAAATAGTGGTATCTGATCCCTCTCCTTATATAAATAAATAAAATCAGTAACTGGCAACTCATCTATATATAAATAAATAAATAAAATAGTGGTATCTGACAACTCTCCTTATATAAATAAATAATAACTGGCAACCGTTCCAGAAATAAAAATTAAAATAAATAGTGGTATCTGGCAACTCACGATCCTCTATATAATAGCTGCTGTTCCCCTGGACTCTCATTATGGACATGACTCCGGTGGATGAAACAACTCTCTCTTCTTCTTAAGTTAAGTCTTAGGTTAGGGTTTCCCTTTGGGGGGCGAGGACATCCTCCAAAGACCCTCCTCCGTCTCCTTTCTTTCTCTCTCTCTCTCTTAGTTTAAGGTTACCCCTTTGAGGGAGGTCATCCTCCCTTCTCCCCCTTAAGCTCTCCCCCTTCATTGCAACTTCGGGACAACCCCCTCCCCTTGTTGCATAACCCCCTTTATTGTATAACCCTTGCAACATTCTCCCTTTGCAACATTGCAATTACACTCTCCCATTTTTAGCCCATACTACTGCGCATATATAAACACACACACACACACACACACACACACAGACACACACATATATATATATATATATATATAGTAAACCCTCGTCCAAGCGGGGGTTAGGTTCCTCGAGAACGGCGCGTTAGGTAAATCCGCGTTGGATATACTTAATACCTTATGAGATAAGTGGGGATACATGAACGCGGCCGCGTAAAGTCTCCCATTAATACAACTGGCCAACAAAATGAAACTTTTTTTTCTCATCACAAACATGATCACACTTTTCTTAATGCAGTTTTCGCGCTAATTCCGAATCTGGTTTTATTTTTTTTTCTAGCACGTATAGTTATATAAATACACTGGTTTTGATATTTTTAAGTTTTTGATATTGCTATAAGAAAATTTATGGATGTATAGATCACACTTAGGAATGCTAAACAACAAATCCATCATATACCTTATTCAATGTACTTATAAATAAAGAATATATACATTATTTTATTAAAAGCGCTGTGAGTGTGATTTCCTTTTGTAAATTTGGCCTGGATTGTCACGATACAGCATCCAACAATGGTCCGCCATCATGCTTTCATTCCAATATCCTTGTTAGCGCTTCTCCATCATCTGAACATCTTGATGGAAGCGCTCTCCTTGCTCGTCACTCACTGCACCAAGGTTTTCAGGAAAGAAATCTAAGTGGGAATGCAGGAAGTGAATTTTTAACGACATTCGACACTCCATTTCTTTGAAGGCATCAAGGAGGTTCTTGACTCCATCCTTATACGCAGGTGACTTGTTGCTTCCAAGAAAGTTTTCACATATCCATTTGAACGCCAGCCAAGCCTTCAATTCCAGCGGACTTAGGACTTTTTCAAATTCAGTGTCATTCAAAACCTCCCTTATTTGTGGCCCAACAAAAATTCCTTCCTTCAATTTTGCTGCAGTAACCTTCGGAAATTTCCTTGAAAGGTATTGGAACCCTTCAGAATTGACTTTACCCATTGCTTTAACAAAATTCTTCATTAAACCAAGTTTAATGTGAAGAGGTGGTGGCAGATAGATCTTTTGGGGATCCACTAAAGGGACAGACTGGACATTGCTTATCCCTGGGACATATGTATACCTAAGTGGCCAGTCACTTTTGGTGTAATGTTCTATAGTGGCGCGACTGTCCCACAGGCAAAGGAAACAACAAAATTTTGTGAATCCTGACTGCATACCCATAAGCATTCCTATAACTTTTAGATCTCCACAAACATTCCATTGATGACTGTCGTATTTGATTGCCTTAAGTAGTATATCCATATTGTCATATGTCTCTTTTAGATGGACGGAATGGGCAATGGGGATGGATGGCATTATATTACCATTATGCAAAAGAACTGCTTTCAGGCTTCTCTGCGACGAATCAATAAAGAGGCGCCACTCAGATGCCACATACGTCTGAGATATGGCTGTAAATAGTCCATTGATGTCATGGCAATAACAGAGAGGACCGTCTACTGAAAAGAATGCTGTTAATTCAAAATTCCGCTTTCGGAGGTAACTAATACGAACATTGTTCTCAAGTAAATTGTTCTCCTTTAGTCTTGAGGCGAGAAGCTCTGATTTCTCTTTAGACAGCGATAAGTCCCTAACAAGATCATTCAACTGTCCTTGGGTTAACTTTTTAGGCTCTAAATGTCTACTTTCAAAAGTGTACTCTGGTTCTGTAGATGGTCCGGAAACGCCAGTTGCACCTTCATCACTTTCGATGTCATCTATGATAGAATCTAGCCTATCACTTGGGAGATTTGGAATAGGCAATGTTTCATCATGTTTTACTGGTCTACGTGTTGAATCCAAATTTGGATATACAATCTGGTGTTTGTTCTTGGCAGAAAACCCCATTAAGTTCACACTACAAAAATAACAGTCTTCATGATGATCTCTCGGCTCCCTCCATATCATGGGTATGGCAAATGGCATTGAAGCTTTCTTTTTGTTAAGCCAATCACGTAATCCATTTGAACAGCCAGAACAGATTTGATGTGGCGCCCATGGTTTATCTTGGTCACCTAGATGGCAACCAAAGTATAGCTTGTATATTTTCTTAATGTCGGTTGTAATACTTCGTCGCTGTGTTTTAGTTGTCAACTGGCCGCATACGAAACAGAACTTGTCGGGGTCATTCTTACATTGTCGAGGCATGTTGACTGACCTGAGCAAACTATAAATTCAAAAAAAATGTACACCAACTTGACACAACAAGTTCTTGGACTGGACTGATCTTTTGACACACAAAGCACGGCATTGTTGCCTGAATCACAATGCTGCTAGACGTAAAAGCTCACACCTGAAATACATAAGATGTATAATTAAGATAATTGAAATAAATAAGATGAATAAACTAAAAAAACACAATAAAATAAACATAATCAAATGTTGAAATATTAGTATTTTGCCTATTTAAAATGGTTAAATCTGTGTAGTTATATATATGCCTTCATCTTGAAAACTATACGTGCTAGAAAACATCTGAATGCAGTTTTGGAATCAGCGTGAAAAATGCTATCCAGCCACCACAAATTTTACTCTGATAAAAAATCTTTGTTGACCAGTGATACTTAGATACGTAGATTTTTTATTCACACATATATGAATTTCCCTACCTATACTGTATATGAAATAAGAACATAATAAAATAAAAAAACATAATGATATTTACATATGATAAATAAAAATATATTAAATGAAAATGGCAGGTATCTTTTCTTCACTCTTTCGGATGGTGCGTATGATGGACTCATTCACGTGGTACTCGCGGCCAAGTGATGTTATGTTCATACCACCACGCAACTTATCTAGAATCTTTATTTTTTCGGCTAATGTCATAACCTTACGACTTTTCTTCTCTTCACTATCGCTTGCAGATGGTTTACGCTTTGGTGCCATACTGCTGGCTAAGGGTAATAGCAAAACAACGGCAAAATACGACAAAAACAATCCAACACAACTTCACTGAACTTAACGCGTTAGCGGGACTGAGACAAAGGGTGATGCGAGGGGTAACGCGAGAGGGAGGGAGATGCAGGAGTGTTGGAGAGTGTAGAAAACACTAGAGCGCGCATTGGCACGCGTACAGTACTACTCTATTAGAGCGTGTTTGGCGGACCGTGCACAATAAAATTTTCCGCTTTCAGCAAATAATTGCTCGCATTTATTTTTCCGTGTATAAGCAAAGTCGCGCTGGACAAACACGCGTTGGACGAGAGATTACTAATCCTATCTGCAGAGGCGGATTAATACACTTCTGGGCCCCGGGGCACTTTTCTATAGCTTTTTATTAACAATATATGTACATGTACAGTACATTGTACATTTATGCGAATTATATATACGGTACTCAGGCTAATTGAGAAACAAACTTAAAAGAACCTGAACACAGTGTATTTTGCCCTTTGCCAAAACCAAACAGTATTAAACAAACTTTATTTAGGGCCTATAAAACATAAAATAAAACAGGAAATTTGGCAGTTTATGTCTCTGTTATATTTAATCAAAGAAGTTTGCGAAACCTCGAATTATATCATCGAAACTCAGTTGACTGAGGGGCTCCTCAAGCATGGGAGCCTGAGGCTTCAGCCTCAATACCCTCAGTGATAATCCGCCACTGCCTATCTACTGCTATTTTTCTGGTGTTAAGCTATTGATTTGGGCTTTTACTTTTTATGTAAATGAAGTTGGCCATAATAATTTACTGTGAGTAAAACACTGTGGGACCGTGGGGCTTCCCCGTTAAGGCATATCGTACTCTGGGTTCAGGGTTGAAATTTTAGGAAAACAAAGTGGCTAATATGTATTACTATGTAAAAATTAATTCTAAGATGGGTTTATTATTTGCAACTTTTCCGAAAAATCTCATTTTCATGGTCAAAACCACGATTTTCTGATTTGAAGGCTGCCTAATGCAGCCTCAGGGCACCCAAACCAAAGCGCGCAGCTGTTCTGCATACGATTTAGTATAAAAGCTGCTTTTCTGACCTCATCCTTGCTTTCTTGGGTGTTTCAACACCTCTGGGTGCTGAAAAAATGTTTAGATTTCACGTAAAACTTAAGAATTTTAAGTTTTTCTTCAAAGAATAGGCGCGGCTCACCAGCTCTACTCTGATCGAGTAGCGGGAGACTTGCCACCTCCACGTGTAGGTTTACACGCCTGTTCTTCCTGGATCCCTGAAAATCGTGGCCTCATAAGATCTTATATTATGATCTTGTGAGGACTTTCAGCTCTTATGAGCATTAAAATGGCTTCAGCCTCTTCATCAACACCACTCGAACCTGAAAAGCTCTAAAGTATGTCCTGCTTCGATCTGAACACTGGGAGCATTTTCGGATGGTCTATCCTGGCTCTCACCCACCCATATCTCTCCTCTCGTGACCGTACACAGCTGGGAAGCAGTAAGACTTCCTGTACAGCTCTCTCGCAGGACTGGGTATGAACAGAGAAAGCGTCCACTTTGAGTGGAGTTTTCCTGAGATCCTCGAGCTCAGTCAAGGTCATCTTGCAGGTGAAAATAGGCTCGTAAATATCTGATTCCAGTTGATGAGATCCTCAGGTGAAGTGGCTTCCAGATTGACTTTGGGATTTTTATGGGGACTCACTGTTCGTATCACCAAAGTCTTCCTTCTCTGATCTTTCTATCTGGCTCACAGCAAAAGCTCTCTGATGTCATCCTCACTGCACAGGAATGAAGCCAGGATGTTCTCAGGATGGCGTGGTAAGCTCCTCTTATCACTGCAGCAGAGTTGATGTTCCTGACCTCGGTAGTCTGGTTCCTCAGCAGCCTCACAGGCTTGAAAAAACGTGTGCAGGACCAAATTTGAGGTGGTGCTTCACTTTGATGTCGTAGTACAATTTTGCCGTAGAAGTTAGGCAGAACTTTCACGAGGACCTCGAGCCTCCTCAACCCTTCCCCTTCAGTCCGTGCTCCCTCATCCACAACAGCAAGATGGCCTGTGCAGTAGTGAGGCCACCTGGATTGGTTCAGAGGTCCGCACTTGAGACCAGCCAACTGTGGACTGAGACTTCCAGACTTGATGGCTTTGATCAGAAGATAGCAGTTGTGCTGGTCTGTGGAGAGAGATTTGACTATCTCTACTGGCGGCTGTATGATGTCTTCAGTTCCTTCCACTGGTTTGAAGTTGAAGTTGACCTCAAGTTCATTCACTTTCTCAAGAAGTTTTCCAATAGGCCCACTGAAGCCTGACGGGGAGTTACAGGGCCGTCCAGCTTGATGATTAAGTGCCTCAGGGGGAGCTCGTTCACATGGAGCTGACAGATCATCCAGTGGCACTTGCGACCCAGCATCTTCTCCAATAGGGCTATGGCGCCTCCAGACCACCCCGTGTTGGTGTTGGTAGAGTCTCCTCCAATCATTACAAGGCTCTCGTCAGCTCCGTGATCCAGAAGCCACTCATGCAGGCCCTGAGCGATCTTATGAGCAGGCTTTTCTCCTTCCTCAGGTTCCTCGGGAGTGAAATAGAAGAGGTACTTTCCTTGAGGCTCCCACATGATAGTGTAATGCTCCTCGATCACTTTGCCAGGATGAAATCTCCCTGTCACTTCGTCATATTTCAACACCTTTGTGTTCCTATTCTGCTTGCCATCAAAGAATATCCCAGAGATCTCCTCCTCTGACCTCTGCGTGAGAGCTTCAACTGATGAGGCCATTACTTCCTCCTTGACCTTCCAGACTTTCATGCCATCTATGGCCAAATAAGCCTTGCCTTTGGAAAGATGACCGGCCTTACCGAAGAAAATGGCGTCCACTCACTTCTACTTCACAATTATAACTGGCGTAATTGCTCAGAGCCATCTATTGAGAGAATGTTGAACTTCGCCTTCTGCGTCCAAATGGTTACAAAGATTCAAATGGAGTAGATTGTGTTCAATTGAATATTCGGTATTTCAACATAGAACAGAAAATCGCAATTTTGAACATGATAACGCGATTTTTGGGAAAAGTTGCAGAAAAGAAACCAATCTTAGAATTAAATTTTACATAAAAATACATATTAGCCAGAGTGAAATTCGGACTCGGAAAAGTATGATATGCCCTATTCCCCATTCGATTTGTGAAGATGTTAGGAAAATGGTATAGTGTACGGTATATTAGACATTATTTTATGGAAGGTCCACCGAAGCTTGGAAAAAGTTTTATTACTCTCACTCACCGTCATTCCCATTCGATTCCACTCCAAGAATGGGAGAGTATGAAAGTGAGAATTTCAAACGAAGCATTTTCAAATCGGTCTATTCCCAATTCATGTCATTCTAATTCTCATCCACGTCCTTTCCCACTTTGGTCCGGTTACATTACGGCTGAGCAGGATACGATAAGTTAGGTTCTGATTGGTTATATAATATTAGGTTAGGTTCTGATTGGTAAAAATAAGTTAGGTTAGGAAATATTAAACATTCCCACTCAGCACCGTTTCAGCGACGAAAATAATCGTTTCCCAAACCAAGACACGCCTTTCTCAAATGTGGATTTTTTTACTTTTGTACATTCTCACTTGTGGACCACGAATGGGAATGCCATTGAGGGGGCTTGAGCTTGGAAAAATTCTCTTGTGATCAATAGGGAGAAGAAGGCTCAAGAATCAAATGGATCAATATAGACCTTTTTCATTCTACCGAATAGCGAAACATTTATTTTTCATCGCAATTACGCCGCGTGAGAGAACATTACAGTATTGAACTTACCGTAAACATTGAGCCATACGGGGAAGGTGATGGGATCCGTCGGGTGGGTGTTCACCTGGCATTCGTACCGGCCCCCATCGCGGGGCTGGACGCTGTTCACCTTCAGAATCCACGATTTAGAATTCGGTTTGTGAATTACTTCGAACCGGTTGTCGGCCGTGTAGGTGTACTTGTCCACAGTCAGAATATGTAGGTCTTGCTCCCGTATCCAGGACACCTGATGAAGAAACAGTAATTCATTACAGTTCAGGTGACAGGTGTGTAATTATGGACTCATTTAGAAGAGGGGGAAAAATTAACTTTTTTAAATTTTAATATTTTCATTACTATTACGTAACTCAGTTAATTAGAATGAAAAATCTCATTTAGATTTTTCTGTACTTTCGGGAATTGTAAATGAGGAGTTTGTTATAGACATTTTTTACTTTTAAGTATTTACTGTAAATTTAGCCGAATTTAAACGTTTTAGAAATTCTATACAGTGTGTGTGTGTGTGTGTGTGTGTGTGTGTGTGTGTGTGTGTGTGTGTGTATATATATATATATATATATCATCAACTTGGGAGAGAGGATACAGGTAGTCCTGAAACTCCCGTTTCTCCTGTCATTGTCCCCCTTAGATAATCTTTTACCGTGGCTCATTTACCCTATGAACAAGCCAGTATGCGCTCAAACACACCCTTCTCTCCCTACTCCTCACTACACATACATGCATCTTACACAATACACAATCTTTTCAAAATTAAAATAAAAAGGCATTGTTCTTAAGAGCCTTCGAGTCCACTGGGGAAGAGACCATAAATGTCCCTCACTTCTGGATCCCCCGCTGCCGGTACCGGGAACGCAGAGCCAGGCAGCGTGGCTGGTTCTGCTACCACCAGTTCGAGATGTCCTGGACCTCTGCCTGATTCACTTTTTCATAAAATTTGCAACATTTTGAGCTATTCCTCATATTTCCAATCTGTTGACCACCACCTCTCCAACCCCCAAACCTCAATTTCTCTTCCTCTCTGAAACTCAGGTGTCTGAGACGACTGACAGCAACTCCTCTTTTGTACTCTCCTACTTTCTTTTTACTGAATTTCTTTCAAAGGTGCGCAATGACCAAACTTCCTCTCCTATTCCCGAACTAGAATTTTCCAAATTCTATACTCTCTGGCTAAGGCATACACGCCAATCTCAAACTAAATATATCTACGGCTGTCTGTCGTTTTCCTAACTCTACTGATCATCCAAAACTGTATGACTACCTCACTTCCAAAGTGGAATACATTCTATCTCACTCTCCTTTCGCCGAAATCTCCATTTTAGGTGATTTCAGTGTTCCCCACCACCTTTAGCTTTGCTCTCATTTCACTGACATCCCTGGTGAACTAGTTTACAACTTTTCTATCCTGAATGACCTAGAGTAGATTGCACAGCACCTAACTTGTATCCCCGATCGCCGTAGAGATAGGCTCAACATTCTTAATTTATTTCCAACCACTCATCCTTCTTACTCTGTCCAACGTTTTTCTCTGTTGTGTTCCTCCGATCACAATCTTATATCTGTTTCCTGTTCTATCGCTCCAATTCGGCCTTTTGATCCTCCCAAGAGGAGACGCCTTTGGCACTTCAGCGCCGCTGACTGGGAGGCCTTTAGGTCGTCGTACTTCTCTGATTTCTCATGGAATAATTATTGCTTCCGTAGCCGGGGCTCCTCCGAGTGCGCTGAGCGCATCATGGAAGTGATTCTCTCGGGCATTCCATATTGTTTTCTCATTGCTAATGCAAAAAAACTTTGTTTAACTTTGCTTGTTCTAATGTTATCCGCAAAAAAGAACGTACCGCAACAAAGAAGGCACCATTTTGCAAAACAAAAGCAACACTTTATTAACTCATATTGATATACAGCATTTCACCTGAAATATATATCATATATACGAGTATGTGTAGGACGAGATTGTAGATACCAATCGATCAGGGAAGTACTCCGGAGGGGAAGTTAGACAGAAGATAGGGAGTGCTGGGACTTCCGTTTCTCCTGTCACCAGAAGTAAATATGTTGCGGGGAGGGGGGTTGACGAACACAATCCTATTGTTAGAAGCACTCATTGTCAGTGGAAGTAATTATAGAAGTTGGAGAGAACTTTTATAATTACTCCCATAGATAATGAGTGCTTCTCACAACAGGATTGTGTTCATCCCCCTCCCCAACTTTTTTACTCCATTTACGCTCCTGCCTGTCACGGTTCTTCTTAGCTGATCTTTTTCCGTGTCTCATCCACCCTGTGAGAAGTACAGCATACTTTCAAACACACACTTCTCTCCCTATCCTTCATTACATATACATGCATCCTACACACTACATAATCTTTTCAAAATTAAAAAAAAATAGCAACAACTTCAAGAGCCTCGCAGTCCCATGAGGAGGGGACCATAAATGTTCCCACTTCTGGCTCTCCCGCTGACGATACCGGGAACGCAGACCCGGGCAGCGGGACTGGATCTGCTATCGCCCATTCGAGATGTTCTGAGCCTCTGCCTGATTTACATTTCAAAAACTTCTGCAACATTCGTGGTCTTTCCTCAAATTTTCAATCTGTCGAACACCACCTCTCCTCCTCTAAATCTCATCTTCAATTCTTTACTGAAACTCAGTTGTCTGGGACGATTGACAGCAACCCTTTTTCTGTACCCTCTTACTTTCTCTATACCAACACTCAATTTCACTCTAGAGGTGGATGTTGTGTATATATACGCAATGACCTAACTTGTTCTCGTATTCCTGAACTCGAATCTTCCGAATTCTATACCCTCTGGCTACAGCTCACATGTCAATCTCAAGCTAAATACATCTGCGCTGTCTACCTTTCTCCTAATTCTACTTACTAACCAAAATTCCTTCACTGACCACACTCTTATATTTGTTTCCTGTCCTATCGCTCCAATCGGGCGTGTGGATCCTCCCAAGAGGAACTTTGGCACCGCTGATTTTGAGGCCCTTGGGCAGTACTTCTTTGATTTCCCATGGAATGATTACAGCTTTCGAGGCCGATGGCCTTCCGAATGTGCTGAGCGCATCACCGAGGTGATTCTCTCGGGCATGGAAACGTACATTCCATATTCTATTCCTACTACGAATGCAAAAAAAACTTGATATAACTTTGTTTCTTCTAATGCAGTCCGCAACAGAGAGGGGCTTTCACTCAGCTTATATTTCTGCCAGGAATCTGTTCTTCGACTCACCAAAAATTCCTTCATCCGACAAAAATGTGAAAACCTATCCAATTCTAGTTCTTCTCGCTCCTTCTGGCATCGAGCTAAGAACTTCTTCAACAACTTTACTTCCTCTTCTTTCCCTCCTCTATTCCATTCTAACGGTTCAGTTGCCGTCTCTTCTGACAAAGCTGAAATCTTCGCTCAAACTTTCGCCTCCAACTCAACCCTGGACGATTCCAATGCTGTTCCTCCATCTCCTCCTCCCTCTAACTTTGTTATGTCTGAAATTAGAATCTTTTCCAAGGATATTTATTCTGCCCTGTCTGGCTCAACAACTAGGAAGGCGTACGTTATCCTGATGGTATTCCTCCTGTTCTTCTCAAGGACTGCGCTGTTGTGCTGAAATCCTGCCTCGGCAAATTCTTTCGTCTTTGTCTTTCATCTCCTACTTCTCCATCCAAATGGAAGCTTGCTTTCATTATGCCTGTCGCAAAGAGGGGCGGCTGGTCTCAACCCTCCAACTATCGTCCGAGTGCTTTGATTTCTTGTCTTTCTAAAGTTTTTGAATCTATCTTTAATAGGAAGATTCACCTCTTTAATCAAAATCTTTTTTCAGATCGTCAGTATGGGAGGGACGCTCTACTGGCGATCTTCTTGCAGCTCTCTCTGACTCTTGGTCTTGTTCCTTTCGGGATTTTGGTGAAACTTTTGCTGTTGTGCTAGAGATATCAAAAGCTTTTGATAGAGTCTGGCACAAATCTTTAATTTCGAAACCTCCCTCCTTCGGTTTCTAGCCTTCTTTCTGTGCCTTCATCTATAATTTCCTTTCTGGCCGATCTCGCTGCGGTTGTAGTTAGTAACTTTTCTTCTAAAGCTATTAACAGTGTTGTTCCTCAGAGTTCTGTCCTGTTACCCACTCTTTTCCTCTGATCTTTCTGTCATCTCTGATTGCGGCAGAAAAAACTTTGTGGCTTTTAATGCCCCAAAAATTCGGTTCCTCCATCTATCTACTTGTCACAATTTTCCACATGATTATCCCCTTACCTTAAACAATACACAATTCAATCCTTCCTCTTCTCGTCATTCTTGACGTTCCCTTTTCTCTTTCTAAAACAGCTTCTAAGAGGTTAAGTGTGCTGTACCGTCTTCTTCACCCCCCCACTCAGTTGCTGTCTCTCTACAGGAGTCTTGTTTGCCTCTGTATGGAGTATGCTTCTCATGTGTGGGATGGCTCAACCCACACAACCATACTTGACATGGTGAAACCAAAGGTTTTTGTCTCATCACTTCCCCCGCCTATTACTAACTGTCTTCAATCCATCTCTCTTCGTCGCAATGTTGCCTCAGTCTCTCTTTACAAGCGCTATTATAAAGGACACTGCTCTTCTGAACTCTCTAAATGCATTGCTCCTCCTTTAAGGAGAGCACGCAGAACCAGGCTTTCGACACATTCACATTCCTTTTCTGTCCGACTCTCTAACGCAAGGGTTAATCGGTATTTTCAATCTTTCGTGTACTCAACTGGTTAACTCTGGAACAATCTTCCTAAATCTATTTTTCCTCCATGTCTGTGACCTCTAATCTTTCAAACGCAGTGTCCAGACATTTCCAAAACTCTGGACCTTGATTTTGTCTCTTCTTCTTTTTCTATGGGGGAGGAGGGGGGCGTTTTGGGTTTTTTTCGCCCTTGGCCCCTCCTTCCTGCATAAAAAATTATATATACACTCGTGTGTGTGTGTGTATATATATATATATATATATATATATATTGTACATATTGTCACTTGTGATTGTTACTAAACAAAAAATCGTAGTCCTTTTTCAGAACTTACATAAGCCGATAGTATATGTAATCTTGACAGTCTTAAATCGGGTGGAATCAC
Source organism: Bathynomus jamesi (assembly GCA_023014485.1). Taxonomy (NCBI): domain Eukaryota; kingdom Metazoa; phylum Arthropoda; class Malacostraca; order Isopoda; family Cirolanidae; genus Bathynomus; species Bathynomus jamesi. The sequence goes on from JAJOZX010000030.1 coordinate 888,734, forward strand.
AGGTTATACGAGTTATAGTTTGAAAGTTCCCATTATATTACACCGAATATATAGTGTGCCTCATTTGTCTCTATTTCTATTATTTTAAAATTCTCATTTTTCATTTCTATTAACAGAAATTCATTTATTTTCAGTATTATTATTATTATTATTATTATTATTATTATAGGTGAACTCACTGTTCTGTTCCCAATGTTGTGAACAATGCAGTGTAGATACGCATTCGAATCTTTGAGGGCAGTGATATTTCGGGGCACATTCGTGTCAAAAGTCGGGAGGGAGTTGTCCCAGGCTGGGTATCGTGTTCGTGATCCTTCTTCTGTGGCTTCAGTTCCCTGAAGAACGGGATACCCTAAACTGTTCAGGTAGTAGCGTGAAGCGTGAGTTGTGGTCACTCCTGAAACAGAAAGTAGAGCATGTAGTTTGCAATGAGTTACACATATATATACAGAGAGAGAGAGAGAGAGAGAGAGAGAGAGAGAGAATTCGATATATAAACTAAATTTGATCCATCCTGTTTTCGGGATCAGGATGACTCAGTGGGTTAAAGTGTCGCTTTCTGATGCCTCCAACGGGAGTTTGAGGAGCCACATCGGCTTTTCATATTCTATATACTATACATATACTGTACATATATATTTGATTTTTTCTCATATTTCGGGGACATAATTTAAGACTTCATAGATCAAGAAAATTTTCAAAATATCTTCATCCGAATAAAACTGTAAATCGATTTTCTCTTACGAACATTAAAGGCACATTTTGGTTTCAAAGTTTTGATATAATTGTTAAAAATAACTATTTATGGAGTCTTATACGAGGGGCGATACGAAAGTAATGCCTCTTATTTTAGTTCTCACTAAATATAATTATAATAATTAAAATGAAAATTACAGGGAATATGCATACATACCAGGGCTGGAGTCAAATACATATTTTTATTTAAAATACAGTAATTTTCCTTATTTGTATTTATATTTGAGATCTCGAAGGATGTGTATTTGTATTTTATTTGTATATGATCGTTGTATTTGCCGTATTTGCTCAAATACATGTCAAATACAACACCTCAGTGAGTCAGTAGGTTGGGCCAGGAGAAAAAATTGGGACCTGAATGTTGCAGGGAAGATTTTTCGCTGCGAGGCACCCTAACTGATGAGCGGTTTGAAGAGTTGATGTTCGTAAAGTGTAACCAGTAACGAATTGTTTTTTTGTTAATTGATAACGGAATAGTTTTAGTAATGCTCATTTTTGTTTACTTTTAACTTGAACAGTCTCAAAACGGAAAGAAATAATTAATTGATAGAAATCACAACTAGACAATTTGAAACTCGTAGTTGTAATTGTACTCGTATTTGAACAATTTGTATTTGTATTTCCCAAATAAAAAAGCTGCGTGTATCTGTATTTGTATTTGACAATTCCAAAATTACTATATTTGTATTTGTATTTGACAATTCCACACCTACCATATTTGTATTTGTAGCTGACAAAGTGTATTTGACCCCAGCCCTGATACATACGTGGCAAATCTAAAGTAAATATAGTAAATAAATAAATAAATAATATATATATATATATATGATACACACAGACCGTGCATGGAACAAGGAACTCTTCTGGGATAATTAAATCCACTATAGTCCGAATAAGTAATGGTAAATGACAAATATCATACTTTTTCTTTTTCATGATGCAAGCCCGACGTGGGCAACGGGTCTCTCGCAAAGAGTTCCCATAAATATGGCTTCCCTCACCAGCTATCTGCAAAGCAGACAGGATCCAGCTTTGGGACATGGATCTAGGGTTTAAAGCAGCCTAGCCCCACTACATTTAGAACCTCAATATAAGTAAAAGACTCGTTGCATTCACGTCGGATTGAATAAATCAAAGAAAAAGGGGTAACTATTATATTTTTAGCCAAAACCAAAACTTAAGCCTCAACGTGAATGCAACGAGTCTTTTACTTATATTGAGGTTCTAAATGTAGTGGGGCTAGGCTGCTTTAAACCCTAGATCCATGTCCCAAAGCTGGATCCTGTCTGCTTTGCAGATAGCTGGTGAGGGAAGCTATATTTATGGGACCTCTTTGCGAGAGACCCGTTGCCCACGTCGGGCTTGCATCATGAAAAAGAAAAAGTATGGTATTTGTCATTTACCATTACTTATTCGGACAATAGTGGATTTAATTATCCCAGAAGAGTTCCTTGTTCCATGCACAGTCTGTGTGTATCATAAAAAACTCAGGGAACCATTCTGAGTTCATTCCCATATATATATATATATATATATATATATATTGTCGTAACCATGAAGTTTGCATGCAGAAATCTTTTATAAAATAAGTGCAGGAATTTTAGTTTTAAGATTTCGTAGTGTACATCTCTGAACGCAGTGTGGTTTGGCTTATAAACATTCATGAACGAAGAAATCAGAAGTGTTTCAGATTGTTTAACGTTTGTTCTATCTTAATTTGAATTCTCAGGGAAGTAATAAAGCCAAACCACGTGGGGACAGAGGTTTATCACCGAGACCCGACCCCAACGGGAAGGGCAATCCAACGGATTTGGATGTATATGCAAATGGTTGGGTTCCTCTTTCACTGGGTCGAAAATTTTTGGATTCGTTTCGCGGGATGGTGCGACTTTTGTAAGGCAGATTCGAAGACGCTTGCTAAAATTGAACCATAAAATTGGGACTTCGAATCTGTTAACTATATTTAAATGTATTTTTGGGAAGAAGGAGGGGTCTATACTCGGAAATCAGGTCCAGCTCCAATCAGGGGGCCCAGGATCCTGGGAAACGTAGTAAAGACGCCTTCTTTCCCTCTTGTATGGGTAATAGCCTTCTGGGGGACGGTCTTGGGAAAAACAAATGGTTTGATAGGCTTTCAGAACATTGGAAGGCGGGGTCCTTCAAAATTGTAAAGTAAATTCGAAAATTGTTAAGTCAGTTGGTAGTCGTCCTCCTTGAAATTAACTGTTGCTAAATAAACTCATTTAGACTTGTGGTGTAAGAAAATTTAGAACAAAGTATAAATTGTCTCCAAATTGAAATTCAGAACTTGCATTGCATTTTATTCGTTTACGCGGAAACTTGTGCATAAGAATTTTATTGTTAGCGACCTTAACCGAGAACTTGATTGGATCTTAATTAATGTTAACCAACGGACCAAGAATTTTGTGAACTTTCCATTAATTTAATTTGGCTCCAATTAAATGCTAAACGGGGTACGTCTGGGCCCTAGTTTACTGAACCCGTCAATTTGGGTTCGGAAGTAAGTCCCGTTATTTGGTAGATTGTCCTTTTGAAAGTTTTGGGTGGGCCGTAAATCTGCGGTCCGTACACAGCACAATTGAGAGTAATTTGTCATCTGCAGTCGTAAGTAGAATAATTCTTCAAATTTCATCGTCGATTTCGACCACTTCATTTCTCGTTATTTGTTTTGTTGCACTAAACTATAAAGCCCCTCTATATAAATTACTTAAATTCAGATAACTGTGAACTTTTTCTTTGGATTTATAATTGAATTGTATTTTACGGAAAATTGGTAAATTTCAACGATTTAAATTCAGATAACTGTGAACTTTGTCTTTGAATTTAAAATTGGATTGCATTGTATGGAAATTGATAAATTTACTTCAGAATAAATTTCTAAATTCATGTACTGTTTCGAGTGACATTTAATAAACTTTATAAGAGGGCGTGTGTTGTTTTAGATACCTTGCAATAGGCCTCTCTTGTTACCTGAAGGTGAATTAACATTCAAAGTAGGCTTCTGGAAAGCCGAAGAACTTACGCCTATCAATTTAAAGGGCCATCCGTTTGGATAGGCCGAGTCATCCTGGACGAAAATAAGAAATAATTTGAAATAAAATTAAAGGGTACGCCCAACTTAAAGGGTGTCAGTGAAGTGAATTAACGTAATTAAAAGGGTGTCCAGTACCATAAATAAATAAACGGGTTGGGCACTACATAAATGGTGTCAGAAGTGGGATCCTATTGCAAGGTATTGGTAGCAAGAGTGTAACTTTTTGTTAAAATAAATTTGCGTGATAGTAAAGCACGAACGTAGAAAGTATTTGGAACAGTAATTCTTTGAAATAATTGTAACAGTAAAAAGTGTCGCCAACAGTGATTACAATTTTAAAGGTTTTGAAATAAAAATAAATAAACAAGTTTCGCGATTTCGGTAAAGAGCGTGGAAATAACGAATGAAGGAGAAAGTACAAGTGACATGAGTGATTCCGAACCAATGAACTTAAACGAAATAAGTACAGAAAGTTTGGAAAATTTAAAAAGGATAAATTTTGCCAACATTATTTGGTTACTCAAGGAATGCAAGGAATTAGAGAAAGAAATAAACCGAAGAGGGTCGAAAGTGGAAGACCTTGTGATGATTACTCCGCAGCAGGAGTATTGGGACAACCGAAGGCCGGGGGTTCGTCCCCGAAGAATCTCTCTAGTTCCTCCCGTTACAGAAGAAGAACTTTCGAGGCAAGAAAGGGTTGGGTGGAGACGAGAGAACCCAGAAGACATCCCAAAGAACCCTTGCAGAAGTGCATACACCACAAGAGACGAGAAACACCGCACCGACGAAGACCGGCAGAAGAATATAGAAACCGTCGTACAGGTATTAAAGAGTACTAGCTTACCTTTGCAACGTGAACAGGCAGTAAGGGGTCCTGAGCAAACGACTTTTGGACACACATTGGAAGGAAGTTCGCCGAAGTTTATGGGCGAACGGGCACAAGAGAACCCAGGAACCAGCCCAAACGCCGTCAGGAAGGAAAAAGGTGAGACACTCAACATAATTGCCCCAAGATTATTAAGTTCAGGTAATGCCTTGGTTCAGGCTAATCCCATAAGGAGACATATTAAAGTGGGCATACCTAAGGACGCTTTGAAGACCGTTATGCCGGAGTATGCTTGTAATTGCATCAAAGGAACATCCTTTCGGGACTATTGGATGGAATCAACCGAGTTTTCGGTAAACAACCCAAGCTTAGGACTAAGAGATGAAGAGGTCCTAAGAGAAGAAACGTCACATGACAGAAGCCGAAGACTGCAGAAACTGCAAAATCCTCCCACATCCTGGGACTACAACTCACGACATCCAGAAGAAAGAACAGCCACAAAGGAGGACAACATCAAGGATGTGGAGGTGAACGACGGAGACAAGTCCAGCAAGAGAGGAGAGCCCAGAAGGAAGAACTGTGACACTGGTCACAGGAGGAATAACACAACTCAAGAATGTGACTACAACCCCATGAGAAACCAGAAGAGAAAACAAACCAAGTCAAATGAAGACAGAGACTCCGAAGAGGAAACAATGGAAGAAAGTGGCCGGAGCCAGTGCAAGATTTGTCAGCAAATGCGAAATTGGGAAGAGGCGTGCCCTCGAGCAAACCTTCAGCAGGATTGGAAGGGGAAGCCTCCCGAATAGCTTCAGAGGAAGTAGCGGCGAGTCGTCGGCTAGGACTGATCACCCTACCAGTATTCGTCGTTCAACAAGCTTCCACCGCGCTAGTCGATGGTGGAGCTTCCGTCACATTGACATAAGCTATGCACAAGAACATCGGGAGCCTTCTTTGGACAGTTGCCAACTTCTCAGTACACAGTTGCACCGGCCCCGCCCATTCATGTAAGGGGAGTAGAAGTAAGTTTGACTACAGTATGGGAAGGGGGGTTGAAGAATTCTTTTGTGTCTGTATAATTCCAGAGGCTCAGCAAGACTTGACTATAGGCGTGTTGTTTCGGAGGATATGAAGACGAAACAAAGGTACGAAGCCCAGGTAGACCACCGGAAGAGGACAGTCACTCTGAATGAAACAGTAACCATCCAAGGAAAGGGAGTAGACGGTGAAGATAGTGCGAGGGTGACTCTGGTAGAGGCAATCCCGCACGAAAAACTAAAGGTGGCCTCCGTGATTCTGACGCGAGAAGTCAGAATGAAACCCGGGGACGTAGTTCCCTGGGACGTCTATTCTCCGCTGCACGGGATGTGCAGTGAAGCTCGGGGAAACTTAAAAATGTTACCGAGCAGGATCCCACAGGGGAAGATAAGGTTACTGATGATCAATCAGGATGACGAAGAATACATTGGCGAAAAAGGAGACGTCGTGGGCCTAGTGACGGAGGCAGAGCTAATAGGGAGGGTAGTCGACACGGCCGGTCGACGCTCACCCCAAATTGGAACGAATGTCACGGTGAAAGGAAGTCAAGCATCGAAGAAGGACTTCGAAGAACGAGTGACCTGCCTCAAGTCCTATGTCCTTGGTTGGAAATCCTTCTCCGACAAAGAAAGGAAAACCGTCGAAGAGTGGCTAAGGGATTATTCAGATGTCTTCTCAATGGATGGCGAGCCATTGGGTTATAATAACCTGATGCCAATGAATTTGGAAACCCAGGATCATCCTCCCATCTTTAGGCGACCCTACATGATACCTATTACCAAAGCTGGGCACAAACCGTTAATCCGTTAATCGTTAATTAACGAAGTTAACTTTTTCGTTAACGATTTAACTTTTAAGTTAACTTTGAAAATCATTATCGGACTAATTAACTTCCGTTACATTTAACTTCCGTTAACTCAAGTCCGTTAACCCAAAAAATTCATAAATAAACGTTTAAAAGTTTCTATTATTTTCAGTGCTGAGCAGGTGCGCAATTAATCCGCCACTGTTAATAGTGATGAACGAATTTCCATTTCCGCAGTGCAAAATCAGGCGATATATTTGTTTCCGTCGCCACAATTTGTGTCTTACCAAATATGGTAGTTATTTATGGTATTGGTTTGAGCAAAACATGGTCGACTGTAAAATCAGGCGGAAAGATTTGCCATTTGAGATGAATGTTTCAACTTCTTTCAAGAAATATCACGAGCATTTTAAGGCACTTTCAATAATATATGTAACAATTACAACAAATAACTACATTCGTTTCATTTGCAGTCTGTCTCTTGCGCAACATGTTTGTGCTAGTGAATATTTAAAAATAATCGTTGTCAAGTAAGTCATGTATATTTATAATATGTCTGTGAGTACCTTATTAGTAGTCTCCTTGATACATTTCAAGAACCATAAAACTGATCAGGTAAGATTTCAATTCTCATGTCAATTTGATGACATAAATTAAGTCAATTGATGTCTTACAATGGGAGCGTTTTCACCTCATCTGGTTGGACAAGTATGACAATACCAAGGTCGCCAGGGTGAGGAAAAGCATGGAGGGTACAGTCGAGGAGGCCATGAAGCAGCAGTCCAACGATGTGGGCAGCAACAGTGGAGGCAGCAACAACGAGGAGGAGGAGGAGGATGACTTCTTCAGTGCTGTCATTCAGACAAAAGAGAGCAGCAGAAGCCACAGGTCACTCAAGGGCAAGGCCCAGAACTTGGTCAAGACCTGGCTGGAGACCAACTCCAAGGACTTGCTGACAGATGCTGCCTTCTTGGGTGAGCAAGTGTTGGTGGACTTGTTCATCAAGTTCAACACAGCCATCCCCTCCAGTGCTGCAGTGGAGCGTTTGTTCTCTATGGGCAAGGACATCCTGAGGGCCAAGAGATCATCCCTGTCTGATGAAAACTTTGATATGCTAATTTTCATGAAGGGCAACATGCATCTCATGGACAAAATGGAGAACGAGAAGAAGAGGGAAAATTAAATTATATATATATTGTGTTTTTCATTTTTTTTATAATAAAAGTTAACGTTAACGGTTTATCGGTAACTTCCGTTACATGTTTAACGAATTAACGGATTAACGGTTAACGGATTAGCGGTTAACGAAGTTAACTTTTTGGTTAACGGTGCCCACCACTGCCTATTACACATGAGGAGGAGGTAAAGCGACAAATAGCAGAAATGCTGGATCAAGGAGTGATACAGCATAGCCGTTCCCCCTGGTCGTTTCCATTGGTAATTGTGAGGAAAATATGGGGGATATGAGTTCCCCTGGACGTCTATTCTCCGCTGCATGGGATATGCGGGAAGGCTCGAGGATACTTGGAGAAGTTGTCGAGCAGAATCCCAAAGGGAAGTTAAATGAAAAAGGAATAGACGGAGAAGAAAATTTGGGGTATGGTTTCCCCTGTACGTCTACTCTCCGCTGCAATGAATGTGCAGTGAGGCTCAGCGTGGTTTGCAAGGATCACAGAGCGGAAATCTCAACGGGAAGTTAACACTTTCCAAGGAGGCGGTAAAGTTACTCTTGAGAAATAAAAGTGACGACTAAAGAGTATTACCTTGAAGATAAGATGACATCGGCATGGTGGTTGAGGCAACGAGAACGGGGAGGTTAGTCGGAACAGCCGTTTGATTCCTCGCCCGAAAAGAAAAAATGGAACAAGTGTCACGGTGAGAAAGAGTCAAATTTCCACAAGTGACTAAGAAGAGATTGAAAACACCTCAAGACGCATGTTCACCGATGTCCGTCGCTCTCAAAGGGAAGAAGACCGACGAGGGAAAGAAAAGATTAACTACTACCGTCACAGGTAGAGTGCCAGGACCACGTGATCACTAGGAATGAAGAGTGACCACAGGAGTCCAGAGTGGAAGCGATTGAAGAAAAGAAGCGTAGGGCCCTGAGGCTTTGTGTAGACTATAGACCTTGGGACGCCATCGGCAGCAAGGACAAATATCTAACCTTGGCCAAGCTGCACGGGACTCATTACTTCTCGAGCATGGATTTACGCTCGGGATAGTGGCAGTTGGCCATTCTCGACGATAGCATCTCGAAAACTGCTCCTCCACGGGAAGCGGTCATTTCGAGTTCAGGGTGGTCCCGTTTGGGTTGTCCAATAGTCCACCAGTGTTCCAAGAGTAATAAATTTTATTTTGCGGGAGCAACTGGACAAGGAAGTACTGATTTACTTGGATGACCTCATTGTCCTTGGAAGGTCTTTAGAAGAACATGACGAGAGGGTACGACGAGCCTTGGATAGCCTACGCACCGCCAACTTAAAAGTAAAGTTGGAAAAATGTCAGTTATTACAGTCCCAGGTGGGGTATTTAGGCCGTGTGGTCACCAGGAACGGGGTGAAGCCACAGGAATCCAAAGAAGAGGCCATCAAAAACTCCCAGAGGCCAACTAACAAAAAGGAATTGAAGCAATGTTATATTTGGGCAGAGTGTCATCGTCCGTTCTGACCATAAGCCGTTGAAGTGGCTTCTGAGGGAAGGACACCGAGAGCCCAATGGAAGACTAGAGCGTTCGGTTATGACATTGCAAGACTACGACGTTCTCATCGAGTACGTGAAAGGCAAACTCAACAGAGTGGCCGATTGGTTGTCCCGCCCGCCTGGAGTGACGAAGGAGTTTGTGAACGCAATATCCGAAAAAAAAAAAAAAAACGATCATTGATCGCAAGGTAATCAGCAAACACCAGCAGAAGGACGTTGAAATAGCGGCAATTCGAACAGCCATCGAAGAAGGGAAGGCTTTCAGCTGGCCCGTAACCAAGCCCATCCAGCCGTCGAGAGTCAAACTAGTGAGGAACCTGCTGGTTTACATCGATGCGAACGGAAGAGAGGTCATCGTAGTTCCTAAAAAGTTGGGAGAGCAGCTCATTTGGAAAGCCCACACTGACGTCGGGAGCATTCATCCGGGAGCTATAGGGACTACAGAAATCCTACGGGACCTCTATTTTTGAAGGACAAGACGGCCCGGGAGGTGGCGGACAAGTTCCATCGTTTATACTGTGCAAACTGGGCGCCCCTTCCGCGGTAGTATCCGACCAAGGTAAGGAGTTCTGGAACGCTACCTTGCAGAGCTCTTCAGGGTTTGGGAAGTACAACACCAACGGACCGCCGCATACCATCCCCAAAGCAACGGGAAGATCGAACGTCTGAATAAAGAGTTATGCATCAAACTCCGCATACTTTGTGAAGAAACTGGACGAGACTGGGATAAAATCCTCGACACCGTAGAGTTGTCCTTGAACATCAGAGTGCACCGAGCCACGGGATATTCTCCATTCTTCTTGATGTACGGGCGAACCCCCAACGTACCTTCAAAGCTATTTCGCATGCCACAGGAGGCGTGCGTGAGCCCGTACAACCCAGAGGAATACGCCGAAGACCGAAAGAGGAGTCTGAGCGAAATCTACCGCCGAGTGGAAGAGTTCATGCGGAGATACGAGAAGGCTACCGGAATCAAGGAATTGAAGCCGTTCGAAGAGAAGGCGCCCCATGGCTTGGTGTACATTGATTACCCACGACCGGGTAGAGGCAAGTTGGAGCCCCGGTACGAGGGTCCATACATCATCATCGAACAGAAGACTCCAGTCACTTATCTCCTGCGTCACATGATCACTGGACATCAGATAGTGATCCATCGAGACCGCATCCGCCGCAGCATCGAGGCCCCATGGGACGTCGAGCGACAAGGCGGGGCTGACGGCGCAGGGGATGAGATGGGGGAAGGGCCACCGCCCCTCCTCTCTGGAGCTCCGCCCTCGACACCGGAGAAACATCAACAAGGGGAAGTGAACCGGAGTGCGCTTCTTGCCCGCTGGCAGGACCGAGTGGCGGAAGGGGATCCGCCGGGCGCCTCCGAGCTACTTCCTCCCCGAGAGCTTCGCCCAGGGAACGGAGGAACATCGACCCGTGGAGGTGAACCGGAGTGCACCTCCTGCCCCCTGGCAGGACCGAGTGGCGGGCAGGAGCCGCCAGGTGCTTCCGAACTACCTCCTCGCGGGGACCTTATGGGAATAGGGTCCCCCGGAGAAAGCAGACAGGCTGCTTTCCCAGGGCCACCGTTTGAGCGTCTGTATGCTTAGGCCCCGACCTCGAGTACATTACGAAGAACCCGAGGATGACTAAAACTAAATGTGTCAGTGTTAGTGTCCCAATAAAGGGGACAAATAAAATGTGTCAGTGTTAGTGTCCCAATAAAGGGGACAAGTAAATGGAAAATTTTGTGAAAATTGTGAGTAAAGTGATAATACCCGACCCTAGTTAAGAAAGTTTGCATCGGAGTGCAAAATTAAAGGAGGGGAGGGATGTCGTAACCATGAAGTTTGCATGCAGAAATCTTTTATAAAATAAGTGCAGGAATTTTAGTTTTAAGATTTCGTTGTGTACATCTCTGAACGCAGTGTGGTTTGGCTTATAAACATTCATGAACGAATAAATCAGAAGTGTTTCAGATTGTTTAACGTTTGTTCTATCTTAATTCGGATTCTCAGGGAAGTAAAAGCCAAACCACGTGGGGACAGAGGTTTATCACCGAGACCCGACCCCAACGGGAAGGGCAATCCAACGGATTTGGATGTATATGCAAATGGTTGGGTTCCTCTTTCGCTGGGTCGAAAATTTTTGGATTCGTTTCGCGGATGGTGCGACTTTTGTAAGGCAGATTCGAAGACGCTTGCTAAAATTGAACCATAAAATTGGGACTTCGAATCTGTTAACTATATTTAAATGTATTTTTGGGAAGAAGGAGGGGTCTATACTCGGAAATCAGGTCCAGCTCCAATCAGGGGGCCCAGGATCCTGGGAAACGTAGTAAAGACGCCTTCTTTCCCTCTTGTATGGGTAATAGCCTTCTGGGGGACGGTCTTGGGAAAAACAAATGGTTTGATAGGCTTTCAGAACATTGGAAGGCGGGGTCCTTCAAAATTGTAAAGTAAATTCGAAAATTGTTAAGTCATTGGTAGTCGTCCTCCTTGAAATTAACTGTGGCTAAATAAACTCATTTAGACTTGTGGTGTAAGAAAATTTAGAACTGAAAGTATAAATTGTCTCCAAATTGAAATTAAGAACTTGTATTGCATTTCATTCGTTTACGCGGAAACTTGTGCATAAGAATTTTATTGTTAGCGACCTTAACCGAGAACTTGATTGGATCTTAATTAATGTTAACCAACGGACCAAGAATTTTGTGAACTTTCCATTAATTTAATTTGGCTCCAATTAAATGCTAAACGGGGTACGTCTGGGCCCTAGTTTACTGAACCCGTCAATTTGGGTTCGGAAGTAAGTCCCGTTATTTGGTAGATTGTCGTTTTGCTTTTGGGCGGGCCGTAAATCTGCGGTCCGTACGCAGCACAATTGAGAGCAATTTGTCATCTGCAGTCGTAAGTAGAATAATTCTTCAAATTTCATCGTCGATTTCGACCACTTCATTTCTCGTTATTTGTTTTGTTGCACTAAAATATAAAGCCCCTCTATATAAATTACTTAAATTCAGATAACTGTGAACTTTTTCTTTGGATTTATAATTGAATTGTATTTTACGGAAAATTGGTAAATTTAAACGATTTAAATTCAGATAACTGTGAACTTTGTCTTTGAATTTAAAATTGGATTGCATTGTATGGAAATTGATAAATTTACTTCAGAATAAATTTCTAAATTCATGTACTGTTTCGAGTGACATTTAATAAACTTTATAAGAGGGCGTGTGTTGTTTTAGATACCTTGCAATAGGCCTCTCTTGTTAGCTGAGGGTGAATTAACATTCAAAGTATGCTTCTGGAAAGCCGAAGAACTTACGCCTATCAATTTAAAGGGCCATCCGTCTGGATAGGCCGAGTCATCCTGGACGAAAATAAGAAATAATTTGAAATAGAATTAAAGGGTACGCCCAACTTAAAGGGTGTCAGTGAAGTGAATTAACGTAATTAAAAGGGTGTCCAGTACCATAAATAAATAAACGGGTTGGGCACTACAATATATATAATAATAAATAAATAAAGTAAATATAAACTGAATGATAAGAGGCATTACTTTAGTAGGACCTTTTCCAGTTTGTGTACCGTTTTTCATATAATTTATTTTTGAGAATATTTTTGTTAAAACTAACGAAAATATCACGACTTAACCTAACCAATTATCAAGAGCGTACAGTTGATCTATTAGTAAATAGTAAATACTATTCCAGAAACAAACAATGTTATAATTAATAATAGATCAACTGTACGCCCTTGATAATTGGTTAGGTTAAGTCGTGATATTTTCGTTAGTTTTAACAAAAATATTCTCAAAAATAAATTATATGAAAAACGGTACACAAACTGGAACATATATTCTGATTTCATCAAAATGTACACTATATAATATTTTTCTTTGTTTCTATTATATATATATATATATATATATATATATATATATATATATATATTAGACGAAAGCGCTTGAGCACCATTTTGTGTTTCCTTTCCTTCGTGGTTTTATTCATCATAAATATTTTTCACGTGTTACTTTCGTGAAATAATTTTCTATATATATATATATATATTTATATATAAGAATAATGCTACTACAACTCATATAAAATTTATAACTGACTTTAAAATGAGGTAATCCAATTTATAACTTTTCGAAATTTTAAAATTTTAGTTTGACTTACAAAAATTTACATTTTTTTCTAATTTCACCAATTCTTTTTTTTTTTGCTGTTATTTTGGTAGAAGCGTAAGTTCACATTTAATAGAATGAAACTATTTGTTCGTTCGTTCGTAAAAGCATTGAGCAAACGAAGAAAGAGAAATGAGGTTATGAATTATAATTTAGGCAACTATTCAAATTTGTGACTGTGCAAAGCGATACATTGTCTTTATTTTGGACTTCACCATGAATAAGCTGGGAATTGAATGTCATTATCCTTCTCTATATTTCAGTCCAGAATCACGGAGAAAAGCTGTATTTTAGGCATTCTGCGTAGAATTTTATGACGTATTGGAGGCTATTGTAGGTTGCAGTTGCCAATTCACTCATTTGTTATTTAATTTTATGAGAAACGTTTCGATACCAGAATTAAATATTGTCGGTTTCTTCATTTAAGAGGATATCAGTATGTCTCTTTCTCTTTCTCTCTCTTTATATATATATATATATATATATATATATATATATATATCGGGTGGGAAAAAAAAAGGGAGACCTCGAACTTTGGCTGAAAATCCAAAGTTATGGTCAGATTTCAATATTTTTTTCACACCCCGCAACTTAGTAAATTTCCTATAGGGTGAGCGAATTTAAAAGAAAACTAATGAAAATTACGGAGTTATTGAACATTTCTTTGTCACTGGAAATTCTCCATTTACACTATTACTGCATTGTCGGGTCGGCCAAAAAAAAATGAGACCTTTTAAATCCTTCATATCGCGGCAAAAATTCCATATATAAGTTAGCTAATACCGGTCAGAGGGGATTTCCCATCGCCAATCTAAACGACATAGCATAAAACTTGTACGTTTGAATTGGCGATGGGAAATCCACTCTCACCGGTATTAGCTAATTTATATATGGAATTTTTTGAGAGTAGTTATTTGCCTACTATTGTTAATTTTAACCTTGTTTGGTACAGGTATATAGATGATATTTTATGCCTTTGGCCTAACAATTTAGATGTTGACTTATTTCTTAGTAGGCTCTACAATTTAGTCCCATGTATTAAGTTTACGGTTGAAAAAGAAAACGATGGAAGCCTATCTTTTCTGGATCTAAAAAATTCGGAGATGCTTGAATCAGTTCAAATCTGAAGTTTCTCGTAAGCCTACTAATAACACTTACTGTATGTGCATTTTTATTCTGACCATTATTCCTCGATTAAATCTTCTATTTTCTCTGCTATATTTCTTAGAGCATTAAGAGTTGTCAGTCCTGAATTTTTAGATTACGAGTTATACAATATCATGAATATTGGTACTAAATTATTTTATCCTATTTCATTTCTAGATAACTGCCTTAGAAAAGCCAAGAATAGGTATTAAAATAGTGTAACTGTAAAGGAATTTGTGCGTAAAAATATCCTTAGCCTACCTTACCATGTTCATTTTCAATATCTTCCAACTTTACTTAAAGCAATTGGTATCAATGTAGTCTTTAAGTATAATAATACTGTTAAATCATGCCTAATAAGGAATAGCCTTGATAATGTGATTGGTTGTGTGTATTCGATCGGATGTACACAATATAACTCAGCATATATAGGCCAAACGGGTAGAACGTTAGATATTAGGGTAAAACAGCATAAATATGCGTATAGAAGAGCAAATAATTCTAATGCATTGTTTAATCATATGTATAGATGTAATCATAGTATCAAGTGGGATAGTTCTAAAGCGCTCGTTAAAAACAAATATAACTGAAAGGAATATTCTAGAATGTGCATTTATCCATTTTAAAAATAATTTCAATAACAGTGCGGGAATGTATAAAATTGACAATATCCTGTTAAAATACCTTTTGCCTCTAATTAACTCTTGTTAATCATGTGCTAATCTTTTTATTTTTCTGTCCCGCTGGACATAAGTATATATTTTTGTCATCTCGCCTTCTCCCTTCATTCCCTGACGAGGTGTACTTCTGAATACACGAAAGAAATTGGAATAATTTTTCTTTTTCCTTGTGGGTTTGCATTATATATATATATATATATATAATTTGCAGAATTCCGAAAATGACGAAATTGTTTTAATTAAAGCTTCGCAAATGAAGCCTTAACTGTAGAAGTCTGCAATCTGTATAAATGACTGCAAAGCGGGGAATGAAAAAGATCTTAGGACTAAGTTATTTTTCTCACGGCTCACGAGATAGCGCCCAAAATTTACCTAAAAGGGAATGCTATGCTTTTTAATAAATGTATTTCATCATGACTGGGTAAGGGTAAGGGTAAGATACCCTTCTTAAGTTACTTTTATAGGTAGAATGAAATCTTTTTATATGAGAAAGGATTTGTCATTATTTTTTGTAGAGATCTGTTTTATTTATTTTTGGGTTTATTTTGGAGGAAAACGTGACTTTGCTGCTTTCCATCAAATTCTCTAACAATTACGATATTAAAAAAAATAATTAATTTATATTTTCATAGCCAGAATTTGATATATATATATATATATATATATATATATATATATATAATATATACACCTTATGAACCTTATGTTGTTTCGTGCGTTGGTCTCTCTTCACACGGAGGCCAAGCTGGTGGCCCCGCCTCTATTTAAAATGAGGTACCTCTCATGAATCGAGCCCGGGATCATCCAATTGCCGGTCGGATATGCTATCCACTACACCAAGGTCCTCGCGTGTGTGTGTGTGTGTGTATATATATATATATATATATATGATACACACACGCGAGGACCTTGGTGTAGTGGTGTATGGAACCTTGTATGGAACCTTGTATGGACCTTGGTGTATGGAACAAGGAACTCTTCTGGGATAATTAAATTCACTATAGTCCGAATAAGTAATGGTAAATGACAAATACCATAGTTTTTCTTTTTCATGCATCATGAAAAAGAAAAACTATGGTATTTGTCATTTACCATTACTTATTCGGACTATAGTGGATTTAATTATCCCAGAAGAGTTCCTTGTTCCATGCACGGTCTGTGTGTATCATAAAAAACCTCAGGGGACCATTCTGAGTTCATTCCCATATATATATATATATATATATATATATATATATATATAAAGAGAGAGAGAGAAAGAGAGAGAAGGTTGACAAAAGTAAATAGACACCATCATGATTATCTCTCCACAGCAAAGCACATCAGTAAGAATGCCAGAACGTGTGTCAGTTTTACATAATGAAAAGGGAAAAGTAACACTATTATTATAATGATACTGATTCAACAAATTTTTTTATTATTTATAAACTTTTATTTTCAAATCAAAAACTATGGAAAAAAACAAGGGTGTTTATTTGATTTTGTCAACTTCTCTCTCTCTCTCTCTCTCTCTCTCTCATTCGGGGACTTTAGTATTTGTAATATTCATCTATTTTAAGTTTTCTCTCTAGAGTCTAGACAGAAAACTATATTTAACTATTTAAATATTTCTTTAAACGCATGCAAACTTCATAATGCTTAATTAAAATTTTTAGGTATATTGAAAAACATCAATAAGTTCAAATTCTGCAGCTGCTATTTCCTCTTGTTTGAAAATTTGTTTCAGATCATCAATCTCGAAATTTATGTAGTTTGTCAATAATTGAAAGTTTGGTAGATGCTCTTTTAAGTGTTTGAACCTCTCTTCGAACTCGTCACTAATGTTTTCGAGTGCTTTTACTACGAGTGATGGACAGTTGCTAGCAGTTTCAGCCAAACATTTTTTAAGTTCAGGAAAATGATTAAGATTCTCCTTAGAAACTTGGCTCTGAAAAAGTTAGTTTTTTTTAAATCCCGTAATTTCCTCATATAAGGCAACAACAAAAATATTTTTTCCTTGCAACCTCAGATTTAAGTCGTTTAAATGGCTAAAAATGTTGACCATGAATGAAAATGTTATCTTGAAGTCAGCAGTAAAAATTTCAGGAAAAATATTATCCTTTTTGCTTTGCATTAGAAAAGCAGGCTTTGTTCGTGAGCAACATTGGCCCATTTGAAGAGCAACATGTTGCTCGCGAGCGACAGGTTAAGAACCCCCGGTCTAGACCCTGCGTCATAATAATTACACCAGTGCACATTTGAAAACTTGTCGATCGATTTTTACAAACTAGTTGGTGATTCTATATAATTTGAGTGCGCTGATCTCAAAAATATAGTTAGTTTTTCCCTATCACGTACCGTTTCCTTACTACAGGGTGTGTCATAAATCCCCCATTTATCCCCAAATGTGAACCATCTTATCGAGACCAACATTGGATTGCACATGCTAAACCATAAATTTTGTTGTTATAGACTACAGTAACGCTTACATAATAATGTAGGGTAAATATATATAACAACCAGTCCCGTTCCCAGCAAAATACTCTCTCCCCTCCCATCAATGGGTGGTTAACATTTGGGGACAGATGAGGTATTACAACACCCTTTGTAGCACGAAATCTTTAGGTGATAGAGTAAAACCTAATTAAAGCAGAATTAAATAGCTCCTAGCTCTTGGACAAGCATATTGCTTGTTTATGAAAGAATAAAAAAATAACTGAAAGAAACAAAATATATTTACCTTCTTTACTTGCAAACATTTCAGGACTTATTCCAAAGACTTAAGACTACGAAGGTAGATCTGACTAATGACGACTAAACCGGTGCTTCTTTGATGTTTTCTTATGCTGTGCGTTAGGCTGATCTCGTTGCAGACACCAGCAGTAATCCGCCATCATATTTGTATGCCACCTTCCTTGATATCTTCTTTCCATGGTTTTGATGTCCTGGTGAAATCGTTCCCCTTGCTCCTCACTGACATCTCCGAGATTTTCGGGAAAACGGTCAAGATGCGAAAATAAGAAGTGAACTTTCAGGCTCATGTTGCAGCCTAAGGCGCAAAACTTTTTAAGCATATTTTCCACCAGTCTTTCATAATTTTGGCTTTTGTAGTTTCCCAAGAAGTTTTCAACATCTTTGAAACCATGCCATGCTTCTTTTTCTTTATTGGTCATTGTGTTCAGGAAATGATCATCTGTTAATAACTTTCTAATCTGAGGACCTATAAAAACACCTTCCTTTATTTTCTCGTAGCTAATCTTTGGATATTTTGAACAAATGTACTTGAAACACTCACCTTCTCTATTCAATGCTTTGACATACTGCTTCATCAAGCCTAACTTAATGTGCAAGGGGGTAGGAGGATTTTATTTGGTTCAACTAGATGTTCATGTAAAATGTTCTTTGATCCTGGGGTAAGATTCTCTCTAGGAAGCCAAGTTTCCTCTTCCAGTGCTGGTCACGTGCTCGACTATCCCATTCGCAGATGAAACATGGCATCTTAGTGTATCCTGATTGCTGCCCAAGTAACATGCAAAGGACTTTGAGATCCCCACACAATATCCATCTGTGATTTTGATACTGAATTTTTTCCAGAAGCATTCATGTTATCGTAGGTCTCTTTTAAATGAGTAGAATGGGCCACTGGGATTGATGCATATTTGTTACCGTTGTGCAGTAACACTCTTTTAGACTGGTTTTAGAGGAATCTATAAACAACCTCCAGTCACTGGTTTGGTATTCGATGCCTAGCTTGCACACTAATCCTGTGATCCTTGCAAAATACCAGGGACCATCTTCTCCGAAAAAAGGCATGAAGTCTTTCTCACGATTTCTGTACCAAGCGAAGTATGTGTCGGATGCCAATAAATTGTTCTCCTGCAATCTAGACCCCAAAGTTCTGCAGAATCCTTAGGCAGATTCAAATCCTGACTAAGTCATTTAGTTCAGCTGGGTTAATGGTTTAGGAGGATCTCGGTCAGCTGTTGGCTGTTCATAAACATCATCATTGTCTGGATTTGAGCTGAATCAGAATCTGGATTGTATTGATCCAGACTCTCGGGTGGCGGGGAATAGGAACTTCTGGACCATGGGGTACCGGCCTTATTGCAGATGGAAGACTTGGGTATTGAAGGCTCTCTTTATTCTTTGCATTATAACCTTTAACATTGCAAGAACAGAAGTAGCAGTCGTCGGTATGGTTTCTAGGCTCGCGCCATACCGTAGGGATCCCAAATGGCAACTTTCTTTTTACCTTTGCTCCAATTCCTTAGTGCCGCAACACACGTAGACAAACTTGTGTGGAGCCCAACTTTTGTCATGATCTCCTAATTTAATTCCAAATAAGCATGATAAGCTCTCTTAATGAAGGTCGTTACATTTGTCCTTTGTTTACAACAACATACCGACCACAAATATAACAAATATGTTGGACTATGGGTGCATCCTCTAGAAGCCATTATTAAAATTTTAAAGACGTAATGTTAGAATTATCTATCTGAAAAATATGAAAAAGCCAAATTAATTAAAGATAAAAAAGGTAAAAAATTACAAAACGCCCCAAAATTGTTTTGCTAATAACTTTAAAACTGTGGGTGATAGAAAACAACTGGTAGCATTTCTGAATTCAGCGCAGCGAACTGCTTCGGAATCACAACTCAAAATAAAGAAATCGATTTTCATGCAGACCGGTGTTATCATTCAGTAGAGCCAGAAACTGGCACAGCGGTTCGGCCAACTAATACGATCCATCGCGCTAAGTCCCGTATTATCATCGAGATTCGAACCCCCGACCTCATCAGTGTCTTCACTCATAGGGAAGCTGTGTTACCCACTGAGCTACAGACGCGCGCTAGTGACACAACCTCATGCATTTACTCTCGTTTCTTTGGAACTGTTATAAGTTTTTGTCAGCTGTACGGTATCGAAAATATTTGCCTACCTTAATTCATGAGTCTCTACCAAATCAGCGTTTCCCAACAGGGGTGCCGCAAGGCGCTTCGAGGGGGGGCGACGAAATTTCAAGAAAATGACAAAAATAAGTAATGGGAAATTGAAAAGTGAATGTACGCAAATTTAAAATGAAACGAAACATTATTATTTCTATACTGAAATTGTACAGGTTCATTTTAAAGTTACGTGATGTTGAAAGTTGGTGTGGGGGCGGAGAACTGGATGTTGAACAATGGGAGATGAAAATCCTTCGGGATGCCGCGAAAAAAAGAGCAAATGACATTGGGGTGTTTTGAGTCAAAAAAGGTTGAAAAGTTGGAAACCACTGCTCTAAATATTACAATTAACAAAGTTTATTCAATATATATATATATATATCCTTAAGTCTTACGTTAATATGAAACTATGTATGAGGTTCCTGTGTCGCCCAAGAGGGATATACACGGCTGATGAACATGAGACGCCCACAATACCCCTCTTCCACATTATCGTATCATTGAATAAAATGAAATTTGCGTGTTTTAATCGAGTCGGTGCCATAAATAAAACGTTTTACTGTTCATAAAAAGAATTATAGTTTTGCGCCGTCATAAACCTGTTCATTATTGAAAATGATGAAGAAAAGAACGATGCAATTATAAGATATGAACAGACGTTCGTTGCAAAAACACATCATCTATAAAGAACTTCGGTTAATTCGCTAATTTTACCACATTTTGTTGCACATTAATGCTATTTTCATTTGTTAATAGATTTTCATTGGCTTTTTTTTTAGTTCTAACTCAGCTCTTTTCTCCTAAAAATATACTGTAAACAAAATTTGTCAAATATTTTAAAGTAAAGGGTGTATATATACAGTATATATATATATATATATATATATATATATATATATATAAATAATTATATATATATATTATTGTTTGTGCATCTGTATAACTGTGTCCTCACATTTCACACACATATGTATTCAAGGTGACCAGCTTATCCGAACAGTAGCCTATATTTACGTCAGAGTTCTCTACTATGTAAATTCGATTATCAGAGATTCTTCTATCGAATCTGCCATTACCGTTAGATGGAGGTCTGCTACATTATATTTAGGTATATCTCAGTCAAATCTAATGCCTGACTGGATTATACTTACTAATTTTTTGCTGTTCAGTCATATATATTTATATGATAGAACTCAGAATGGTCCTCTAAGAAACTTTTATGTTACACACAGACCGTGCATGGAACAAGGAACTTTTTTTCCTAAAGAGTTCCTTGTTCTATGCATGTTCTATGTATGACATATATATCTATATATATATATATATATATATATATATATATATAGAGAGAGAGAGAGAGAGAGAGAGAGAGAGAGAGAGAGAGAGAGAGAGAGAGGGAGATTTTATCGCGGGTATGCGTATACTAAAGTATGAAGGTTTTATTAAAAAAATTGTGATGTACCTCTGAAAATTTTAAATAGATTTTCAAAAGACCTCTGTCAGTTATTTGAGTTAAATGGAGACCGACAGAAAATGTTTGGAAATTCAAAGTGTGTAGAGTGGTACTGTAATTTTTATTAGACCGCGTGTTTATCAACCGTTGGTCGTCCACCCCTCTTAATTAATATGTTTAAAAAAATCCCAAATTTCCGCCACTGAGGTTTTTATCATTCGAAATTTGGAATTAATTAAAAAAAAATGTCATAGTAATTGCTACGAGCCTGAGGTACGGTTAGTTTCCTTAATAACACTATTAAAAATTATAGTAACCTAATTCTTTAGAAAAGTCAAATTTCACCAAAATGTATAAATCACAAAGTCATTTAACCTTTTTATAAGCTCTCATAGCCATAGTGAGTGGAGACTTATTGGCACCTGATTATATTATTAGCTGAGCACAGAACATTAAAGAAAATGGGAAATCAAAATCAAAATGTAACCGTTCGTATTTTCTATGGCACTGCGCCAACTGTTAGTGAATATTGATATTATGAATTTAACTTTTAGAACATCTAATTTAACTCAGAATATCTAATTTTTTTTAAAGAAAAAATTAGGTACTAAATTCTCAAATTCTTTTTTGAACAACGATGACTCGCACTCATTAATGTAATTGAAATGGGCGACTTTGAACTTCTGGTGTCAGATGGTACTGCGTCGTTGTATTAAAATGCCTCACAATAAGGATGGATATTTGTGAATGAAACCGTCAACATTTAAGTGACTGTGTTTTGTAAATTTGTATTTAATTAAAGCGAAATCCTAACTACTCTGAAAGGAGATTTAGGCGTATGGCAATTAAGCCCATATTTTGTATAATTTATTTTTAATTGCATGATTTAGCCTCCTCACAAACAGCCAGGAACATGCACTCCATCGTCTGCGGAGAAATAAAAGACTGTCATTGTCACGTAAATTTTAAAGCACTGTCGAAAGACTCTAAAATCTCATCAGATATTTTAAGGCAGAGGATTTTCAAAGTTCAAAGTTCTGTCCTTTATTGAAACATGAATGTGCATAAATTCAGATTATGAGGCCGATGCTGCTTAAAAATAAACTTAAAAGACATTATAACTTAGAGTACTGTAAATTAAAATGAGGCGTTTTTATTCTGTTTCAACATTGTAGGACTGAATTATTTATTACGAGTGTCTCATTTATGCTATACATAATGACTCAGAATTTTACTTTTACGGCTGTTTCTTACTTTCTTCAAAAAATAAAGTAGTTACCCAAATATAAAGGGTGTCCCTAAAGTCCGGTCTCAGAAAAATTTATTTTAAATTATTACAGAAGTAATACATTATAACTAAAACAAATCTTGAAATTGATGTCTTGTTTAGGTACCTTTTTTCCTTGAAGGTAGACTAACATGCAATGGCTAATATGGAGGTGAGTAACACTCGTGAGGAAAAGGCGGAGGTCTTTTCTTCAGGGGTGACAACGATAAAATGGTGACTACAAATTCTTCCTCTATAAATTGATGACCCCGCAGTGAAACGAATACCTAGCTAAAGTGAAATCTGTGCAAACATTTTTTTTCTAAGTGATATTTTAACAATAGTGCATTAAAATTCAATTTTTCTTCATAACGAAAGAAGCGCATTTGAAAATTTTTGCCACATGGGTTGGCATCATTCAACGGTCAAGCTTCAGCCAGCGACTCCCTCCGTCTTTTACGGAGGTAAAACCCCCCCCTCACATTCTACCCCGACTAGCTGTGACCAACCCGCACTTCCAAGTTTCCCGTGTTATAAGGAAAGTGTCCTGCGCAATTCTCTCCATGTAGGTATTTTCCTTGGGTTTCTCTGCCGGAACGACAGCCGACATCGATGTGCTTTCCACCCCTTTCCTCATACCCCCCCCCTAGGACGCTAAGGACAACATGCTCTCCCCTCTACCAACACTACAGTAAGTTCGATTTGCTCTCCGCGGCGTATTTGTTTCGTCAACACCTTCGCCAGGTATATTCAACGGTCCCTCTTGGCCGCTGTATGGAAAATCGTTTGGCAGGAACCCTTCTAACGACGCGCCCTATTGCTCATCCTCAAGCACAACGTGTGTTTTTTCCCACTCCTACGAGAAGGCTCAAAATGCATTCTTCAAGCAAACAAGCACGCACGCACCCAAGCAAGCAAGCACTTGACAATAAGGCCACTGTTCCATCGACACAGTCGCGACCAAGATGGCGCCACATCGCGAAACTCCCTCAAGCTTTCCTTTACTGTTTTGAGCGTCACACCGCGTGCCTCTCTTTTATCGAGGAAAGACGCGCGGTGTGACGCTCAAAACAGTGAAGGAAAGCTTGAGGGAGTCTCGCGAGGTGACATCATCTTGGTCGCGTCTGTGTATATGAAACAGTGGCCTTATTGTCAAGTGGACACCGCGAAAGTATCTGAAAGTGTCTCTGTCGCTACATGTCTATTAGTTATTCTGTAATTTACATAAACAATAGGGAAGATAATTTAGAAACACCCTGTATTTCCTATTATTTGTCGCGTTATTCAGCCAAATGAACCTAAGATATTCACAACTTCGCGTATGGAGGCACAGGGGAGCACTCGTTGAATTTATACATTTTGAAATAAATTTAAAGTGATTTATGTAGCACTGACGAGTGGATAAAGCATTTACGTACAATATTTACATTAATTTGATGAAATAGTAATAATTTTATTCTTTTTCCGTAATTGTGCTAAATTTTGATAATTCTTATAATTTAGAAAATTTGATGTAAGGAAAATGGTGCCGTGCAATAAATTAACATTAATAATGCAGGTCTAATATGCGAATACTACTGAAGAGCTTATCAATTTTACAAGGTTTGTTTTTAAAACAAATGTATGCCTGTATATTAAAAGGCGGTTCGAAAATGGAAATGTAATTACACGTCAATGCTTGGACTGTGACATTATAAAAGATTACTAGAATTCTCTGTAGTCTTAATGGTTTCCGCGAAATGATTGATTTTACTGTTCATACGAGGCCATATTGTTGTTGTTGTTAACTGCATGATTTAGTCTCCGTACTAAAATCCAGTGTCAGATGAAAGAGGGGACCTAAGTTTAACGTGGGACGCGAACCACGGGTCGCTACATTATCTGAACGCTGAGGACGGTCATCCATGCATGCAAAGTAAAACCCAGACCCGATTATAATCGATGATTTGTATCAAATGTAGCTGTAGCCCAAAATACGAAACGATATAAAGCGCTATTATCTAAAACAGGGTGGTGTAACCTCTCGAGGATAGAGGGACACATGATTTTGCTTAATATCACAAACGGGCCACACATTTCATTATGACTTTTTCTGATAAAAGCAATAATTTTCTTCGAGCTCTACTTCTCATAGTTATGCTGTTTATTATGAAGGTACATACAAAAATAAAGTATACTTTAAAGAAGTATTCTATTAACAAAAAAATACAACACTTTTTTATAGTTTTGTTTTTTATTAAGGTGCATATTCTACAGATCTACAGATCTACAGAAGCTAAGGCTAACAAACGCACTAAGATCCACTCTAAGGTTAGCCTGAGAGGAAGAAGAGAGTAGGGGGTTAAAAGAAGAGAATAAGGGGTTAAGTAAGTAGCAAAACCTATCATTCGTGTGTTAACATTCATTCAGAAAAAGAGAGCGAAAGACTCGCCATCATCATCCGCCGGCCACTGCCGACAAGTCGGAAAAATAGTGGGTTAGTTTACGTTACGAGCTACATCTAAGTTCGTGTTAGTCTAATTTTTTTTTAATATAATTTTGTTGCTGGCATATCACACGCTGGCATGTCACAAGCTGGCATTAATCGTCAACAGATTCAAACCTCGACCATTACCACCAGAGCTCCTGTTGCTAATTGTTTTATTATTTTAAACGACGTTAATATTTTTAAAATGCCTATCTAAGCGGTTTTTAAACATATTAACGCTAGTAGAGTTCACGACGGACGCGCGAAGATTATTACATTTATCAATTACTTTAAACGTAAAAAGGTTTTTAGCGATGTTAGTAATGAAACGTCTACCACGTAATTTAAATCCATTATTACGAGTATTGCCATTATCGAAAATGAACAATTTGTCAAAATTTACGTTATCGATTTTATTAACGATTTTGAAAACTTCAATAAACTTCCCCCTTAATCTCCTAGTTTCGAGTGAATGCAAGTCGAACTCTTTAATCCTATCTTCGTAAGACTTGTTGAGCAGTAACGGAATTAGTTTCGTGGCGCGTCGCTGAACCCTTTTTAACTTATCAATATCCTCACGCAAATACGGGCACCAAAACTGAACGGCATATTCTAAGTGTGGCATGAGTAGGGACGTGTAAAAGGGCAATATAATATTCTTCGATTTAAATTCGAAATTACGCGCTACGAAGCCTAACATCCTATTAGCTTTTGCGCAAGACTCCAGGCACTGGTTCCTAACTTTCAAATCCTTAGATACACGTACGCCTAACTCTACTTCCTCATCAACGATCGCTAACTGTCTATCATCCATCGTGTACGTGTAACTGTTGTTACGAGAACCTATCTGCAAACCTTTGCACTTGTCTACGTTAAATTGTATATGCTACTTATCCGTCCACTCTATAATCCTATTTACATCATCTTGGAGCCTATTTCTATCATCCACATTAAGAACTTTACCGCCTATTTTAGTATCGTCCGCGAATTTCGACATGTTCAAAACTGTTCAATTTCAAAACTGGAATAAATATTTCGTCATATGAAACCTTAACAGTAATTATTTCGTAATTAACTTAATTTAACCTAACCTAACCTCACTTAACTTAACCTTACCTACCCAAACGTAAATTTTCTTAATATAATTCAAAGAAAACTTGTCGCTAAAGTATCCATTGGTCAGTTCAAGTTCATCCAGTGTATTTTAAATATAAAATAAAATATGAACTGATAATCTTTCCTTCACCTTCGACCGACCGATTTAGCGCCTCGAAGTTTATTACAATAAATAGATGTGTAGAACAAGCGATCCATTATTGATTTCAGATATCAAATTTAAAATATATTTAGCTCCCATATTTATATTTCTATATTTTACACGAAGTAGTCTTCTTTTTCTTCAATTTCACACACACACACACACACACACACAAACACACACACACACACACACACACACACACACACATATATATATATATATATATATATATATATATATACTTACTTACTTCGTAGCCCCCGGGTTCTCTTATGCGAACCAGGCGGCACTCAGGTATCCCGCTACCACCGTGGGACGGGTCCATAGGTCTCGTAGAGAGGTAATGTTGGAGTTGTGTCTTTGTTGAGAGAGAGTGTGGCAGTGTAAGAGTAGGTGTTCTGTATCCTCAGGGTGGAGGTAGCATTTTTGACAGGTGGAGGTGTCAGCTAGGTGGAGTCTGTGTCTGTATTGTTGGAGGGAGGGGTGGTGGCCTGAACGGAGCCTGGCCAGAGTAACTCTTGTTTTCCTTGGGAGGGTTTGTTCGCTCTGATGGACTACAGGGGGAGTATCGTGAAGGACAGTGTTGTGTGGTTGGTCGAGTAGGTATTTCCGGGTAAATTCTGTGTGGAGATGTTTAATGGGGGTTGATGTTTAGGGGAGGTGGGGGGATATTGTTCAGTAGCTGCGAATAGTGAGCAGCAGGAGTACGTTTTTTGTTGCGGGGTGGGGGATTGTGTAATGTGAGATGGTGACATGGGTGGTCTGGGGCCAGTGCTCTGGAGAAGAATTGAGTCCCTGTCATGTTCATGTGGTGTTCGATGGGGAGTATTTTCGTATCTGCATGTAGATGTGGGATGGGTGTGGTTCAGAGGCAGCCAGTAATGCTTCTGAGACCTCTGTTTTGTGTGGTCTGTATCTTTTTCTGGTTTGTGTGGGAGATGGACGGGGACCAGGCGGGGGCAGCGTAAGTTAGGGTAGTACGTACAAACTGTTTGTATAGGATACTAAGGGATTCCTTCTGCTGACCGAATGTTGTGGAGGTGAGTGTTCTGAGAGCGTTGAGTTTTTTTGTTGCTTTGGAGCAAATGTTTGATATGTGAGGGGAAAAGGACATGTGTGTGTCTAGGGTGAGGCCGAGGATTGTTGGGGTTTTGTTTAGAGGTAGGGGATGTCCCATGAGGGTGACTCTCGGGTGTGCTTGGGATTCGTGGCGGTCTGAGGTTAGGAGGGTGATGGAGGATTTTTGAGGGGATGCTGACATCCTATTATTAGTCAGCCAGAGTTCCAGATTGGTAATGTACTGCTGGATCAGGCGTGTGGCGGTGTTACGGTTATGGTGTTGTGCTGTTATGGTCAGGTCATCTGCATAGGAGGAAACGTGGACATGGGGGGAGAGAGGTTGTGGGAGGTCGTGCATGAAAAGGTTGAAGAGGATTGGAGAGAGTATGGAGCCCTGTGGGACGCCATTGTATAGTCTGTAGGTTTTGGATGAGTGTTGTTTGTGTATGACTTTGCCAAGTCGGCCTGCAATGAGATTAGTAAGCCATTTCTTGTCATTGGTGGGGATGTCGAGATCAATAATCTTTTGTGGAAGAATGTGGCGTGGGACAGTGTCGAAAGCTTTGTTGATGTCGATGGCAACAAGGACTGTGCGGGCAGGGGGGGATTGTTGGTTGAAGCCATCTAAGATGTGTTGGGTTAGGTTTGTAAGAAGCGTTGTGGTGGAGTGGGCGGACCTGAAGCCGTGTTGGGTTTGTGAAAATGTAATGTGTGGTTGTATGCGTCTTAATATCAGTTTTTCGAGACTTTGGAAATGGTTGAGAGAAGGGAGATTGGCCGGTATGAAGCAGGTAGGTTGGGGGGTTTATTGGGTTTCAGTATCGGGATGATGTGTGCCAGCTTCCAGGTAGAGGGTATGACATTGTGAAGCCAGGAGTAATTGAATATGTTTGTGAGGGCTGCAAGAGCAATTGGACCAAGGTGTTTGAGATGTATGTTTGAAATGTGGTCTGGGCCTTCGGCATGAGAGTTTTTAAGGATTTTATGGCTGCAGCTGTGCCTTGGGTGTAAATGGATGTGGTTGTTGTGGGTCGGCCGAGAGTTTCCGTATGTTTTTGAGGATTTTTCTATTATTGGGAACAGTGATTTTGTGGCTAATTTTTGAGTAGTGGTGCATGAGTAGGTTGCAGTGTTTTTGTGGGGATGGAATTTGGTTACGGTTGGAAAGGAGAGCTTCGTGTGTGGGGGGTGGGTTAGTATGTGAAGTGTGGATTTTTTTCAAGGTTTTCCAAAGTTGGGTGCTGTTGGTCTTGTGATTGAGTGTAGTTAAATAGGATTCCCAGTTTTCTGACTGTTTAGTGTTAATTAGATTTGTGATGTCAGTGTTAAGGTGGTGTATGAGGTCAATGTCTTCTGCAGTGGGACTGTGTTTCTGCGTAATGAGTTTCTTTGTTTGATTAAATTGTGTATTTGTGGGGAGAAATTTGGGTTGAAGTGTTTCCTGTGTCCTTGTGGAATGAATTGTTTGCTAGCGCGAGTGATAGTGTTGTTTATGTGGGCGGTAGCCTTGTCTATAGAGGGGAAATTAGTTGTGGAGAATTCCTGAAGCTCGTTTTCAATGTATCCTGTAAAAGAAGGCCAGTTTGCATGTTTGTAGTTCGTGTATGTTTGTTTGAAGGATGTGTGGATGGGGTGTGTGTGTTGATAGGTGATTAGTATTGGGAGGTGATCGGAGGGGAGGTGGTGTAATGTCTGCCATGTTGTGCGTGTGTGTAGGGATGGTGAGCAGAAGGTAATGTCTGGGGAGGTGTGTTGTTGGTTGTGTTGCAAGGGTTTGCGTGTGGGTTGATTCCTATTGTTGAGGATGTTGTATGTATGAAGATCATCTAGGAGTAGCGTGCCACGAGCGTCTGGTATGTGAGAGGAGAGCCATGTCGGGTGATGAGCATTGAAGTCGCCTCCCACAATGTGGTTCTCGTATTGTGTAAGTGGTTGCAGGGGGGGCTCGTAGCGTGGGGGGCAGTGAGCAGAGGTAGAGGGGGGTATGTATATGTTTGAGATGTGAAGAGTGGAGGATTTGATTTTGATTTTGATGGTCTGGATTTTTAGGGTAGGGTCATTATTAAGGAGGGCGTGTGTGTGCTGCGTTATATTTGTGTATGGGATGTCTTTGTGGATGAGTGTGATAAGCCCATGTTCTATGGGGTTAGTGTCCTGTCTTAATGTTGAGTAATTGTTGAAGGCTGGGAGCCTGGTGTCTGGTGAGAGTTTAGTTTCTTGGATGAGTGCTATATGTATATTATATGTGTGGAGGAGAGAGTTGAGTTCCTGGTGTTTGTTTTTGATGCCATTAATGTTTATTTGCAAAATGTTTAGTGAGTGTTTGGGGTGGGGTATGTTTGGTTGGTTGCGTTGAGGGTTAGCTAGACAGTGCTGGCATGCCCATTGGGGTGTGTAGAATTGTACTGAGGATTTCTATATATATATATATATATATATATATATATATATATATATATATATATATATAGAAATCCTCAGTACAATTCTACACACCCCAATGGGCATGCCAGAACTGTCTAGCTAACCCTCAACGCAACCAACCACACACATATATATATAAATATATATAAATCCTCAACGATTACAGTTCCGCTTTCAATTTAAACATTGCCAAATAAACTTTCAAAAGAAATCCACTATCACTCCGCCCGGCTCCATCGTCCCAATGGAATTCTTTCAACAGGTGAAAAGATAAGTACGAATCCACCAACACCCTTCCCTTCCTAGATATTACAATAACTAAACAAAACAACAAATTTAGCACTTCTATATATCGAAAACCCACGTACACAGGCCTGAGTACTAATTTCCTAAGCCACATCCCTTTGCTATATAAAATAAACAGTATTAAAATTTTAATCCACCGTGCCTACCATCTTTGCTCCTCGTACTTATCTTTTCACCATGAAATAGAGTTAATTCTTAACTTCAGCATTAATAACTCTTTCCCAAAACATGTTACAGTCTTTAACCAGAAATTTTCTTAATAATATTTATCAACCCCCCCTTAAAATTCCTATTGTTAAAAAAGACGTACAATATTTTTCATTCCCTTATTATGACCATATTAGCCACAAAATACTTTCAGAACTCCGTCTCTTACTCACGCCGCTTTACCCCCAAATTAAATTTGATTTCGCTTTTACCAACAACAATAGTATCAAATCCTACCTCAACCATAAAGAAAAAACACCCCAGCCACTTGCTTCGTCCACTATCTACGCTTTTAATTGTGTTCGCTGCAAAGCGAACTATATTGGCAGTACCATCCGCCAATATCAAACAAGAGTGGACGAGCATCGTGGGATTTCTACAAGAACTTCACAGCCCCTGAACAAACCCTCCAAATCTGCAATAAGGGATCACTGCCACCTCCACAACCACCCGTTACTTTCCTCCAATTTCAAAATTATCAACTCAGCCAACCAACTAATCGACCTCCGCATACTTGAGCCCCTTTACATCCTTAGTATCCAGCCAACCCTCAACGATTACAGTTCCGCTTTCAATTTAAACATTGCCAAATAAACTTTCAAAAGAAATCCACTATCACCCCGCCCGGCTCCACCGCCCCAATGGAATTCTTTCAACAGGCAACCATTCCCAACCTTCTGTATAATTAGTTTCATTACAATCTGGTAAGAAATTTTACAATTCTGTTTCACTTAAACCATTTTATATTTTACTTTTCATCCATACTTTTATACTTTATATATATATATATATATATATATATATATATATATATATATATATATATATATATATATATATATAGGGTGTGTATATATATATATATATATATATATATATATATATAGAGTGGACGGATATATATATATAATATATATATATATATATATACATACACAAACTCAGAATGATCCCCTGAGAAACTTATATGTTAAACACAGACCGTGCATGGAACAAGGAACTCTTCTGGGAAGAGATAGCTTTGCAGATAGCTGGTGAGGGAAGCTATATTTTGGGCCTCTTTGCGAGTAACCCGGTGCCCACGTTGGGCTTTCCATCACGAAAAAGAAAAAATATAGTATTTGTCATTTATCATTACTTATTCGAACTATAGTGGATGTAATTTTCCAGAAGAGTTCCTTGTTCCATGCACGGTCTGTGTTTAACATATAAGTTTCTCAGGGGACCATTCTGAGTTTGTGTATATTAAACGGACGTGTTATGTGCCTTGAAAAGTGAACGCTCAATGTCCCGGTTGAGGTTTAAGTTTTGTTTTTTGGGCTAAAAATACAATAGTTACCCCTTTTTCTATGATGTATTCAATCCGACGTGAATGCAACGAGTTTCTGGCGTATATTGAGGTTCTGAATGTAGTAGGCTAGGTATAAGCTGTAAACCTTAGATCCTGTCCCAAAGCTGGATCCTATCTGCTTTGCAGATAGCTGGTGAGGGAAGCTATATTTTGGGTCTCTTTGCGAGTAACCCGGTGCCCACGTTGGGCTTTCCATCATGAAAAAGAAAAAACTCATTTATCATTACTTATTCGAACTATAGTGGATGTAATTTCCCAGAAGAGTTCCTTGTTCCATGCATGGTTTGTGTTTAACATTAGAGATATTATATATATATATATATATATAATATATATATATATATATGGGATGAATTTCACAATTAAACACGTGAAATGAATGAATGCTGCAAACCCACAAGGAAAAAGAAAAACGATTCCAAGGCCTTTCGTGTATTCAGAGCTACACCTCGTCAGGGAATCCCTGAGGAGGTGTAGCTCTGAATACACGAAAGGCCTTGGAATCGTTTTTCTTTTTCCTTGTGGGTTTGCAGTATATATATATATATATATATATGAGTGTATGTGTGTACATAACGATGCAGTATAGTTGACGTTCAACAGATGAAATTATATGCACGAGTAATTTAATCTATATTTTATAGTATTTTCAAGTGCAAATATTAAAATAATAGCAAATTTTATGTAAAATACTGTATATTTATATCTTAAAGTTAATTTCTAATTGTTGATCGTATAAAAGACTAAAATAAATTGACTCCCGTACCGAATTTTATTTCAGTAACTCTCCAACTGAAATGTTGCATTGGTAAGAGTTCTTTGTAGCAAAAAATTAAAAACATAAAATCCCCCCATGAACTATTTGAAAGATCAGAAATCTTGCGCTTTATGCTTTCGTGAATTTAGTGTATTATTATTTTGTAAACAAAAATTTGCTTAAAAAGTTCCATTATTATTATTATTATTATTATTATTATTATTATTTATTTATTTATTTACTTATTTATTTGTTTATCACATCAAGCAAATGTGTTTTCTTCAAATTTCTACGTACCTTCAACATTATAGCGCGAAGGGATCCTGTGAAGTCATTAAAGACAGGAACGGGTCTCCCAGCTGGGATACGTGTCCTCATTTGTATTTTATACATTCCTTTTTCTATTGTCATTTGAAAAATCGTAATAATGATCAAGAACACAGAACAAATAGGAGAAACGAAACTATCGCAGAAGGAATGGTGGATAGTGCATATGGAAGCAACGGACGGGGGGGGTAACAGCAACGTTACGTTCTGCATGTTTACTTACGAGCATTGTGAAGAGTTTTACTTTCGCGGATGACTACCTAATATTCAACTTTCTCAGCTCAGAGGGAAAGATAGGCATGAAGCTCTTGACGATATTTCTTAAAGGTGATGAAGCAAAATTTGACTTGAAGGAGAAAAAGGTTTTCCTAACTTAATCAAGAAACCAAAGAACCCAGCAACAAACCGCGCAAAAATGGGGCCAACATAAAACGATCACACGAGCAAGCTGAATGCGTCGAGAAAGCAAAGGGTAAGACCTTATATGATTATCAGTGGCACTGGTCTGAATCCACAAACTCCCTCAACCCCAGCATTAAAAGAAGATCCTCGCCATCAACACAAAGTTAAACTGCAAGTAAGGTTTCTGTAGAAGCGATTATGAAGTCAAGAAAGGAAGTGTGCGACGGTGCAAATAACGAAAACTAAATAAATATGGAAATGAGCATCTTACCAAATACAAGAGGACTCGTCAAAAATGGAGTATTAGAAAATTAATATACCTTTGGCAACTTTTTTGGCTAGCTTCCGCCCGAATTGTTTATTCTGACAAAGGTCAAGCTTTTCACTCCACCTTAGATCTACAGTTTAACGTGGAATCCGAACCACGCCTCACCAGCAGCCCAGCGTCTTAACCACTAGGCCACCCAGGGTATCCATTTATCTACCAACAAATTTCTATATTGTGTGGAAGGATGAACAGCTGGGTTTTGCTGCGCGCCGCCTGCCGTCATCGGGTCTCGATCCCAGGGCCGATGGATTCGTAGTCAGCGACGCTAACCACTACACCACCGAGGCGCATATACTGTATATATATACGAGGGTGGGCTGAAAAGTAATGCCTCCACTTGAATAATTCTGGATTGTGTAGAGGGAGCCAGATAAAACCGGTTTCCTGTTGTAACTTGATATCCCCACCCCATTCCAGATTGTGTAGAGGCAACCAGATAAAACTGGTTTTGTCTTATAACCCAATATAGCCTATACTCATGCCACACGTTGGTTGAGTGTCGATTACAATGGAAAGGAGTAAAGACGTTCGCTTCAAGCAACGTGCCGTAATTGAATTTTTGGCCGCGTAAAGTGTTGCTCCCATCAGAGATGGGCAAGATACTTGGAAATTGTATCTGAGATACAGATACAAGATACTCGAAAGAACTGTATCTTCAAGATACAGATACAAGTTACAGATACAAGATACATTTTTAAGATACAAGATACTTTTGAAAGAATAATTATTTGAGTTTAGTTTCACCTGGTGAGCCATGAGCGCACGAGTTGTCTCATTCAATTGTTTATTATTATATTTTCTGGATATAAATAAATGCCAAATCAAAGGTAGCCTACTTCATATCTCAGTATTCATATAGTGATATAACTAAAAGGAAAGCACAAAGTAAATATGTATAAATAATCCTGAAAATTTTTAGGTATGGAAAAATAAAATAAACCACACTTTTTCAATTTATGTATTTCAAATAAATTGTTAATACAGGTATGCTCAGTTACCTACTCACGAAGAAAAAATAAAGTTTTCCTCATAATAAATATATTTGCAGGAATAAGCAAATATATGTATAATTCCTGATTTTTAATCATGTTAAAACATGTTAAAACCGCGGGATACAAGATGAAACCTGAGTACGTCTGTGCCGAGACTGTGCGCGCAGCGCAACGGTAGTATTCATGTACAAACATGTAACAGCAATCGCCGGCCTGCTTCAACGTGCGTCAGATATGATCATTGATCATATTTCATGAATAGTTATTAGCGTCTCTATTTAAAAAGTATCTTATGAAAGTATCTTTGAAAGTGTATCCCGGGATACAAGCTACATGACAAAATGTATCTTAGATACTTCTCAAGATCCTCCAAAAATAAAGTATCTAAGATACGTATCTCAGATACGTATCTTGTATCTTAAGATACTTTTTGTATCTTAAGATACAAGATACTGCCCATCTCTGGCTCCCATAGACATTCATCGTCGAATGCAAACTGTGTACGGCAAACAGTGTGTTGATATGAGTACCGTTCGATCGACGTTGGGCGAGGCAGTGTAAAGAAGGAGAAGCAGGGCAAAAAGATTTGCGAGACAAACCACGAAGTGGAAGGCCTGTAACGACAACCGATGATTCTCATCGGAACTACGTTGACGAACTGATTCGTGGAAATCGTCGCATTAAACAAAATTAAATTGCTGCAATGCTCGATATCTTCAAAGAGCGAGTGGGACACACTATCAGTATTCTCGGTTACCAAAAGGTCTGCACCAGATGGGTGCCTCGCATGCTCACTGCAGAGATGAAAACTGAGAGACTACGCATTTGCCAAGGAAATCTGCAGCGCTTCGGAAATGAACCTGAATTTCTGCACAGCAGTGTAACATTATGACTGAAAATAAACGGCAATCCATGGAATATCGGGACAAAAATTCACCACAACGAAAAAATTCAAAGTTCAAAAATCGGCTGGAAAAGTGATGATGACTGTTTGTTGGGATATGAATGGTGTTGTTCTCGAAGACTTTACGGAAAGAGGGACAGCAATCAACTACGCATGTGATTTTGAAACTCTGAAAAGTTGAAAAAACGGATCAGGAGGGTTCGCACCCACAAAAATGCAGTCATTGTTCACCATGACAACTCACGGCCTCACACCAGTGTTCAAACGCGAGAAGCAATTGAAGATCTGCAATTCACCGTCTTGCCGCATCCACCATATAGCCCCGATTTAGCACCATGCGATTTTTACCTCTTTCCTAAATTTAAAGAACATCTACTTCGAAATCGCTACGAGTCTGACGAAGAAGTTAAGGCCGCTGTGAAAGTTTGGTTTCGTAGTCAAAGCTCCGAGTTTTACCGGAATGGATTTCAAAAACTCATTTATCGTTGGTGTAAATATATCGAGGTAGAGGGTGATTTTATAGAAAAGTAAATGTATCGTTTTGAAGAATAAACTCTAAGGTACATATCTGCTTTTGTTTCGATAAAATCCTTCAACCCGTTTAAAATTTATTTGAGTGGAGGCATTACTTTTCAGCCGATCCTCGTGTATATATATATATATATATATATATATATCACACAGAATGGTGCTCAAGCGCTTTCGTCTAATGACATCCTCAGGAACACTGAAGTACATAAGGAGTTACAGCCTATATATAGGTTACAGAAAAAAATAAATATATATATATATATATATATATATATATATATACACTGTAAAATAAACGGAGAGCTAAAAATAAAAAAAATTAAACATTAAAGGATTGTGGGAGGAGCATACAAATTTGTAAGGAAAACCTGCCGATTTTTAGCACAAGATCAAATGAAATGTTTCCAACCAATGTTATAAACAAAACAAAAAAAATACAAATACAAATTTATACTGGAAATCTGCCCGGGTTTTAGCACTCTGCCCTTCTTGTTTAAGTTCGATGTATATAAAAATAAATTGAAAAATAAAAGTTATTAGAGTAGCATACAAGTTTACCAAAGATTTAGCGTTCTACCCTTCTTATCTAAATCTATTCTGAAGGAATTCAAAACAACAGGATCGAGTTGAAAAAGACCTTTGCTTATGTTGAAGTTATTTGTAAGTTGGATAATGGCAGACTCAAGAATATTTCTATTAACAATGTTGCTAGAGTGAAATAAAACTGAAGCATTATTCCAATCAATGCAGTGGGATAACTCTGACAAATGGACAAAAAGGGCACTCGACGACTGTCCTGCTCTAACGGAATATTGATGCTGTTTTATACGTGTGTGCAAATCTTTTCCCGTCTGAACTATGTAAAAGGAATCACATTGTTTACAACCAATTTTATAGACAATGCCTGAATTATTGGAGGGCTATTTTTTACTATGATATTTTTCACAATATTGTTATATGAAAATACTACATTAATATCCAAAAGTTTAAGTACATTAGCAATGCCAAAAAGTCCGGGAAAAATGGAAGTACTAAAATATTATTTGACAAAGTACGAGTGTTATTATTCACACGATAGAAAGTTCGTTTTGCCTTGTTGAGACAAGATTCCATAAACGTAGATGGATAACACAGATCACTTCCAATACCGTTGATTTTTTTCCAATTCGGCATCGATGTATTCCGGACTGGCGATCCTAAGGGCGCGGAGAAACATTGAAGAAAAAATGACCTTCTTCGTGGGGGTGTCATGTCCCGAGTAAAAGTGTACGTAGGACAAATTGTTTGTTTTTTCCGATAGATACTAAACTTAAAACCTGGGCTTTCCCTATGTACACGCACATCCAAAAACGGGATTGAGTTGTCTTGTTCCACTTCTAAAGTAAACTTAATGGAGGGGACTTGATCATTTAACTGAAGGAGGAAGTTATCCAGGTCACGATTCATGGGCCAGATACACAAAATATCGTCGACGTACCGCAACCAAGGGATGCCAACCCCCAGGATTCTCGGAATGTAAGTAATTTCGAAAAACTCCATGTAAATATTGGAGAGGAGGGGCGACAAGGGGTTGCCCATGGCCATCCCAAAAACTTGTTGATAATACTCGTCATTGAAAGTGAATTTACAGTCTTTGATGCAAAGCTTAATAAGTTCCAAAACAATGTGTGAAGGTAGTGGCAGGTCATACTTATGTAATTCTCGGGAAAGAAAGTCAAGCATATCGTCAATCGGCACTTTTGTAAACAATGAACAAACGTCCAAACTGATCAATCTACTGTATCGTTGGTTTCAGTACGTGCATTATTCAATTTTTCAGTAAGATCCATGGAATTTTTACATGTGAATCAGAGATAGTTCCGAGAATGGGGGACAAGACTTTGACAAGCCATTTGGAGAGTTTATAAGTAATAGAGCCCACCGAGCTAATAATAGGGCGCATAGGGTTGCCAGGTTTGTGGGTTTTAATAAGACCGTAAAGGTAGGGCAGAGAAGGTGAAGTGGACATAAAAAGCGGAATTAAGTCCTTATGATCTTTGAGAATGCGTTTCAAGCCACTATTAAATGATTTGATGACGTCATCCTGCGGGTTCTTTCTAAGTTTGCTGTATGTGGCGGGGTCCTGGAGAAGCTCGTTCATCTTTCTGATGTAGTCCACTTTGTCCATAATAACTATCGTGTTAGCTTTGTCTGCTTTAGTAATATGGAGCTCCCCATCTTTTTTTAATTGTGAGAGGCTATTGCGAAAACGTTTAGGAAAGTTATCTTCGTAACTACTATTCGCCGCACTATAAACAAGGCCTTTAACTATGTTAAACAAATACTGAAGGAGATTACACTGTTTTTCAAAACAAGCGAGACTGTAACAAATTTGTAAAGCCGAAGGTTTTTTAACAATAAAAAAGGACATACCATATCCAAGGGCACTTTTTGCATCGTCACTAATGTTTTTCGAAGAAAGGTTCAAAACACACTTTGAGCTTGCTTTTTCACTCCACTTCACCTTCTCTGCCCTACCTTTACGGTCTTTTTAAAACCCACAAACCTGGCAACCCTATGCGCTCTATTATTAGCTCGGTGGGCTCTATTACTTATAAACTCTCCAAATGGCTTGTCAAAGTCTTGTCCCCCATTCTCTGAACTATCTCTGATTCACATGTAAAAAATTGCCTGGATCTTACTGAAAAATTGAATAATGCACGTACTGAAACCAACGATAGATTGATCAGTTTTGACGTTTGTTCATTGTTTACAAGAGTGCCGATTGACGATATGCTTGACTTTCTTTCCCGAGAATTACATAAGTATGACCTGCCACTACCTTCACACATTGTTTTGGAACTTATTAAGCTTTGCATCGAAGACTGTAAATTCACTTTCAATATCGAGTATTATCAACAAGTTTTTGGGATGGCCATGGGCAACCCCTTGTTGCCCCTCCTCTCCAATATTATATGGAGTTTTTCGAAATTACTTACATTCCGAGAATCCTGGGGGTTGGCATCCCTTGGTTGCGGTATGTCGACGATATTTTGTGTATCTGGCCCAAGAATCGTGACCTGGATAACTTCCTCCTTCAGTTAAATGATCAAGTCCCCTCCATTAAGTTTACTTTAGAAGTGGAACAAGACAACTCAATCCCGTTTTTGGATGTGCGTGTACATAGGGAAAGCCCAGGTTTTAAGTTTAGTATCTATCGGAAAAAACAAACAATTTGTTCTACGTACACTTTTACTCGGGACATGACACCCCCACGAAGAAGGCCATTTTTTCTTCAATGTTTCTCCGCGCCCTTAGGATCGCCAGTCCGGAATACATCGATGCCGAATTGGAAAAAATCAACGGTATTGGAAGTGATCTGTGTTATCCATCTACGTTTATGGAATCTTGTCTCAACAAGGCAAAACGAACTTTCTATCGTGTGAATAATAACACGTACTTTGTCAAAGAATATTTTAGTAATTCCATTTTTCCCAGGCTTTTTGGCATTGCTAATGTACTTAAACTTTTGGATATTAATGTAGTATTTTCATATATCAATATTGTGAAAAATATAGTAAAAAATAGCCCTACCAATAATTCAGGCATTATCTATAAAATTGGTTGTAAACAATGTGATTCCTTTTACATAGTTCAGACGGGAAAGGATTTGCACACACGTATAAAACAGCATCAATACTCCCTTAGAACAGGAGAGTCGTCGAGTGCCCTTTTTGTCCATTTGTCAGAGTTATCCCACTGTATTGATTGGAATAATGCTTCAGTTTTATTTCACTCTAGCAACATTGTTAATAGAAATAGTCTTGAGTCTGCCATTATCCAACTTACAAATAATTTCAACATAAGCAAAGGTCTTTTTCAACTCGATCCTGTTGTTTTGAATTCCTTCAGAACAGATTTAGATAAGAAGGGTAGAACGCTAAATCTTTGGTAAACTTGTATGCTACTCTAATAACTTTTATTTTTCAATTTATTTTTATATACATCGAACTTAATCAAGCAGGGCAAAGTGCTAAAACCCGGGCAGATTTCCAGTATAAATTTGTATTATTAATTTTTTATTTTTTATTTTTTTATCTATAACATTGGTTGGAAACAATTCATTTGATCTTTTGCTAAAAATCGGTAGTTTTTCCTTACAAATTTGTATGCTCCTCCCACAATCCTTTAATGTTTAATTTTTTTATTTTTATCTCTCCGTTTATTGTACAGTGTATATACTGTATATATATATTTTTTTTTTCTGTAACCTATATATAGGCTGTAACTCTTTATGTACTTCAGTGTTCCTGAGGATGTCATTGACGAAAGCGCTTGAGCACCATTCTGTGTTTCCTTTCCTTCGTGGTTTTATTCATCATAAATATTTTTCACGTGTTACTTTCGTGAAATAATTTTCATATATATATATATATATATATCCCAGAAAAGTACAATAACCTTAGTTTTCATATATATATATATATATATATATCTCAGAAAAGTACAATAACCTTAGTTTGATCTTAATACGAAGATTGAAGTAAAGCGTGCAGCAACGAGGAGGTTTCGTCCTCTCGTTGCTTTCCTCTAAGAAAGCGTAAGATAAAACGAGCTTCACTTAGAAGCTACACTTGAAAGGAAATTATTTGACTTCCTGAATGGCGTAGTGGTAAGACTAAGTTCTCGGGACGTTGCTCTGCGACAAAGAGAGAAAACTACTCTGTGCTGCATGCTTTAATTCAATCTTTGTGTGTGTGTGTATATATATATATATATATATATATATATATATGCATATAACTGCAATGACCGCGCAGTATATAAATGAATAGAAACGACATAAGTGTTAAGGAACGTTTCTGCACACGAGGAGGAGAGATAACGAATAATGAAAAATGAGGCGAACCGCCCGGGAATCGAACCCAAGGCCTTCCAATTGCCGGTTGGACGCTCTACCATTATGCTACGGACCTCACTCAATCACAAATCGAAATTCTCCCACATAGGGCAGAAACCAATGCCCTGAGAGGGCACCCTCGCAAATCGTGAATATGCGCATATAACTGCAATGACCGCGCAGTATATAAATGAATAGAAACGACATAAGTGTTAAGGAACGTTATATGCGCATATTCACGATTTGCGAGGGTGCCCTCTCAGGGCATTGGTTTCTGCCCTATGTGGGAGAATTTCGATTTGTGATTGAGTGAGGTCCGTAGCATAATGGTAGAGCGTCCAACCGGCAATTGGAAGGCCCTGGGTTCGATTCCCGGGCGGTTCGCCTCATTTTTCATTATTCGTTATCTCTCCTCCTCGTGTGCAGAAACGTTCCTTAACACTTATGTCGTTTCTATTCATATATATATATATATATATAACTAAGCAAATAAGCCAAATTCGCTGAAAATGATTTGGAATATGGCATGTCGAAAAGTAGAGCATTTACATTACCATAATTAATTTTAATTAACCAAATTATTTTACTTTTTCCACAAAATAAAAAACTAATCTGACACTTCACGAGTCTCTCTCTCTCTCTCTCTCTCTCTCTCACACACACACACACACGCACACACGCACACACATACACACACACACACACACACGAAATGAGTTTGTCTGTGATGAGTGTCTTTCTGTGTGATGTTTTTTATATGACTGTAATGTAATAAGTGTTTAAACCCCAAATCACTCTGAGCAAATCCCAACATAACTAATCTAATGTCCGTGTACTTTGACAGTTTTAATTAACAGCTGATATATATTAAATCTTTTTTGCATTTAAAATGAAACTTGGTACAGATATTCATCTCATTAAATATTGCAAATTTGGATCACTTTGACATATTGCTTCCCAGGAACCTCTCTTTAACATACTGCTTCCCAGTGTTAATCACTTTAACATATTGCTTCCCAATATTTAGGATAAGGAGTACGATAAAAAATGTTCGCTTTAGTAAAGTAAAGGCATAAAAAGTAAATCATAACATGTTAAAATATTAGATTGAAAGTAAATTTATTAGAATTGTTGCGCTATATGGTCACACAAAGTAAAAAATGGATTTCGGAAGAATCGGTCACGCCACATCATTTGGCACAAGTACGAGTTGAGTAGCTCTTTTTTGCATCCTTTCATTTCCTTTATATATTTAATGTAGGTTAACTGAATGCCAGGTTAGGTCAACTTAATGCCCGGTTAGGTCAACTGTACGCCCGGTTAGGTCAACTTAATACCCTGTTAGGTCAACTGTACGCCCTTGACGATTGGTTAGGTTAAGTTGTGATATTTTCGTTAAAACTAACGAAAATATCACGACTTAACCTAATCAATCATCAAGGGCGTACAGTTGACCGAACCGGGCATTCAGTTAACCTACATTAAATATATAAAGAATGCCAGGTTAGGGCATTTATAGCTTTGTTTACAGTTGGTAGGTTATCTCCAAGATTACCAACCTCTTTCTAACCAACCAACCTTTCTCTTTTTAACATATTGCTTCTCAGTGTTAATCACTTTAATATATTGCTTCCCAGGAGGGATCACTTTAACATATTGCTTCCCGAATGCTTTGGGAAGCAATATGTTAAAGTGATCCGCAAATTTTATAAAAATCCATTTAGAAACAAAAAATAAAAAAAAACACCGGATGGGGGTGGGGTACCTAAAATATACAACAATACAAGGAAGCTGTTGGCCCTGTGAACAACATTCTTTATAGGCTTCTTCTTAGATATCAGTATTTCAGATTCCAAAATTATCATTGTGGGCAAGAATATATTTATTTAATAATTAATAACAATAATTATAAACCTAAAACTTGTACTTCCATTTACCTGTTTTTCACAAGTTAATAATTTTAATGAAATTTTTATTTTCACTTTTAAATTTTTATCATCAGGAATTTCTTGAACAATCTTAATTTTTACGTGTACTCAGAAAGCATTCTCAAGGTTTTTTCTTTTACGAACAAGTGTCATTTCTCATCGTGAA
This sequence comes from Bathynomus jamesi, assembly GCA_023014485.1. Taxonomy (NCBI): domain Eukaryota; kingdom Metazoa; phylum Arthropoda; class Malacostraca; order Isopoda; family Cirolanidae; genus Bathynomus; species Bathynomus jamesi. Next base: position 931,853 of record JAJOZX010000030.1, read on the forward strand.
CGCATCTTTTTCCTCACAACCTCTCCCCTTCTTCTATCCTTCAAAACGGATCCTCTCTTCACAAATACTGCACACAAGAACCAAGAAGTTTTATAACTACATATTTTATCGAGGCTGACTTCAGTTGTTTTTCGACGGAGGAGACAGCACACACACACACACAAAATGAGTTTCAGTACTAAAATGTTAATAAATATCAACATTATAGGCAAAAACACATCTAATAAACAGAGATGCTGCATTCATGTTCGCAATAAATATGTTTTCATCGTGAATTTTGCCAAGCAACATTTTACCATTGATGGGTGTAATTCATATGCAGTAGAGCAGGATATACACAATAATTCACATATGAAATGTAACAAAATGACACTGAAGTTAGTAAGAATTAACCATTGATTGAAACATACTGTATGTTGTGGATGTATATCTTTGTATACAGCTACTTTTACACAATGGCTAGTTTATAATTTCCGAATACCAACAAATTAAATGTCATACAAACATGATGTAATCGCTCATCGCTCATCAGAAGCTGTTTTTTTTTAACTTAACTTCCATTATAAGTAGAATCTATCGATTAATAATGAGTTATAAAAACTGAAACAGAGAGTAATGGAAAATTACCATCCATTAGACGGCTATACGATTATACGCCATATACGTAAGTTGACCCACGAGACCTGATATAGACCCGAATAAGTGGTTTCTCAATGACTATACAATATATGGACAAATATTAATCTGCAAAAAAGTGACAGGAAAATTGACCACATTAAAATATATACACTAAATGCCACAAAAAATGCAGGGTTTGGGATTTTTATCTTTGTCTTCAGTTTATGATTATTTAAAACTCATAATCACCATTTTATTCCCGCCCCCAACATAAAAAATACGTTACCGCTTTATGTCGACATCGTCGCTAAGAAAACCCGACCACTAATCACTTATTCGACTTAAGAAATCAAGTTTCACGTGACTGACCACATCGAGCCAAAATGGAATTAACGAGTTTGCATTTTAAATTGACTACTTTCAGAATTAACACTGAATCGAAACGAACATAATTTTTATTAATAATATCAAATACATGCTGTTGCAACGTTAGTTTCATACTGTTTTTAACCGAGTAGTATGGGTGCATCGAAGTAGAGTGGTTGCCATAATAACGAGGAAAAAGTGGGAGGGAGAGAGAAGATGAAAAAAGGAGAAAAACGGGAAAAGAGAGGAAAAGGGCAAACGAACAAAATTTTAAGCACAGTTGTGTAAATAAAGTTTCTGATTGTGTAAACAATGGTTGATAAGTCTAAGCAATGGGTTTGATAAGGAGCATGATCATAAGGCTTACTTAGTAAAAGAGTATTAAAAATAGAATTAAATATAAAATTAAATATAATTTTATAAATTAAATATAATCCAACTCCGTCACCCCCCCTCATGGGGGTGAGGGAGTGGGAAAAATGAGGAATAATAATAAAGGGATGGTGATAAGAAAAATGAAAATAAAATATAATATAAATGTGTGGCGTCATACTATGAACTTCAGCAGTTACTATTACTATGAACTTTAGCAGCCACCGTTACTATGAACTTCAGCGACCACCATTTATATCTATACATAAAAAAAAAACTTTGCGCGGTTTTGAGCAGAGTTCAGCGGAGTAACAAATATCTCTTTTGCTCAGTCGCCTGTTATGATTGGCTGTCTCGCGTAAAGTTGGTGGAGCTAGTGTCTCTCGTTCAGTCGCCCGTTAGAGTCGGATCTATCAAGTTGAGCGGCATTAAAGATCTCGAAGTGATCACAAGTCCTACCCGTAGGGTAGGGAGCCGAAGGCGCGGCTTATTAATATAAAAATATTTCAAAGATAATATGAGAAAAATAAACAACAATTATGCCTAAACTGGAAAATAAATGTGCGTGACGTCATAGTATGAACTATAAGGGCCACCACAACACGATGACATAATATAAATATTTGGTAGAGGAGTAAAGAGGAAAAAAAGCGGGGAAAAAGGAAAAGATCAAGAATTTTAATCTCTCAAATGGGTGTAGAGGGTTATAAAGTGGTGGGGGAACTTCATAAGGGAAAAATAATAGTTGTGGGCGTTTCCTAATTATACACATAAATTCTCAAGAAAAATACCTTTCCACTCTCTCTTTCAGGTCGTATATAAATTATTACCATAATTATTGGTATTATTTCCCCGTTCGATGTCGCTCAACGATGAATATCATAATTTTTCCATCCCTCTTCCTGAAGGTCATCTACCTCCAGTCAGGTGACACACACATATTTTTCACTGCAGACAGTATCCCATATAAATGTTATCAAGACCCAAATTTTATGTGGAATAATGATTACCAAATATGCATTCTTAAGTTATTGTAAATAACACACACACACACACACACACACACACACACACACACACACACACACTTCTCACTACAGGCATTTTCCCATACAAATGTTATCCAAACCTAGTAGTGCCATGGCTGCAGTTAACCCAACTTCTCTTTAACATTTTATGCTTCATTTCTTTTAACACAGGTGATACATCTTTTTTTTTCTCTCTCACACACACACACACACACGCATTTTTAACTAAGTACAATAGTCATACTAAGTTAATTATTTCCATCTTAATAAAAGAGCTTGCTATAGACGCATTTGAGTAGACAGAAATGGATCGATTTGAGAATTTCCCCCTTGAGAACCACGTAGCTGTTTATGAGTTATATATTTACTGAAAAGTTTGGAAGCTATCGACACAAGGTCCTCAAGCCGTTTTATGAGATGTATTTGAGGGTAAGGGGAGATCAACCTAAACTAAACCAAGTGCAGGGAGGGTTGAGGGAGCTTTTATAAACGTTTTAAGCTAATTCTTTGTATGTTAACCTCGATTTAGGCAGGTGTAGGGCCATATGATAAAAATTGTTTGGTCAAATTTTCCACAACGGTCATGGTAAAAGTTTTTTGGTTAAATTTCCACAAGACCTGGTATAACTTGTACACTTTAAAAATGAGGTAAACACTATCTGCTTTCATCAGTAGTTTGTAGTTCAATTCCATCCTTAGTCTGAGTTAATCACTTCAATTAATGCACAGAATTTGGCTTCTTGAGAAGAATTTGTCTCAGGCAATGTTAGATCTCAAATTTTAAGAGCTTACTCAAATTTTCATTGCAACATTATTTCCATACTTCTTGGCACCCAACAGAGTTCACAGCTTCATGAGTTTCAGATTTCAGCACTAACTTACTTTTGGTCTCACTTAAATTAGAATAACTTATGTAGGAAGCAAAACATTCGCACAACTCAGTCTATAAGAATAAATCAAAACTATGCAGATCTCTCTAGGTTATTCCGTGACCCGACAATTCAGCGCAGGACAATTCAGCGCCGACAATTCAGCGCAAGACAATTCAGCGCAAAGACAATTCAGCGCAAGACAATTCAGCGCGAAAATACCAACAAAGAAGAAGAAAGAACAAATCCAGAAGGAAGAGAGGCTTGCAACTGTTAGGTTAGGTTAGGTTTCTAGTTTTTTAAATAAAATCTTAATTTTAACAATTCTAACAAATTTTGTTTTTTAAATAAAATTTTAATAATTATACTCCTTTGAATTTTATCTCCGATTTGTCACTCCTTCGTTATGTCACTCCTTCGTTACGGTATTTATGTCACTCCTTTGTTATGTCACTCCTTTGAAATGTCACTCCTTCGATACAGACCCAATTTAGCATATATATAAATATACAAATTTTTCTCTTTTTTATTTATTGCGATTTATTTTTATTATTTTTAACTAAACTTTTAACTGTACTGACTTGCGCTGAATTGTCGGCGCTGAATTGTCTTGCGCTGAATTGTCTTTGCGCTGAATTGTCGGCGCTGAATTGTTGGCGCTGAATTGTCCTGCGCTGAATTGTCGGTGCGCCAGGTTATTCCTTTTCAAAGTAAGATTCATTCGACCCCAAACCACCATCCATTGGATTGTGTTACAACTGACTAAAATTAATTTTTTTACTATTTACAAGATTTCTCTTTCATTAAAAAATTCATAAAGTTCTTTCTCAAAACTATCCTTTTTTCACTGCTATTCACCATTGTAGTTGGTAGGTGATTTAAAAAATACACCCTAAAAGTGAAGAAATATTTACATAAAGCTAATCTACAAATCTTTCAAATTTTTCATATTTAGGGTTCTACCAGAACCTTTTTTATAAGCACACCGGACAAAAAATTAGTCACCCCTAATAGCACCGATAGTAGGAAGTTCAAGGTCACCCAGAGGGCGCTGATGTAGCATTGGTAAGTGACAAGTAGCGGTGACGTAGCACACAGGATCAGATCTGTTTCGTGAGGTGGTGAAGAACAAAGTGTGTGTTGGATATAGTCTGCAAAATGGGTCGTGAGGCAGACGTTACTCAGTGGCAAAAAGGAGCCATCGTGTTTGGCAGAGCCCACGGACACAAAATGTCTGAAGTAGCCCAATTTGTTGGTGTGTCAACGCGTACTGTCTAGCGAGTTTACAAAGAGTGGTGTAGTTCGCAATCAACTGAAAATCGACGGCGTAACTGTGGCCGGAAAACAATTCTCGACAATAGTGACCGCCGCCATGTTTCTCGTCTAGTAACTGCAAATCGTTTTCAAACCAGAGAACAATTGCTCCAAGAAACCAATGAGGTTCTCCAGCGACCAATTTCCGAACGGACATTGCGACGAGAACTGCATGCGATGGACATCTGGAGCAGGGTACCACGGAAGAGGCCGCTGTTAACAGCAAGTCACAAATTGGCACGTTATAAATGGGCTCAGAGGCACAAAAACTGGACTGCGGCAGATTGGAAACGTGTAATTTGGTCCGATGAGTCCCGTTTTTGTTTGTTCTCCAATGATGGGAGGCGACGAGTACATCGCAGGTCCAATGAAGCCTTTAATCCTGAATGCGTCGAAGGTGTTGTTCAGGCTGGAAACAGAAAGTGAAGCGCAGGAATAGACACCCACGGACTCTGGCGGAACTTCGGGACCGGCTGATGAACGAGTGGCAGCAACTCGATGTTCAGTACATGCACAACCTCGTAGAGTCTCTGCCTCGCCGGATTCGTGCGGTTATCAAGGCCAGAGGCGCCGTCACACGTTATTAGGTACATTCTGAGAGGGGTGACTAATTTTTTGTTCGGTGTGCTTATTTCACCCAGAGTTGCTAACCAAAAGGTACGAAAGAGAGTGTCTTCAACTTCACTTGTACAGAATTAGAAATTCCTCATAATCATGCATGTATGTTTAGCACAAAGACTTTGATACTGTTTTCTTATTTATCCTGACTTATATCGAGGAAACAGCTATAAATACTGAATTACAGCTAGTGTATTTAAATATATTTTTCTTCAATACATAGATACACAGATCAGTTGAGTGAGAGCTTTTAATACCATCCCACATTTACACTTATTTCACAATGTTTGCACCAATGCACCTTTCTGTAAACCTCTTGTTGCTTCTACTGAGCAATCACTTTCTTCCAAGAAGGACTTTTATCACACCTTTGATATGCTTACTACAAATAATTTCATTCACATCCTCTTAACTTTCCCCTCTCTCTTTACTTCTCTCTCAGCAAGAACCTTTCTTTTATTTACATATAAATAAAACCTGAAAACCAGATAGGAGACATAAATTAATTTTTCTCCCACAAGTTCTACGATTATCCCCATCACTGGCGGTGAATAGATCCATGTTCCTGTGAACGAAGGCCGATTTCTTGGGATATTTGCAGAAGGCTGTTCTCGGTGCTGAAGTGCAGACAAATTATCCCGATCCTTTGACTACATGAGCTGCGACGGATCTGTGACTCTAAGGCTGGTCAATCAGACCCGAATGCACGACGTTTGACAAAATTAATACGCTGAAGTCTTTCTGAAGCACATCTTGACCCATTGCCCAAGAATCGATCTTGTTTGGGACGAATATTAGACCGAGAGTCTGAAAGAGTACACCACGGAGAAAAGTGGGTCTTGCAAGAGGATCAAAATGAATGGGAATGCCCGAGTACCATCAGTAAACAAGTGGGGAAATTTTCTCCATGTTGCTGCGAACAAAGCGGAGGTGATCCAATTAATCAACTCGAAGGTCATGGCCATGGAGGAACTTCCAACACGAGTCCAGAATGTGTACCTTACATCAGGTAAATAAATAGTGAAATATACATGTATGCAATGGAATAGTTGGGTCTCATACTTTCAAAACAATAGGACAGCATTATGCATTATTTTTAGAGAGGTAATACATGCATCAGCTGCTTCTGCTCTCCATCTTTTAATATACAGTATTTTCCCTTTTTTGGCAGGAATTGAAGTTCTTCACTTGGAACCAGGATCCGCCATGTCAAATTGTGACCACGAAGAAGCTGACTCCCGCATTGTCGTACATCTCTTCCATGCCGCAACAGAAGGTCTTGCAGTAATCAAGGTGAGGTAATCCGTCCCCGCTTTTCATCACTAATTTTTTTATGAGAATTCCAATTCGCGTGTCATTGTTTAGATTCATCTTAATTACTATCCTATTATAGCAAAAAGCCTAACTGTGTATTCAATCATTTTATTCTAGTTTTTTAGATTCGTTCCATGGACATTGACTGATGTATTGGTTGTTTAGTTGGAACAAATGGCCAACCTTCCTGCAGGGGTTGAAGTAAGGCTCGTGCTTGGGAGGAGCAAAAGCTTGACGTAACTCTGTCTGAATGATTTTGTAGAAGGTTTGGATGCAGATGTAGATGAAGCACTCCCATTCTTCCACGCTTTCACAGGATGTGATACCGTGTCGCTGTTCTTCGGGAAAGGAAAGGTTACGGTTTGGAACGTATGGAGGAACTTCGGTGAAGAATGACGCAGACGATGAGACATGACGATGAAAGGCCTCTCCCTCCCCGATCAGTGAGGGGAATGAAAGTTTCCAAACCCTTCAATGATTCGTGTGCCGCCTTTACGACAAAACCTTTGAACTGAAACATGTGAACTCCTTCGGGAAGCGTTGTTCTACCACAAAACCCAAAAGGAGAATGCCTCCCACCAACAGTAGATGCTCCGTTACTCCATTCGAACAGAGCCCTCTATCAGGCGTCCATCTGGGCCAGAAGTGGCACTCCTCCTCTGAAAATGTCATCTCCAGAAGAGTATGGATGAAAGAAGGCCTTAGACGCTTATTCCTGGAGCCACGATGGATGTCCCAACCATCTCTTGCACCATCTCAGCAGTGTAGATGTAAGAGGCCGTATCACTCCTGCACGTGCAAGCAGTCTATACTCGCCTGCACTCGACTGTGCAGAAGTGAGGATGAACAGGTGAGCTTATGACTATGACCTTCACAAACGCTTAATACAAGCTCTGTAGTCATGAGAAATCACGATGTCAATAAAAACACTGCAAACCAATTCGTTTCATTCGACCCTCCAATTTGATATATCACACGATTTTTTTTTGTTGAAAAAGCTATAACGAACCTTGGTCGTGAACTTGATCATGGGTCAAGGTTACAGTTCAGGTCATCACAAGTATAATAATTACCTTTGTCTTATCGACACGTTTGGTATAATAGATCACACTGCATATTTTGTTAGTTTTAGAGGAGACAAACACAGTGGTCACCTGATTGACAATATGACCTCGTGTGTGTGATCTGGTGACCTGAGGGGCTGCTCGTGTCCTACAAGATGCCTTTATTTTATTACAAAGATCATTTTGATACGAGAAACAGCTTTCTAAACCTTGGGGAGCCGATCTAGAGACATTTTTAGCACTTGACCTTGACTGACCTTGACCTTGGAACCCTTGCCCTTTAGGGTAAAAATTGTTCGGTTTCCTCAATGACCATCTGCAGCAAAATTCCATCTTTTGACCACTGTTGGGGCAAATTTGAAGATGTTCCCCTCATTATTATATCTCTCTTCTCACTTAACTGTAGAGGAATTTTAAAGTAGCGGACTCTGCACACGTAAAATCCTGATCCCCTTTGACCCCCATCAGCTCATGGAAGAGGAAAAATACAGTATATATGTACAGTAGTCCCTCTATAATCGTCGTTAATTGGTTCTATGAAGAGACGACGATTAAGGAAACGACGATTAACGAGTCATTGAAATACATGTAATAATGACAATTCGTTCCAGACCACCTGCTGTACTGTATCTACCAAATTACGAAGTGGCTGGATGCGCATGGAGGGGATTTGGTGGGGCATGGTGATGGAGTTTTATTGCTTGGTAGGTGAATCACCCTCCATCAGCAGATCAGGGAGATCTACTGCTGTTGATGTTAATGGATTTGATGGACTTTGGTGGACCTGATTTTCTTTTGCAGAAATAATCCAGAGTTGGTTGTCTCGTAGCCTTCTTTTTCTCTGTTATGATTTCGTTATAGCAACGAAAGGATTCATTGGCTTCTCGAATGACTTTGCAGGATCTTTCTGCATTTGGATCATTTTCTAAAACATCCTTCATCTTCTCCCAGTGCCAGAAGAAATCCTTCAGATTTCCTGCTGTCAATGTCTTGACAATCTCCTTCCTCTTCATTTGATTCCTCTGACACACTGTGCCCTTCAAGCTGCAACAGTTCTTCAGTGTTGAGGTCTTCACTATGAGATTCCAAGAGCTCTTCGACATCGTCCGTAAAACTGCGCGACGTCCGGCTCCACTGAGCGCTCAACAAAGACTGATGTCCCGCGGGCAAACGACAAGTAATAGAGGGAGGAAGATTAACGAAATAATGGTGTAAATAGGGAACGACGATAGTCAGTAGTATGGATGAAAAATGGAAGAGTGCAATTGCAATGTTGCAAATGCTGATAAATGTTGCAGAGGTGGGTGGGGATTATGTCGCAAAGGGGGGATTATGTTGAAAGGGGGGGTTGCAAAAAGGGATTGGCCCCCAAGTTGCATGAAGGGGAGGGGGTTATGCAACGAGGGGTACGGGGGAAACCCCTAAGTTGCATGAAGGAGGGAGCTTTGGGGGAGAAGTTGGGAGGCATCAACCCCGAAAGGGGTATACCTAACCTAAGAGAGAGAAAGGAGAGAGAGAGAGAGAGAGAGAGAGAGAGAGAGAGAATGTTTCGCATGGCAGCGCCAGACGCATAATAAAGCTCTCGGCTTCAGCACCTAGTTTATAAGGTGTAAATCAGCCAGTTGGCTTAATTAGCCACTAAGGAAACGACGATTAACGAGTCATTGAAATACATGTAATAATGACAATTCGTTCCAGACCATATATATATATATATATATATATATATATATATATATATATATATATATATATATATATATACAATAAAAAATAATAATACTATAAGAAATGCAGAAATTGAACGAGGTATATATACACATTCAAAATAATAATAGTATAATAAATATATAAATTGAACGAAGAATATATATACCATCAAAAAATAATAATAGTATAAGAAATACACAAGTTTAACGAAGAATATATATAATTAAAAATTAATATATAAACATCAAAATAATAGTACAGGAGAAATCTATATACACACATTTATATTAAATAATAAAATTTTAACAAATATATATGCTGTATGTGGTGCGCAACCCCTTCGTTTATGTGGTGCACACCCTTTTCCGATTGCACTTATTTCGTACGCGCTTGGTTCGTTTATTTGAGGATGATTCTGCCTATCCACTCGGATGGCCTTTCAATTTTATACGCGTAGTTTCCCTCGGCTTACTTGAAGCCCACTTTGAATTTCAAACTTTCAATGTTAATTTACCCTCAGCTTACAAGAGAGGCCTATTGCAAGGTAGCATAGAAACGACACACTCCCTCTTATAAAGTTTATTTCATTTCATTCCAATTAAGACATAAATTGAAAGAAATATACGGATGTGCGATTAAAAATTTTTGTTTAAAAAATCACATTCTTAATTTAAAGAAAATGTTTGCAAGTATTTAAGTCTCAAAAAAGCATTTATACAGAGGGTTCTTTTATTTGCGTGTAACTTTAGAGACAACACTAAATTCAAATTTCGTAAGCTAAGAAGTTCACAAAACTAGTTTACTTACAAAAATTTTGTAAATTTACTCTCAACAGTTCTGCGCGAGTTCCGCAGATTTTTCCAGGAAAAAAGTCCGCCAAGTAAATTAGATTACTTCTCACAATAACTGAATGGTCATGCACTAACTTTCCGGGTTTCCACGGAAACAAGATCAACACAAGATATTTACTCTTCCATGAGGAAACCTAATATGTCGCAAACTTACGAGTTTAACATTCAATGTGAACACATTTGAATTTAAAGAAATTTTACAAAGTTCTTTTTCGGTCGCTAACAATCAAGCTCTTACACACAAGTTCGCGTAAACAAAGGAAATTCAGATTTTTGAAAAACGTGAGACAATTTCAAATCAACTTAGAAATTTTCAAGCATGTCACAGAGTTTAAGGAATTATTCTTACAAGCCACTTTTAACTTTTGAGGACGGATCTACAACTAACTTGGGAAGCTAATTTACATCTTAACATTTCAAGGACTCCGCCTTACAATATTCTGAATGACCTATCAAAAACATTTTCATTACATAAGGTCGTCCCTACGAAAGCTTTCATCCATACATAAGGAACGAAGGAGCTTTCCTTTTTCCTCACTGGGTGTTACAAGAATCCTTGTCCCTTGATTGGATATTGACATTCCCATTCAAAAAGAAAACTCCTCCTTCTCCTTAAAAATCAATTTAAAACAAAGTTCTTCCTTCGAAACCACTTGGCACATTTATGACCAACGTCATGGTTCAATTTAATTTCACAAGTGGATTCGAAGTTTGGTTCCCAACGGTTTAACCATGAAGCGAAGAGGTAACAAGCCATTTTACATCTGAACCCGTCTCGCTTGTTTTCTCTTCTCTTTGAGGCTAAGGCCGTTCTTACAAGCCCACCATAAATCTCTATCGCAAGGATTCCTGGGTTCCATTAACGTGAGAATAAGAAAATAAAAATTGAGCGAACGTTAAACAATCTGAAGCATTTTTATTTTTAACCCTCTACCAAGAAACCTATTGATATTCTTCAATAACAATAATCCAAACTACCTTGCTTTAGAGATTTAAACAACAAAATCTTAAAACTAAAATTTCTGCTCCTATTTTCGTAAGAGATTTCGGCACACAAATTTGCCGTTACAACATACAGACACATCAAAATACATACACTTTATGTTCTACTGTGTTTAACTAAAATACTAAACTCGCACGTGATCGATTCTCCAGTTACATCATTGTTGCTTTGAACTACACAATAAATACGATTTAACATTCTTTCACCGCTCAAGTTATAGGGGTGCCTATACTCGATGTAAAGGGCCTTCAATTCGTTCAATACTATTTTTGTGCCCACTTTACATTCGGTTGGCAAGTTATCTTTAAACACGGACAGAATATAATCAAAAGCACGCACAAAGAGGGCATCGTTATCCACAACATCAGTATTAAATTCAAGTTTATAAACACTTCTTTTCAATCGAGGGTTTATTCTTTTTGATCTTTTCAACCATAAATTCTTCTTCACTGCGCATAGCGACAATTGAAATAATCTAAATCGTGCCGGCAGATGACCATTATATTGGGTGATCCAGATAAATGGGACCCATAAAAAAAAGCCAAATATTCTTAATATTTAATTCCTTTCATAAAAACTATATATCATTCGAAAGAGTAGAGTTACAAGTTTATTATGAAATATTTATTTTTTAAAAATGACTCCTTTCAAATGTGCTCCATTAGTTGCCAAGCATTCCAGTGTTCTCGCTTGTAAGTTCTGCATCACTTTTGCAAGAGTGTGCGGTGGTATGGCCTGTATCTCATTTGTGATGGCGGCCTTCAATTCTTGCAAGGTCGTTGGGTTATTTCTGTAGACCCTACTCTTTAAATATCCCCAGAGATAATAATCTAAGGGAGAAAAATCCGGAGACCTTGCGGGCCATTCAACGTCTCCAAATCTTGAGATTAACTTGCCTGGAAACGTTTGACGCAAAACTGCCATGCAGTTCCTCGTGGTATGGCAGGTAGCTCCGTCTTGTTGGAACCAGTGGTTTTCTAGACAAAGATCTCTTAATTTAGGAATAAGGAAATCGGTCAACATTTTTTCGTAGCGATCACCATTTACAGTGACCGTGTTTCCGGTGGAATCCTCGAAAAAGTACGGCCCTATGATCTGAGATGCAGTAAGACCACACCAAACAGTTACACGCTGACTATGCAACGGGACTTCGGTAATATTCAATGGATTTTCTGTTGCCCAGAAACGACAATTTTGTTTGTTTACAGTTCCATTCAAGTGAAAATGGGCTTCGTCTGACATAATCAAAGTTGCTAGAAAATTGGTGGTGTCATTTACCTTCTGTTGGATCCATTGACAGAATTGTCGTCTTCGTGCGAAATCTCCATCGTTTAGTTGTTGCACTGTTTGAATTTTATATGGAAAGAGCATTGAATTTTGCTTGAATATACGGTGTGTTGTTCCATATCCAACTCCTAACAGCTGAGAAGCACGTCTGATGCTTATGTTAGGATTATCCTGTACAATTTCATGAGTTCTGTTAATGATCTCGTCTATCCTTGCTGTGCGCACTCTTCCAGTTGGTTTTCTTTTTCCAATGCTGCCAGTTAGGGAAAAATTTCTGACACACCGACGGATTACTTTCTTAGAAGGTAATTTTGACATCTGAAAATTTGTCTTGAAAGATCTTTGAGCTGAAACTACACTTCTTCCATGCTCATAATATTGCTCAGTTATGAAACGCAGCTGTTCCACAGTCCATGCAGTCATCTTGAAGGGTTAGTTTTAACTAACACTTTTATTTTGTTTTGTATCTTATCTTGTCTTGTATTGTCAAAACCTGTACAATCCTGTACAAACTTGTAACTATCCTCTTTCGAATGATGCGTATGATTTTATAAAAGGACTTATACTTTAAGAGTTACAGGGGTTTCTTTTGGGTCCCATTTCTCTGGATCACCCTTTATAAAGAAATAGTTCGTCAGGGTGAAATGCTTTTTGGTGTTTCTGAAATTCCCTTAAATATATACACTGAAAACATCTCTCTCTCTCTCTCTCTCTCTCTCTCTCTCTGTCTGTCTGTCTGCCTGTCTGTTTGTCTGTCTCTCTCTCTCTCTCCCTCTCCCTTCTTTCCGTCGTGCGCATGCGCAGAGTTGACTATCGTAGAATAAGCTAAGCACTGCCCACTGTATGTCAAATCAGGAAGTCTGCGAGCTTGTGATTGGCATTCTAATCTCTGGGTACAAATGGGCGTCGTACCACATATAAAAGTGAGTATTTTCAGCTGGAACTCACAGCAGTTATTTTCAACAGTGAATAAGCACACGTATCATGAGTCAGTCACAACAACTTTAGAGTTTACCGGCTTTATATGAAGATGGAGACCCTGCCGCGGTGGCTACAATTAGTCTATTTAACGCAACCGATCGGGACGGATTATTCTGAACGCAAACAGTTGATGATATTTGCAATGACGCTCCTCACGATCCGGCACAAGGGAATGCAGTATGCAGTTGAAATGTGAGTATAAAAATTTACGTACTTGTATTTCTATTTTAGTTTTTTTTTTGTGGCCTATATTTAGTCGCGAACTCGTTATTAATTTTAGTGTTCCTTAGGATGTCATTAGGCGAATGCTCTTGAGCAACATTCTCTGTTTCCTTGATGATTATTTCATCATATATAAATATATATGGAGGGGGCTGTAGTAATTTATTTTCATCTCATTACATTTTATTGTAAAATATTTTATCAAAATAGCAGATATATATCCTCAATTTTTAATTATAGATTAGTTTGCATTAGTAATTAATAATTAATATTATGGTAAAGTCCTGTTTTGATGTTTCTAGTCATCAAAAATCGTTGAATTTTTTTAACTTATAACAAGCAAGACTCCTTTGCAAGTTTTAAATAATTTTTTTTAAAATTCCATAATAAATTCATTTGAAATGTGAAGTTATTCGATATTTACTCTTAAAGGGGTCACAAACTTCTCTGAGCGGTTCGAAGATATTTGATACTTCACATTGTAACGCTCTTCGTATATATATATATATACAGGGTGGGCGGAAAGTAGCTCCCTATTTTGGATTGGTAAAAAAATACGTATATTATCCATTTATTTCAGAAGAAATAATGTGAAAAGGTAGGCATACATGGTAGGTTTTCTCTAAAATTCAATGTGGGCTCCAACTCTTTCCACCAGCTTCTGGAGCCGCCCAGGAATGGTGTCCACTGACTTTAGCAGGAACTCCGGCGGGATGGAGGACATGACTTCCCGAATTCGGTCCTCCAGTTCTTCCAATGTCCTCGGTTTGGTGCGGTAGACTTCTTCCTTTACCCACCCCCAAAGAAAGAAGTCGCACGGTTACCGCTGAAAAACGGCAGAATCGGTTCAGTGTAACGGTGTGGTGTGGTATGACCTCAGATCAGGTTGTGGGCCCGTTCCTTCTGCGCAACACCATGAATGCTGAGCGGTACCTTGCTATGTTGCGAAACGAGGTCTGGCCGGTTGTCAGCACATGGGAGAACATCGACGATCTGATATTTATGCAAGATGGCGCCCCTCCGCACTTCGCTCTTGTTGTCCGTGAGTGGCTGGATGCCCACTTCCCTGGGCGTTGGATGGGTCGTCGTGGTCCACATCAATGGCCAGCCAGGAGCCCCGACTTGACACCGTGCGACTTCTTTCTTTGGGGGTGGGTAAAGGAAGAAGTCTATCGCACCAAACCGAGGACATTGGAAGAACTGGAGGACCGAATTCGGGAAGTCATGTCCTCCATCCCGCCGGAGTTCCTGCTAAAGTCAGTGGACGCCATTCCTGGGCGGCTCCAGAAGCTGGTGGAAAGAGTTGGAGCCCACATTGAATTTCAGAGAAAACCTACCATGTATGCCTACCTTTTCATATTATTTCTTCTGAAATAAATGGATAATATACGTATTTTTTTACCAATCCAAAATAGGGAGCTACTTTCCGCCCACCCTGTATATATATATATATATATATATATATATATATATATATATATATATATATATATATATATATATACTTTGTATATATACACGTATATATATGCTGCAAACCTACAAGGAAAAAGAAAAACGATTCCACGTGTGTATATATATATATATATATATATATATATATATATAGAAGGATAATTTTAAATTAATTTGATTAGTTCATACATTTTTTGAATCTTTTTTAATAAAAACCTAATTGCTTTTCTTAAAAAACACATACAGAGTACATATATATATATATATATATATATATATATATATATATATATATATATATATATATACACAGGGGTTAGACAAAATAATATGAACACCCGCCGATTTCACCGGTTATCTTTACGGACTGCTCAGACACAAAGTAAACGGTCAAATGACTGGCAAACCTATTTAAATGCGTAACAGAGAGTGTATACGTCATGTTATAACCCTCACGTTGTTTTTACAGATCTGAGTGAATTATGAATTAGCAGTTATGAAAGACCTGCCAGACTTCCAAAGAGGGCAAATTGTCGGAGCGCGGATGGCTGGTGCATCGGTGACGAAAACCGCTCAGATGTTCAATGTATCCAGAGGAACTGTCCCTATGGTCATGTCTGCATACCAAAACCATGGAAAGACAAGCACCGACAAATGCAATAGTGGACGCAAGAAGAAGCTGTGTGATCGAGACCGCCGGGTGCTAAAGCGCATTGTGACAAAGAACCATAAGACCACAGCTCCAAAAGTGACTGCAGAGCTTAACCAGCATCTTGCAAGCCCGGTATCGACCAGAACTGTACGTCGCGAGCTCCATGGAGCTGGATACCATGGGAGGGCTGCAATTGCCAAACCCTTCCTTTCGCACATCAACATTGAGCGGCGCAGAAAATGGTGTAATGACCATAAGAATTGGTCAATGGACCGGTGGAAGAATGTAGTCTACTCCGACGAATCCTCCTTTACGCTATTTACATGTTCCGGTCGAGTTTACGTCTGGAGACAGCCTAAAGATGCTTATGACCCCGACTGCCTGACCCCGACTGCCTGACCCCAACCGTTAAGCATGGAGGCGGATCTGTGATGGTTTGGGCAGCAATATCGTGGATGAATCAATTCCCCGACGCATTGCAGCTGTTATTGCCGCTAAAGGAGGACCAACTCCATATTAAGAATAAAAACCGCCATTTATCAAGGTGTTCATATTATTTTGTCCAACCCCTGTATATGTACTCTGTATGTGTTTTTTATGAAAAGCAATTGGGTTTTTATTAAAAAAGATTAAAAAAAATGTATGAACTAATCAAATTAATTTAAAATTATCCTTCCTCTTTTAAGGTCCGATTAGGAGCTGACTCGTGCAAAAGAAAGTCACAATTTGGTCAAAACTGAATTAAGACCATAGCAGGCCCGTAGCCAGTGGGGGAGGGGGTCGAACTACCCCTCCTTGAGAGTTATAACTTATGATGTGATATTATAATATATAACATCATTCAGTAAATAAACACTTGCATTTTTTGGCAATTTTTTTTCAAACTTCACAAACTACTCTAAACTACTCTAAACTTAACTATTTTAAGCCCCCTCCGCAGTGACTAGGTTATTTCACCAAAAGGTCCGCCCTTCTACAATTTCGACTTCCCCCCCTTGGGAATTCCTGGCTACGGGACTGCATAGTGCGGTCGGTAAGCCATTTCTACATCTCATTGTAAAGGAAGAAGCGCGCAAGTCCAGTTTATATTAGTTAAATCAATGAAAAACGTGTCCATTTCGACTAAATCACATCTCTTCCAATGGAAAAACACGTAAGCCCCAAATCCACTCAATATACATGATTTTATACATACAAATAATTTGTCAATAATAAATAAATTCCAATGATATCACTGCAGTGTATGTGATACCTTTCAAAGCAAATATATCATACAAGGCCAGGAATGACCCTAGACTAGGACAGGAAAGCCTTAGGGCCTAGGGCCTAGCCTCAGTCAGCGCCATGTCAGTAAGGATGGCATACAGCAATGAAGAAAAAGTGTATCTTCTATCGTGGACTATTTCTTATAATAATTGTGAAGAAAGTTTGTGTTTATTTCAACAAAAATATAATAAACCACCACCAAATGCAACCACTTTTCGATATTGGAAGCTCAAACTTTTAGAAATAGAGAGCATGGTAAAGGATCGTCCAAGAAGCGGAACGCCAGTAACGGCGACAGAAGACAACAACAAAGAAAATGTCCTCGCTAGTTTTCAAATCGATCCAACAGCTTCAACGAGAAAAGTTGCACAGGAGTTGGAATTTCCAAATTTTCAGGAGCAAATTATTGAAATCACAGGGGTACCACGATTATGAACCCATTTACTCTCAACTCATATACGACGATGATTCTGATAAAAGGCTGCAGTTTGCTGAAACAATGAGACAAAAGTTCAACAGTGATCCAGATTTTGTTCGAAACATCAAATTTTCAGATGAATGTGTCTTCGGTTTAACGAGTAAAGGAAACAAACACAACGTTCACTAGTGGGTGAAAAAAAAAAAAAAAAATATGATTGGGTAAACGTTAAAACGGCATTGGCTATTCAGAACTCGTTTCCTTTTACATATCGAGAGATAAGATGGATGGAAAACGATATTGACAGGTATTGAGAGACAAAGTTTTGCCTTTACTATTGTCGTTGGCAGGAATTGGCTTTATCAACATGATGGACCGCCGCCACATTACTCTGCAGCTGCCAGCCAGATCACTTGATTTAATCCCATGTGATTTCTGGCTTTGGGCTTATTTGCGTGACAGACTCTACACTCCTGGTTTCATCTTTCTAAATGTGAATGCCCTTGGCCATAGAATAGATAAACAACTGAAATGGATCCCACTCGATATGTTCAGAAGAACAATGAAGAGTTTCACAGAGAGAATCCACAAATGTATCATAGCGGATGGAGAACTCTCTGAAAATTAAATTACAGCTTAACAAAATATTTGTATGAATAAAATTCTTATACACTTTTTGTTTGATTTGTTTCATCATTTAAACACTTATCTGGATAACGTTAACTAAATAGTTGTGTGTATAAAATTCTTAAGGACTTTTCTCCCAACCTGGATTTAAAACATAAATAGGATATTTTGATTCACTCGATCATATACTTTGTTATATCCAAGAAACAACTATAAATACTCAAATTTCGGTCAGTATATTTAAATAAAATCTCCTCAAAATAAAATACACAGATCAGTAGAATGGGATCTTTTAAAACCAAACCAAACCAAATGTTTAATTAGAAGACGTCTATAAATAATATCAATTAGTCGGCGAAGCCAAAGTTTCACAAGCAGTTTTGAGAAGCAGGAGGCAGCTGCAATAGGTTTGTGTTTATCATTGGAAAGAATGTCCCCATATTTATTTTTAACAAGGTGTATGATATATACCTCATAAACTTTGCAGAAATATAAGCGTGAACAAGCATGGCTGAGAACAATAATTAGATATTAAGATTCATAACATCATCAGCATACTTTAAATGCTCATTCGACAAGTCATCTCTACTTGGGGAGGAACCTGTCTTTGATAAAGCCATCTGGGAATATGGATGCAGTTTTACTTATTGAAGAAGCAAACTTACATTTGCCCATCTCGCTAAAATTTTGACAATTTAAAAATATATTTTTTCACTTCGCTGCTGTATGAAATGCAAATTATTTCGCTCACTCATATTTACATTACAAAAAGTCTCGAAATTGAAAACGGGTCGATGAAGAATATGAAAAATAAATAAATAAATATATATATATATATATATATATATGATAGCTAAACTCCCCAAAATTTAAAAGATAAACAATAAAAAATACTAAAAATCGCGAAGCTTTTCGACGGAGGCAACTGTCTTCATTTAGGAGGTTGCCTCCCTCGAAAAGCTTCGCTGTTATCAGTCTTTAATTGTTCTTTTAAATTTTGGGGAATTTTAACTATTTTATTGCTTTTTACACGTTTATTATTATTTTTTAACATTATATACAGTATATACTAGGGTGGAGCGAAAATATGAATTTTAGAATATCAATTTGGGATAAAGAGGAAAAGTTTAAATGACGCTAATTTAACTGTCCACCAAATTTGAACTAGCTGCTGTTTCAGTAAGAGGCTCCCCAAGGACCTTGAAAAACCGTCACATTTTGAGACTCAGTCACTCAGTCTTCCTAAAGTGTGTCTGTGCAGTGACGAGATGTGTTACAGTTTAGCTTAGCCTATTAGTATAACTACTTAACCGTTTTTGCATGTACAGGGTGGGGCACGGGAATCAAGTGTTTTTTGAATAGCTAGTAATCGGCCATTAGGAATGGGAGGGGCGTGCGGTAGGTAGTATTCCATTCCTGGGTTCATAGCATTTAACTTTAACTAACACTCACCTTTATCTTTCAGGTGCCATCATGGAGCAGTGGACGTTAGAACACCGCATGTTCGCGTATGATCATTTTGTTAGGAGTGGCGAGTCAGTGACAGCAGTTCAGCGTGCGTTTCGCCGCAGATTCAACATTCATCGAAATGACTCTGTTCCCGCTCGTGACACAATCTTACGTTGGGTTAACAATCTTCGAACAGGAGGCTCAATAATGAAAACAAAACCGAAGGGGCCGCAACGCACTGTGCGTACTCCAGAGAACGTTGAAAGGGTCAGACAAGCGATGTTGCAAAGCCCAGGCCGCTCTGCTCGGAGACATTCAGCTGCACTCGGAATCAGCAATCGTACTGTTAGACGGATTTTGCATGAAGAATTACATTTTCACCCATACAAGTTAGCGATGGTGCAGGAATTGAATGTAAACGATTGCCCCCAACGACTGAATTTTGCACAGGAAATGCTTGCACTTTATGAGCAGAATGAAAACATGATGGTGGTAATGAGTGATGAAGCCCATTTCCACCTTAATGGGGCCGTCAACAATCAAAACTGTCGGTATTGGGCTGCTGAAAATCCGCGACAACTCCATGAAAAACCGCTGCATAGCCCTAAGGTTACAGTTTGGTGCGCGGTGGGAAAGTTTGGCGTCATCGGTCCCTATTTCTTCGAACAAAATGGGGTTACCGTTACCATAACATCTGGGCGTTACATTGAGATGGTGAACACCTTTTTCATCCCTGAGTTACGAAGAAGGCGTATTGCTCGTCGACATTTGTGGTTTCAGCAAGATGGGGCCACGCCACACACCGCCAGAGCGTCAATGGCTGTTCTTCGCCCCCTGTTTCCCAACCATCTCATTTCGAGATTTGGTGACATTGCATGGCCCCCTCGGTCCCCTGACTTGTCCACATGTGACTTCTTTCTATGGGGGTACCCCAAGTCACGTGTCTACGAGGACAAGCCCCGTACATTAGATGCATTGAAGGAAGCGATCCGTCAACAAATCATCCAAATCAACAGAGACCTGCTGGGAAGAGTGGAGGCCAATTTTCGTAAACGCCTTCAACAATGCGTCGACGGCCAAGGACATCATATGCCAGATATAATTTTCGGTACATGATTATTATGACATGAAATGCTATGTTCTTACGAATGTTGTTCTACCAATATATTTTCTTTACAAAAATAAATATCATTTTCCTGATTATTCCAAAAACACTTGGTTCCCGTGCCCTACCCTGTATAAATATTTATTTCTTGTAATTCTCTGATTTAATTACATTAATTCTATTTTTTCAGAAATATTAAAATGGATAAAAAGTAAAGACAAGGCAATGTAGTATATGCCCAGTTTTTGGCGCTGCTAAAGAACTAAATAGCAATAGGCTTTCAACCTATGAAGAAATGTTTAGACATTATTTATGGGTAATAGCTGACATAAAGTTCACTAATAATAACAAAGATTCTGCGGTCTCTGATGTATCAGAAAGAGTCGCTTTAGATATTGAAAATATTTGGGTAAAGGCCTCAATTCCAACAGTTTCTCACACAAGAGTTTTGCAGCTTATTCGCTCCTATCATAATAAATATATGGTGTTGATAAAGCCATACAATGGAAGAAAAGGAAACCCAAATTATCAAAACAAATTACAGTTGTTCAGAGAAAAAGCTAAAAATTTATTTGATATTGCTAGCTGCAAATGTGAGTTTGATTCATGTCACTATGATAAAACTAAAAAGGTTCCTCGCATTGAGCAAAAATTTCTCACTGATCAAAGAGGAGATAGAAAAATGGCAATTGGGAACATAGATAAAATAACAACTGAAAAACTTAAAAAGAATATGAAACGAAAAGAAGTGGAACTTTCACGAATTAGCAAAAGCATTTCAACTAATGATGATGCTGTAGGCCTAGGCCTTGATTCTTCTGATTCGGATAATGATATTTCAGCTTGCTCAGGGAAAGAACCAAACCCGACCCAAACAAGAGCTGTTGATGATGCTAGACCGTCTAACTCGCATCAACAAATGAGAGTTAATTTACGAAATGTTGCACAAGTTTGTGATAGATACGGCATATCTGACCGGGCAGGTGCATCTTTGGCATCTGCTGCCCTGTAAGATGTTGGTCTAATAGGAAATGAGGATACCTCCCTCGTAATTGACAGGAGTAAAATTAGAAGGGAAAGGACGAAAATACAGCGTAAAATGCAACAAGTAGATAATGAGGAACACTTAAAAGCTCTATATTTTGATGGAAGAAAAGATAAAACTAAATGTAATATCAAGCAAGGCAAAAAATATTATTACAAGTCGGTCATTGAAGAACACATAACCTTAGTAAGAGAACCAGGGTCTTGCTATGTTGGTCATATTGCACCTGTCTCTGGTACTGCTCATGGTATTAAAGATTCGTTAATTAAGTTTTTATCAGAAAATGTTCAAAACATTGATGAACTGGTGGCTATTGGATGCGATAGAACTCCTGTAAATACAGGAAGGCATAATGGAATTATTAGCCTCTTAGAATTGGCATTAGGTAGACCTTTGCAGTGGCTAATATGTCAATTGCACGCTAACGAACTTCCACTTCGCCACTTGTTATATCACATTGATAGAAGCACAACAGGACCTGATACCTTCTCTGAAACAATTGGCAAAGCACTGAAAAATTGTGAACAACTTCCAGTTGCAGGGCTTGATAAAATTGAAGCTGATATACCATACATAGCAAATGAAGACTTAATTACGGACCAGAAGTATTTGCTTGAAATCTATAAAGCTGTGTGCTCAGGTAAATGCTCTCAGGATTTGTCTGCAAAAATTCCAGGAACTTTATTTCATGCAAGGTGGATAACTACAGCAAATCGAATTCTACGCTTATACATTGTAAAGATAAACCATCAGAGAACCTTCGTGCATTAGCAACATTTGCAATGAAAGTTTATGCTCCAATGTGGTTTACCATTAAGTCAAAATCTTCATGCACAGAAGGAGGAAGACATGTCTGGGAAATCATTTCAAGATCAAGATACCTTCCACTTGAGCTGAAAAACGTTGTGGATTCTTCAATACAACGCAACGCTTATTTTGCTCACCCAGAGAACCTATTGCTCTCCATGATCACCGATGATCAGGAGCATATCAGAGAGCTGGCAATTCGAAGAATTATGCTTGCAAGAAGCAAAACACAAAAGGAAATCCGAAAGTTTACAATACCAAGGCTGAACTTTGGGGCAAAAGAATACATTGATCTTATTAACTGGCAAGAAGAAGGGCGATTAAGTCCTCCGCTTTTACAGCAATTAACGGAGAAGGAATTGAGAGAGCTCGCTTCCAAACAGTCAGATTTTGGAAGCATACTTGGGATGTCATGTCACACACAGGCCGTAGAAAGATGTGTTAAGCTAGTAAGAGAAGCAGGAGCTACAGCTTGTGGAAAAGAACGAAGGGATGGATTCATTCGATGAGATTGGAATCAAGAAACATAATGCCATTTTTCATTACTAAATCACAACATAGTTCGATAAGCAGGAAAAGGAAAAAGACTTAGACAAAAATCCATAATAAGGTTGGGTGGTTGGGATGGGCTAGGCTGGAACTCGATGTGCAGCTACCTCCACGTGGTGAGTTCTGTGTACTGTTTGTATATATATATAATATATATATATATATATAATAATTAGGGTGGATCGATTTTACATTTTTTTCGATTTCCATATTCTAATGGAGACAAACACTTGCGCATGCATGAGAAAATAGCCTCTGCAAAATCTTAGCTTAATAGGTAATCATCTTCTGCCCCCGGCAGAGCGATGAAAATCATATTAGTAGTCAAAAAGTATTTTTCTTATAATTTTTAAAATATTTCAATATGCATCAAAATTATTCCTAATAACTATAAAGTCGATGAAAAAGACCTCATATGATCGTTTTACCAAGCGCGTTGTCCTACGTTAATATCTTTTGCCCCCGGCAACAACGTCAAATGTTGAAAAAATAAGTAATTTATATACATATTTTCAGATCGGCTCTTTGTCTTAAATAATGCATTTATATATTTCCCATAGCATTTATATCGTTGCTTAGGCATGAAATAACACACACGCAAAATTTTATGACTCTAGGCTAGGGTTTAAAGGTCATCTCTGGTGAGTGCTGCCAGCAGCAGCTGCCACTGACGCGCCAGTACGCACTGCGCAGTTCCCTCAGTTGCCTTTTGACAGCGTCGAAGGCAGGTGTGTATTTTGCAGCTGGCTCCTCGAGTCCTCAGTGTGTGTGTGTGTGTGGCTCCTCACTCAGAGTCCTCAGTGTGCTCAATCTCTCTGCTCATATCCTTGTTTGTTTTTCTCATAACTCTGTTTTTTTCGATTTTATTGCGTAACAGAACAATACATTATTCTTTAATCTTTACAGGATGGCTACCGCTACAACTAGAAGATCGGTTACGTGTCCAATATTTGGTGCTGGGAAAGACTTGAATTTGCGATGTTTTCCCACATGTGAAGATGTGATGCAATACTACCATCATGTGAGAACTGAGTTGAGATCATCAAAGAAGGAACCTCCATTCAAAGACATCGCCGCTGTGGTCACGGAGAGACTGGAATACTTGTGGAAATTAGCTTCCATTCCAACAGTTTCGACAGCACGGATAAATCAAATGTTGAAAAGTTATCGTGATAAAATGGCTAACATCATCAAATCACTGAACGCGAAAAAGAAGAACGAATCGTTACAGAAAAATCTTGAGGCCTTCAAGAAATCAACTAAGACCACCTTATTTGACATATCGGCTTGTAAATGCCCTGATTTGACAAAATGCAGCTGCCCTCGTGAACGACGAGTACCACTGAAAGAGCAACAGTTTTTACTCGACCAAAGAAGTGATCGCAAAATGGCAATAGGAACTTTGGATGTTGAAACAACAAATAAAAACGAGATGACTCTTGCAAGAAGATTGGCGATATTGAAACAAGAAGGAATAGCAGAACTATTACGAAATGATCAAGTGACAAACGGCTGAGGTGACCGAACCCCCCGTTACAAAAATAATACCTGATACCCGAATAAAAGAGTTTGTTGAGACGGGAGACCAGCCTGATGGACTGATCCCACTATTCCCTTGTCATACTCAAGCGGTCGAGAGACTCATCAAATTAGTAACCGAAGCCTCTGCCAGTGTAAGTGGAATAGAAGAGAGGGACGGATTCATCCGCTCCCGTCTTCACTCCCGAACAAAAATTCCACGATTTGATTCTAAGAAAGATTACCGTATGTAAATCGACATGCAGCCAAAGGAAGGGTGATTGGGGCTGGATAGGGTGGAACTCGACGTACAGCCACCTGCTCGTGGTGAGTTCTGGGTTGCTAATTTTATAAAATTAGCAAGCGAGGAGCTGTACTTAGTACTTATCGTACTTATAACATCGCATTAACGTAATTATAATCCACATTTAGACTTTTCTCGGGGACAGAAGATATTACTCTAGAGTCATAAAATTTTGCGTGTGTGTTATTTCATGCCTAAGCAACGATATAAATGCTATGGGAAATATATAAATGCATTATTTAAGACAAAGAGCCGATCTGAAAATATGTATATAAATTACCTATTTTTTCAACATTTGACGTTGTTGCCGGGGGCAAAAGATATTAACGTAGGACAACGCGCTTGGAAAAACGATCATATGAGGTCTTTTTCATCGACTTTATAGTTATTAGGAATAATTTTGATGCATATTGAAATATTTTAAAAATTATAAGAAAAATACGTTTTTGACTACTAAAATATGATTTTCATCGCTCTGCCGGGGGCAGAAGATGATTACCTATTGAGCTAAGATTTTGCAGAGGCTATTTGCTCATGCATGCGCAAGTTTTTGTCTCTATTAGAATATGGAAATCGAAAAAAATGTAAAATCGATCCACCCTAAAATATATACACACACACACACACATATATATATATATAAGGTGTCCATAAATGTTTACCCTGAAAACAGTATGCTCTCATGTTTTAATGACGAATCTTACATCCGTTTTCTTTTTACAGGTGATCTCGTACACGCATAGAGTTTCTGTGCTGCTGTGTTTCGTCTACCGCATTCGCCGCTAAGAGCGCTGTAGTAGCTGTTCAGTTAAGATGGCGTCTGTGACAGAGCAGGCACAATGTGTTGTGTGGCTTGCAGAAACAAAATCTCCTGTCAGTGTTCAGCGAAGGTTCAGAACAAAGTATTGAAAGAATCCACCGAATGTGAAGTTAATTAAATCGTGGATGAAAAAATTCTTGAAAACTGGAAACGTGGAAAAGGGAAAGAGCAGTGGTAGACCATCAGTTTCCGATGGGATGGTGGAAAACATTCAAACTGCTTTCACACGATCACCAAGGAAATCGGTGAGACAAGCTTCATGCCAACTAAAGATATCGAAGTCTACGGTGCACAAGGTGTTACACAAACGTTTGAAGTTACACGCCTACAAGGCATAAATTGTTCAAGAATTGAAGCCTGATGACCGTCCAAAACGTGAACAATTCGCTATTGACATTTTGAACAGCATTGACGAGGATAATGACTTCTTGTTACGTGTCTGCTTTTCAGACGAGGCTACGTTTCATCTTAGTGGTAGAGTCAACAGACACAATGTGCGTATTTGGGGATCGGAAAACCCACGTGCCGTAAGGGAGTATATTCGGGGCAGTCCGAAGATCAATGTCTGGTGTGGACTCCTTTCTTCTTCGCTGAGAACACTGTTTCCGCAACTGTGTACCTGGATATGCTCACCAATTACGCAGCTGCAGGCCAGGCAGCCAACTGTCATCTTCCAACAAGATGGGGCACCCCCTCATTGGGCGCAATTTGTTCGTGAAACTCTCGACGCAACATTTCCAAATCGATGGATTGGTAGGGACGGGCCAATCCCATGGCCCCCAAGATCACCAGACATTACCCCACTGGATTTCTTTCTCTGGGGTCATGTTAAAGATTTGGTTTATGCAACAGTTGTTCCAGATATCAGGACATTGCGAGAACGCATTACGGATGCAGTTGCAACAGTTAACCCACAAATGTTGAAAAATGTGTGGCGTGAGTGTGAATACCGCTTAGACATTTTACGTGCCATTAGGGGTGCACATGTGGAAGCTTATTAAGTTCATTAACTATGTGTCAAAACTCTGTATGTTTATCTACTTATGATTAAAACTGTGTTTGAATACGAGTGTTTATTTAAAAGTTATAGCATGCTTTAATCAGGGTAATCATTTATGGACACCCTGTATATATATATATATATATATATATACAGGGTGTTTCAGGAGGAAAGGTCAATACTTCGGGAGGTGATAGTATCGGTCATTGTGAGAAAAAAAGTTCATATGAACATGTGTCTAATTCTGAATGGTTACGGAGATAGAGCTGTTTGAATCGACAAATACAAAAGCATTGTTAATGGTAATCAAGAAAGAGAAACCAATTACTGTTTCTAACATTTAATGTTTAAACATTGGCATTTTGAATGGTATCAGATACAGAAATGACAAATTTGTTAAAGTTTACAATACGTTTTCGAAAATCCCACCGTCAACCTCAATGCACTTTGCAACTCGTGTGCGAAGATCGCGTGTTGTTCGTCTGAGTTGATCTTGACGTTCCTTTTTGCGGGCAGCAATATCCAAAATGCGTGCGAGAAATTCGTCTCGTGTATCCACCTTTCTTTTGTAAACTTGACTTTTCATCTACCCCCACAAACAATAATCTAACGGAGAGAGGTCTGGAGACCTTGGTGGCCATTGAATGGGACCACCGCGGCCGATCCATCGACCAGGGAACGTTTGATTTAGGTATTGCATCACCAGACGGGTAGAATGTGGAGGAGCTCCGTCATGCTGAAAGTACATACCAGCGTGTGTAGCCAAAGGAACATCCTCCAATAGTCCTGGCAATTCATTTTGCAGAAATTCTAGGTAACTTTGTCCTGTAAGACGATTCTCTAAAGTAACAGGGCCAATCAGCTGATCATCGATGATACCGCACCACACATTGGCAGAGAAGCGATGTTGAAAATTTGTTTCCACAATGGCATTTGGATTTTTGTCTGACCACCGATGAGAGTTACGAGTGTTGTTGATACCGTCACGGGTGAAAGTAGCTTCATCGGTGAACAGTATTAATCGAAGCAATCGGCGATTAGCATTTACCCAATGACAAAATTCCAGTCGCATGGCAGCGTCTCCTGGTTAAAGGTGTTGTACACGCTGTACATGATATGGATGCAAGCCTTCCTCACGTAATGTTCGCCATACTCTTGTGTGTGGTACACCGAGACGTGTAGAAATTCTTCGTGAGCTAGTAGTAGGACTACGCTCTACCAACTGAAGAATGTTTTCCACTTCATCCACATCTTGTTGACCTTCAAGTTCAGATGAAACATGAGCGCTGGGAAGTGTACCAATCTCACGACGTTATTCTGCAACAGCAGCTGTTGCACTTGCATCGCAAAAACCGTAGACATACACCATATCTGCATCTTCGACATGTGTGAAGGTGTCTGGCATTCTTAATACTGCTTCAAACACCAAACAATGTCAAGCACAACAGTCAGCTGTCGACTGGCTTATGTTACATGCTTACATTACAGCTTACATGGTTCGAGGTTATAGGGGAGGGAAGGGGGAGGAAGAGCTGCGCGCGTATCAGATTCAAACAGCTCTATCTCCGTAACCATTCAGAATTAGACATGTTCATATGAACTTTTTTTTTCACAATGACCGATACTATCACCTCCAGAAGTATTGACCTTTCCTCCTGAAACACCCTGTATATATGGCGCCTCGGTGGTGTAGTAGTTAGCGTCGCTGACTACGAATCCATCGGCCCGGGGTTCGAGACCCGACGGCAGCCGGCGCGCAGCAAAACCCAGCTGTTCATTCTTCCACACAATAAAAGAAAGTGGTTGGTAGATTAATGGGTACCCTAGGTGGCCTAGTGGTTAAGGCGCTGGGCTGCTGATGGGGCGTGGTTCGGATTCAACGTTAAACTGTAGATTTAAGGTGGAGTGAAAAGCTTGACCTTCGTCAGAATGAACAATTCGGGCGGAAGCTAACCAAAGGTTAACCCAAAGGTTAGATATATACAGGGTGTCCCGTAAGTCTGGAACCATAGGGCAAAATGATAAAATGGCGATAAAACGCCAAAGAGACTTTTGGGACTGTTTGTGAAATGAGCGAGGATGGTAGCGGCTGTGTCATCGTCGGTGGATGTCCTCGGAGGTCCACTGCGTATTTTATCTCCTATGGATCCCGTTTCCCTGAACTTTGCTACAAGTTTGCCGACACAGCTGTGTGTTATCGGCGCGTGGTCCGGATGCAATCTGTTAAATTCCTCAGCGACCTCCCTCTGATTCCGATTTCCTACGAGCAGAATTACCTGGATGCGTTCTTTCTTACTCAAAGACATCATGGGCACTTGCATAAACGGAAAAACATGAATTACTTATTTTACCCTATGGTTCCAGACTTATGGGACACCCTGTATATATATATATATATAATATATATATATATATATATATATATATATATATATATATATATAATTTATATATATATATATATATATATATATATATATATATATATATATATATATATACAGGGTGTCCCATAAGTCCGGCATCATAGGGGAAATTCATATTTTTCTATTTCTACAAACCAAATTTATGCTCGGGATGCCAATTTCCCGTCCACCATTCTGTTCAGTGACGAGGCTGTTTTTTTTTGGAAATGGTGAGGTAAATCGACAGAACACCCGCTACTGGTCTCAAAACAACCCTCACTGGTGTACCTCTTTAAAGAAAGAAGGTGCATCTCGGGTGATGGATGGTATGGTGTGGCATTTGGAAGGATCGCATCATAGGCCCCCTCTTTTTCGATGATCATGTCACTGGAGGCACCTACCTACGTATGCTCAAGGAAGAAGCATTTCCCAGTGTCTTGAACGAAGAAGGAAATTTCCCAACATGGTTGGGACCAGCATATACAGAAAACTTGCGGACAGAGGAAAATGCTTAAATGCAAATAGCGAGTGCCCAACTAAATATAAACTCGGTGTAATAAAAGCACTTCTACACAGACCTTATAAAATCTCATCTAATTGGACGATCTTCCACCAAGAGATTGAACGCTTAAAGCAGCTTCTAATTAACAACGGTTTCACAAACACCGAAACAGAACGAGAAATTAAAAAATTTTTGAAAATAAAAAGGGAGGCAAATACAGCGGAAAGCAATCAGGCAAGAAAGGAGGAGACGCCTAACGGCACTGTTTATAATTTTTTTTACCAAAACCAAATGTCGCCTGCATATAAAACTGACGAAAGAGTAATATGGAAAATAGTAAAGGTAAACGTCAGAAATAGAAATCAGCATAAAATATCGCTTGCCATCTACTATCGAAACATGAAGACTAAAAACTTATTTATGAAAAATAACATTCTCTCAAAAACCCGAAAATCTACAAAAATCCCACGTAGTTTACGAACTTCAATGCCTGAACGAAGGCTGCAAACTTCCAGGAAACGTGAGATACGTGTGCTCAACCATAACAACACTGTCAAGAAGGCTAACAATGCATTTGCAAGAAGGAAGTCCGAAAGATCACATGTGGAACATACACAAAATAAACCTAACCAGACAACAGAGAGTGGAAGCAACAAACGTGGTAACACAAATAAGGGATGAGAAAAGACTTCATATCATCGAAGCATTAATAATAAAAGAGACTTCCTGGAAAATAAACACTCAGCGAACTGGGGAAGAACGAATCCTCAAGTTACACGTACGAAACTGATCAATCCCGTCAGTACACGTACGCGAAACTGCGGGAAAACCTCCAAAAATGGGCTATAAAAGAGAGCGACCTGACAAGAAAATTATTCAACCAAACATGTTTAAAGGAAAAGCTGTTCCCCAAATATAGGGATATATATAATATGTGTAGCATATATATATACCTTTCAACCTTTCAACTGCTCCGCGCGATGATTCCTCATTTCACGAAGGTCAAGCTTGTCGCCCTCCTCTCGAGTTGGCCTGGTGAAGTAGTGAGTTGGTTTCTTGTACTCTCCACCTCACATAGCCAAGTATGCCCGGTTCATCGGGGATTGCTCTGAGCCAGGCGTCTAGTCTTCTTTTGAAGATGTCCACTGTAACCCCACTCGTGTTCCTTACGTCTTTAGCTGTATTCCAATTTGGGTATGATCAGTGTTTTCGGTAGAGGAATCATTATATTCCTATCCCATCGTTTAAAGTTTCACAGTATCTGCCCATTTACTCTCTTTCCTCTGTTTACTACTATCTTATTTTGTGTTTCAAATTTCGCATCATCAGTCATTACAACCCCTAAGTCTTTTGCTTTAGAATTTCTCTGAATTTCCTGTCCATTTGGGGTATAATATTCCATGGATTTTAGGTCCTCCCTTTTTCCGTACCGTAACAGCTGAAAGCAGGTTTTCCACTATATGATTAATTCCCCATGTGTAGAGAAAGTACAGTAAAAATTTCAGACGTTTATACCAGTTAATAAAAAATGCAACCTTTTAAAGTTCTACGTAGATGTTTGAAAAAAATCATTCAATATACTGTATACGACTATATATATGTTACAGTCAAAGTGTGTAACCAGCCATTTCGCGTAATGGCTGAAACTTTTAGTCATTTCGCGAAATGGCTGTTTCACTTGGTCATTTCGCGAAATGACTGAAATCTTCAGCCATTACGCGAAATTCCTGAAATTCCACCTTGGTCATTTCGTACAAGATCATTTGCCCGGTTTGGTCAATTGTATGCCTTGACAATAGGTTAGGTTAAGTTATGTTATTTTCGTTAGTTTTAACGAAAATAATACGACTTAACCTAAACAATTGTCAAGGGCATACAGTTGACCTAACCGGGCAAATGATCTTGTAAGTTGTGTTATTTTCGTTAGTTTTAACGAAAATAACACGACGTACTCTAACCAACCAATTGTCAAGGGCATACCTAATCGGGCCTTCAATGGCGGACGTCGGATGGTTAATATGTTTTAAATAACATGGGCTGGACCTGTAATCAAAATAACTTTTTATGAGGTAGTTTTAGTTGCTTTATTCAAATTTGTCACTCATATTTTGTGCAAATGCATATTAACCCTCAAATACACAAAAAATTTGAATCACGTCATGGCACAAAATGGGTGCTTTGGGACCCTTATCTAATTCATAAATTTACTAATAAATATTAGTGTTAATAACCATTATAATAATTTTTGTTTTCTGTACTGGTGTTTTGTCTAATTTCATCTATATAGTAATTTAGCAGCCTACAGATTATGTTATCTATTTGTTATCTACGTTATCTATTCGTTTTTCATTAAATTCTTGCCAATTAATTGCCTGCTTTAATTAAATATTAGTATTAATAACCATTATAATAATTTTTGTTCTCTGTATTGGTTTTTTGTCTAATTTCATCTATACAGTATACTTCTTTTATATTTAGTAATTTAGCAGCCTTCAGATTATGTTATCAATTGAAAAAATCTTTAGAGGGCTTTAAGGCCTTTAATTTGAGGTGCCGATTGTGAATTTTTTGCTTGTCTATTTAACTCATTTACTTTGTAATCTCCGTCTATTTTCTGTTCCTCCTTGATAATGTGAATATATCACGAAAGCGCTCGGACTTTGTGTTTCCTTTTCCCTGTGGTTGTTTGCTTATTAATAAGGTCACGTGTTATTTTGTGATTTTAGTGCATATATATATATACAGGGCGTCCCAAAAAAATGTATACACACTTTAACAGCTGATATGATAGCTCAATTGATGTTTCTTTCTTTCCAAGTTAAACCCATTAGAATTAATAATGGCAGTCAGACTAAGCTTTGAACAAAGGAAATTCATTCTAAAATGCTACTGGAAGTGTGAAAACGCAGTTGAAGTGCAAAGACAGTTTAGGAGGGAGTTTCAAACAGATCCACCAACGCGACTTACCATCACTCGAATTAGAGATAAGTTTGAAGCCGATGGAACTGTTCAGAATGTCCACAAGAAGCGTTCCGGAAGACCACGGACATCGACAAGCCCCACAAAGCAAGAAAGAGTACTGGAAACGTATCACCAAAGTCCAAGAAAATCTGTGCGGCAAGCGAGTCGTGAGGTAGAAATTTCAGAATCGTCTGTCCAACGCATTTTGAAGCGCTGTCAATGGAAAAGTTACATTCCAAGATTAGTCCATGCTATTAATGAAGATGATCTGGACCGAAGAGTGGAGTATTGCGAGTGGTACTTGGCACGATGTGGATGTGGATTGGACGAAGGGGTTTCGTAGAATACCCTCCGCGTTCACCAGACCTCACACCACTAGACTTTTTTTTATGGGGATACTTAAAAGACAAAGTCTACGCTATAAAACCTGCAACAGTCGCTGAATTGAGAGCAGCCATTGAACGAGAATGCACACAAATACCAAACGAAATGTTTCGTGATGTTTGCGATTCCATTGCTTCGCGTTATCAGCAGTGCCTGGACCAGAACGGACGTCAGTTTGAAAACAGGCGTTGACAAAACAATTAAATAATGTCTGTAGATTCTATTACATTTTGAAAATGAAATGTATTTTAATAAACACTGCCTTTATAAGTATTTAAAGTGTGTATACATTTTTTTGGGACGCCCTGTATATATGTATGATACGGTAACTGAAATAAAGAATGAAACAGCTTTCACATCTTCATTTTATTTCCTCATAATATAGTTTTTAATTAGAAAATATTTAAAACGCATGAGAAAAAATTTTAAAAATGAACAAATCTCTACTAGCTGTAAAAGAAAAAATAACAGAAAATTTTCATTTACCAACCGCAATAAAACGTATTAGCAAGAAGGTTTGCATTCATATATTTCAGTCTTTTTAGAATGTTGTGCACAAACAGTTTTCTTACATTTAGAGCAGATACGAGACGATTTCCTATCTGAAGTGCATTTATAACACCTTTTTCTAATGATTTCTTAGTTGAAACCTGGTTATCTGTTACTTCTGAAGATGTTCGAACACCGCAAACGGACATTGCATTCTGTATGATACGACTGAGACCTACTGTATTTTTTGACCTTAGTTCAATCAGTGATGTGAGAAGATCCGTGCCTAAATCTACGAGAAACTGTCGTCTTTTATGAGTAGATCCTTTCTGCCATTCAGGATACTTGTGCAAATATATCACATAGGTATTTATGCCACATAAGTTCAAGATGTTCATGAAATAAGCTAATGGCCAGCGCCTGGTTTTCCGCTGAACACTGTATGAGTGACAGAGCTGGTCAACAGTATCAACAGCTCCTTTTGCGTGATTATAATAAGTAATTATTTCTGGTTTTCCAGTTTCTTGGTCCAAATTACCATCATGATGGAGAGTAGAAATGAGTATGACACTTTTGTTTTTCTTAGGAACGTATGAAACAACAGTTGTGTTCTTGTCAAATCCAAATAAAGATGATCTCACAGGACGATTTCTGTTTGGCTGAAACTCAGGAGGTATATCACGTTTATTTTTACGAACTGTGCCAACATACGTAATTCTTTTCAGCAATAGTTCATCAGCGAGGCTAAAATCAGAAAAGTAATTATCACCTGTAATATTACGCCAAGAATGATACAGTGGTTCAACTAGAGCTTTAACAATTTTGGCAGCTAAATTTTTTACTGGAACGTTTCCTACTTTTCCTGTGTACGGTTCCCAGTTATAGATATAACCACTGTTACAGTCAGCTAGAATAAAAAGTTTCATACCATATTTATTTGACTTCGAAGGAAAATATTGCTTGAATGGACAACGTCCACGGAACGGTATTAGCTGTTCGTCAATGCAAACTTGGGCAGATGGAGTGTAGTTGTTCCTGCAATTGTGAATAAGTTCATTCCACAATTCCCTGATTGGCGCAAATTTATCTAGTGACCTTCTTTGAGCTCGTGTGTCCTTATTATCAAAACGAAAGTGACAGCGTATAATTTCGAATCGGCGTAAAGACATTGTTGCCTTGAAAACCAACCTCCCCAGTGGTCCGTCTTTCCACATATTACGAATATTCTCATGATTGCCTTTTGAAACTCCCATCAAAATGAGACCTAAAAATGCTTTTAGTTCTTGCATACTAATGTTTTCCCACTCTTTATTC
The DNA here is from genome assembly GCA_023014485.1 of Bathynomus jamesi. Taxonomy (NCBI): domain Eukaryota; kingdom Metazoa; phylum Arthropoda; class Malacostraca; order Isopoda; family Cirolanidae; genus Bathynomus; species Bathynomus jamesi. The sequence goes on from JAJOZX010000030.1 coordinate 966,540, forward strand.
TTAGTTTCGTAATACAGTGAACCATGCTTATTTGTAAATCGTACAATATCAAGTAGCATGTTTTCGCTCAGAAATGAATGAAAAATTTGAAGTTTATTGTCGAAATTTATTGTGGGGCCACACTGAAAGTTGATGATATTGCATGCACGCGTACGTGACGGAGCTGGAGGAGTGGTACTCCATTTCCTTCCTGATTTTTCTATATATTCCTTTCAATATCACCTTCCCTCAAGTTCACTAAATCACCACCATTGTTGGAAGAATCTGAATGAGAGCTTTCCAAATTTGCATGAGTCACGGTTTCTGAATCTTGTTTTTGTGAATGCTCAACACCATCATCTTGATTGATTTCACTCATACCAATGTCAATAAAATCACCAATGTCATTATCACTTACATTGCTTTCACTACTGTCACTTTTATCAACTAATGCATTGACCGTGGATTCAATATTTTAGTCACAAAGTTTGACTCGCTTCCTCTCCATCCTGTATCTGAAATAAGAATAAAATCAGCTCCGAAATTTCCAGATGTAATTGTACTAAATGTGCATGCGCGTTACAACTTCCCACGTGTGAGTCTGACGCAATACATGATGCAATACCGTGATATATATATATATATATATATATATATATATATATATATATATATATATATATATATGAACAGAAGGATCAACACAACGGCAAACATTTTCATTTATTTGTACTTCAGACGTTTCGACAAATCTTTTGTCATCATCAGTGAATTAAGTCTTAAAACCTTAAAACAAAAGTAAAAAGTGAAAAGTGAAAATTACATCAATACAATATTAAAACCATTAAAATTAAAACCTTAAAGCAAAATGAAAATTGCATCAATACAAAATTAAAATCATTTAAGTTTCATCACTATAAAAACTAAAATTAAATTAAATTACCTCAATAGGTAAATACACAATGTTTACATCCACCTCCATACTTGGCAAAGCCTAAGAGAACACTGGATGGTCAGAGGATTAGAAAGGGTATGTCTATGAGAATCGGTTGGTTAGTTAAAAGAACTGTAATTTGTAGGATGAGCTATTATTGTTAAGGGAGGGTTTGTTTCTATAGATGTACAAAGATTCTAAAATTCGGAGTTCTGTGAGGTTATTGAATCTAGTTAAAATTTCAAACTGAGTTTTGTGAAGGGGATGGTTGTTTTCATTACTATGGTTTCTAATTGCGGATTGTGGAGGGCTACTGAGGGACGGTTGGTACGGACTGACAAGCCCAAATGTTGAGAAAGGCGCACCTCCAGTTGGAGTTGAGTGCTGCCAATATACGCAGCCTTACAGCTGTCGCACGTGTATTTGTAAACAACATTGGGGCATACAGTTTTGGGAATTCATCTTTGAACTTCAAAAAATTTGATAATTTAAGTGGGTTGACGAAGGCGAATCTAAAATTTATTTGGGGAAAACTAGACTTGAGCAGTTTGGACAATTCACCTCGAATACGCAATGATAAATAACCATAAAAAGGTAATTTAATATATCTGGTTTCTTTTTGTACTGTAGTTATGGGGAGTTTAGTATTAAAAGTGTTATTTAAAAATTTCTTTAATTGGTTATCGAATAGATGAGAAGGGTAGTAATTGTTAATAAAGTACTGTTTTAAAAATTTAAATTCTTCGTTTAACGAAAAGTAATCCGAACAAATACGGTAACTTCTTGTTAATAATGTTACTATAGCACTAATCTTATATTTATAAAACATACAACTTAAATAACTGGCTTGGGAACCAATTATTTAAGTTGTATGTTTTATAAATATAAGATTAGTGCTATAGTAACATTATTAACAAGAAGTTACCGTATTTGTTCGGATTACTTTTCGTTAAACGAAGAATTTAAATTTTTAAAACAGTACTTTATTAACAATTACTACCCTTCTCATCTATTCGATAACCAATTAAAGAAATTTTTAAATAACACTTTTAATACTAAACTCCCCATAACTACAGTACAAAAAGAAACCAGATATATTAAATTACCTTTTTATGGTTATTTATCATTGCGTATTCGAGGTGAATTGTCCAAACTGCTCAAGTCTAGTTATCCCCAAATAAATTTTAGATTCGCCTTCGTCAACCCACTTAAATTATCAAATTTTTTGAAGTTCAAAGATGAATTCCCCAAAACTGTATGCCCCAATGTTGTTTACAAATACACGTGCGACAGCTGTAAGGCTGCGTATATTGGCAGCACTCAACTCCAACTGGAGGTGCGCCTTTCTCAACATTTGGGCTTGTCAGTCCGTACCAACCGTCCCTCAGTAGCCCTCCACAATCCGCAATTAGAAACCATAGTAATGAAAACAACCATCCCCTTCACAAAACTCAGTTTGAAATTTTAACTAGATCCAATAACCTCACAGAACTCCGAATTTTAGAATCGTTGTACATCTATAGAAACAAACCCTCCCTTAACAATAATAGCTCATCCTACAAATTACAGTTCTTTTAACTAACCAACCGATTCTCATAGACATACCCTTTCTAATCCTCTGACCATCCAGTGTTCTCTTAGGCTTTGCCAAGTATGGAGGTGGATGTAAACATTGTGTATTTACCTATTGAGGTAATTTAATTTAATTTTAGTTTTTATAGTGATGAAACTTAAATGATTTTAATTTTGTATTGATGCAATTTTCATTTTTCTTTAAGGTTTTAATTTTAATGGTTTTAATATTGTATTGATGTAATTTTCACTTTTCACTTTTTACTTTTGTTTTAAGGTTTTAAGACTTAATTCACTGATGATGACAAAAGATTTGTCGAAACGTCTGAAGTACAAATAAATGAAAATGTTTGCCGTTGTGTTGATCCTTCTGTTCATCTGTAAGCTCCGTTTCCTTAAGGAGAAGTCAATAGCTTTGATATATATATATATATATATATCAGGTCATCCCATAAGTAATGTCGTTTTTTAGATCTGAAATTGAAGGACAAAAAAAACTCAACTGAAACTTTTTAATGTAGTATATATTTTTCATCGGAATCAATGACACTCTGCCAACGTCCTACAAACTTTTCAATGCCATGTTTATAAAATTCATGCGGTTTTGAGGCAAAAAACGTACAAAGACTGGTGTGCAGGTCATCTAAAGAAGTATACTGTTTCTCGTTAAGATAGTTTTGCAGACTCCTGAAGAGATGATAATCTGAAGGCGCAAGGTCTAGAGAATATGGAGGATGTGGAAGTTTTTCCTACCCAAGCTCCTCAATTTTTGCAGAAGTGATCCGAGCGGTATGAGGACGTGCGTTGTCGTGGTGGAACACGATTCCTTTCCGATTAAACAAAGAAGGTCTCTTTTCTTTTAGTGCAGTGTTCAATCGATCCAGTTGTTGACAGTAGACTTGAGCGGTGATTGTTTGGTTGTGTGGTAAGATTTCAAAGTGTATTACACCACCTTTATCCCACCAAACACTAAGCAACACCTTCCGAGGGTGAAGATTTGGTTTTGGCTGTGGTGTCGCTGGTTCTCCGGCACAAACCCACTGTCGACGGCGCTTAACATTCTGGTACAGTATCCACTTTTCATCACCAGTTACTAAACGGTGCAAAAACGGATCGTGGAGTTCACGGGAATGAAGAGCTGTGCTAATGTTAACCCGCACCCTCAGATTGTCGACCGACAATTCATGTGGCACCCATTTTCCTAACTTAGGCACTTCCCCGAGTTGTTGCAAATGTCGATGGATGGTGGCCGGGGATGAATTGAGTTTCTGGGCCAATTCTTCGACAGTTGTTGAACAGTCTTCTTCAAGTGCGGCTAACAGCAGGTCATCATCAAACCCAGCAGGGCGTCCAGAGCGTGCTGCATCTGTCAAACAGCAGTCACCATTCCTAAACTTTTGAAACCATCTTTGACATTTCCTCACATGCAGAATATCGTTGCCATAAACGTCCTGAATGTTTCGCGTTGCTTCAGTAGCACTATTCCCTTATTTGAACTCGTAAAGCATTATATGCCTGATATGCTTTTCTGATACCGCCATGTTTATGAGGGGTTCACATAAAGCAAAACACACGTCTTCACCGGTCAAGGTCTGTAAAGTATGTAGCGAAACACGATAGATCTCCTCTTAGATATAACCTTCGGAAAATTTATGCTTAAACCGAGTAGGACTAGTTTAAACTTAATCTATCGTAAAAAACGACATTACTTATGGGATGACGTGATATATATATATATATATATATACTCAACATCGCATAATAAATCATGATGCACCAAATTTATTTTATTTTTCCACAATGGGTCCCAGGGGACCCATTGCAATATTGCCTATTATTGCCTGTTACCGGGCTCCTGATGATTTTTGTTTTTAAGTATCATAGGATCAGAGGAATACATGAAATATCAATTGAAAACGATATTTCTAAGTAATAATTTATGAAACATAAATGACGCTTGGGTCCCCGAGGACCCATTTTGTGCATTTGAGGGTACTAATAATATATATATATATATATACACTCATTTTTGATCCGACGAGTATAATTTTGTGCTATTTGTACAGGGAAATAGTGATGACGTCATTTTCTATGTGCCGTTCACATGTCTTTCAGTCCGAACGTAGCAGATCAGTTTTGTATGATGTTGTTGTGCGAAGGGTGTGAGTTGTCCTACCTTACGGCAATAATTCAAGGTTAGTTTATCTATTAGGCCTTATATCTTTCCTTAAAATACATTTTTCTAGTGTATTTCGGTGTGCTTTGTTCAAATATAACCTTCATTTCCTGTGCAAATATAAAGAAATAAGAATTTGTTTACATTATTTCGGAGTCATATTTCGTCATATCAGGAACGAACTTTAGGTTATTAGCTGCGGTCAAGTGGGTGGAGCCCCCTTGTTAGCGTTAGGTTTAGTTAGGTTAGGTTAGGTTTAGTTAGGTTAAGTTAGGTTTAGTTAGGTTAGGTTTAGTTTAGTTAGGTTAGGTTTAGTTAGGTTAGGTTTAGTTAGTTTTCATAATATTTGGTTAATACGAGTATATTGCTATTCACATGACCAGAAATGAAGAAATACGACTCCGAAGTAATGTACAAATAATCATATTGCTTTCCATTTGCACAGGAAATGAAGGTTATATTTGAACAGAGCACACCAAAATACACTAGAAAAATGTATTTTTTATTTCAACTTCAGGCCATGTCATTTGCGACATAATTACCCATCAGAATAACATTGAAGGCCGGGTTAGTATTTGAAAACCTCTATATTGAAAATTCAAATTCAAATGTGTTCAAATGTGTATTTGAAGAGTGTTTCTCTCTTATTTGAACAGACCTGTTGATGTATGTATGATTTAGCAGATTTAGTTAGTTAAATAAAGGTTTCCAATTTTATTGTGATGTTTGGTATTTCTATGAATTCATGACAAAATTCATTTTAGCCATTTCACGAAATGACCAAGGTGGAATTCAGCCATTTCGCGTAATGGCTGAAGATTTTAGTCATTTCGCGAAATGACCAAGTGAAACAGCCATTTCGCGAAATGACTAAAAGTTTCAGCCATTACGCGAAATGGCTGGTTACACACTTTGACTGTAACATATACACTCCTGAAGTTCAATGAAAAATTTCCTCTAATTTTCATTGTTGAATCAAGTGATAGTAAATTATCATATTTTGTTGTGAATTAATAATACCTTACCATCCAGCACAAAAGTTTACAGCTTTTAATCACACACACACACACACACACACACACACACACACACACATATATATATATATATATATATATATATATATATAATATTTAGGAGAAATCCAATGACAAGGAGGAATGTAAATGCCATGAAAAGTCTTCTTTAATGCGCAACGTTTCGAGCAATACGCTCATCATCAGGCTAGATAATAACAATATGAAATTAGAATCAATAAATAAATGTGAACAAGACAAAATAATTTCCATAAAACCTATTCAGTAAAAGCAAATTTTAAAAAGACTAAAAGAAGAGGGTTAAATTCAAAGTTATAAAAATTTACATATAAAATTAACCAGAAATTTAAAAAGCTATTTTTAAATTACATATAGTAAATTTGAAATTAGTACACTGGAATAATTAACACTAATACAATGGAATAATTAACACTACGAACCTTTCAATGCTGGTTCCGAGGCACGAGTAATTTAAAACAAAACAAAACAGGAAACAAACTATGGGTTGGGCGGTTGGAGTTATAAGTTAGGGGAGGGGGGATTATAAAAAATTGGGGAGGGGGGAGGGGAGTCGGGGAGGGGGGTTTATAAAAAATTTAGAGGGACAGCTGAGGAATCCACGTTTAGAGAAGGGGTCAATGTTTTAATATAAAGAGATTCCAAAATTCTAAGTGAGTTAGGACAAGAATTACAACCGAGAATTTTAAAATGATCTAAAGTGACATCAGTTTTACATTTTATACTGTGTTCCCGAATACTGGAGGCTTCCTTTTTATTTAAAATTTTACCTGTTCGGCAACTTATTCCCATATGCGAATAAAATCTAGTCCTGAGGGAGCGCACGGTGCTGCCAATGTAAGTACCAAGGAGACACCTTGGGCAGGTAAATAAATATACAACACCGCTACGCAACGAATCAGGAGTTCGATCCTTCGCTGAGAAAAAGCTACCTAAAGACATTTTGTTAATAAATATAATGCGAAAATCAGTATGATAAAAAAATTTTCTTAACAACTTTGTAAATTTAAGTTTAAATTCTTTATTCATGGGACCCATTTCAGGTACCAGGAAATATTTTATATCTTTAGGCACTGAAATACAGGAAAGTTGAGGGCTATAAACATTATTTAAGAAAGATCTTATTAGTTTATCTACATATTGAACAGGAAAACTATTATTGGTAAAATATGATCTTAAATTATTAAATTCATCGTTGCGCATTAAAGAAGACTTTTCATGGCATTTACATTCCTCCTTGTCATTGGATTTCTCCTAAATATTAAATTGAAGCTTTGTAGAAGCAAACCGCATGACTATATATATATATATATATATGCGCATTTCCGCATGAGCGGAGTCACATCTCCACTTATCTTAAACTTAGTGGCACCGAACTGAAAATGGTGTAAGAAGTGTTTGGGACACAATTGAAAGTTCGAACAAGGGTCTTTGTTAAGTGTTTAAATCGCTAATCTAGCCTAACCTAACCAAGCCTTAACTAACCTTACCTTGTCAGGATCAACATATCTTTTCCAACAGTAAAAATGTTTCTAGATTGGTTTATATACAGTATATTTTTTTAATGTTCTGTGCTACCAAAAATATTACCTCCAAAAATTACTCCACTACATTTGTGAATTATCATACACTTCACCTCACTTATGCCTAGTTGCTTACACACAAAAAACAATATATATATATATATATATATAATATATATATATATATATACAGAGTGTCCCATAAGTCCGGCATCATAGGAGAAATTCATATTTTTCTATTTCTACAAACCATAATTCATATTTTTCTCTTTCTACAGGCCAGGCCATAATATCTGTGAGCAAGGAAGAACGAATCCAGATAATTCTACTCATACGAAATCGGAGTCAAAGAGAGGCCGCTGCTGAATTTAACAGACTGCATCCAGACCGCGAGCCAATAACACAGAGTTGTGTTAGCAGACTTATTGCAGAGTTTAAGGAAACAGGATCCATAGAAGATAAACCATGCAGTGGACCTTCAAGGAGGTCCACTGACGATGATACAGTGAGTGCTATCCTGGCTCATTTTAACAGAAGTTGAAATAAGTCTCTTCGGCGATTGTCCGCCGAGACAGGAGTGTCGAAAAGTAGCATCCATCGCATTCTTCAGGCTCACAAATCGCGTCCATATAAATTTCTGATCCTACAGAAATTAAGCGAAGATGATCCCGACCGGCGGATGGAATTTTGTGAATGGGCTACGGAACAATATGCTCGGGATGCCAATTTCCCGTCCACCATTCTGTTCAGTGACGAGACTGTTTTTTATGGAAATGGTGAGGTAAATCGACAGAACACCCGCTACTGGTCTCAAAACAACCCTCACTGGTATACCTCTTCAAAGGAACAAGGTGCATCTCGGGTGATGGTATGGTGTGGCATTTGGAAGGATCGCATCATAGGCCCCCTCTTTTTCGATGAACATGTCACTGGAGGCACCTACCTACGTATGCTCAAGGAAGAAGCATTTCCCAGTATCTTGAACGAAGAAGGAAACTTCCCAACATGGTTCCAGCAAGACGGCACTCCTGCACATTACAGCACCCAAATAAGGGTATACCTGTACCAACAATTCCCTGGTCATTGGATAGGACGTCGATGGCCTGTGGAATGGCCAGCGAGAAGCTCGGATCTCACACCACTACTTTTTTTATCTCTGGGGCCACTTGAAAGCGCTGGTATACGCAGAGAAAATTAGGAGTGTTGAACATTTGCGGCAGCGCATTATTGGGGCATGTAACACCATTACTCCTGGCATCATTCACCGTGTGCTTGCTGACTGGGTATCACGTCTGAATTTGTGTATTGAAAACAATGGTGGACATATTGAGCACGTTCTGTAAATAAAAGCTTTTGTTTTGCCTTTTTTTATTATTTTTCCTATGATGCCGGACTTATGGGACACCCTGTATATATATATATTATATATACATATATATATATATATATATATATATATATATATATATATATATATGTGTGTATACATATATATATACACACATATATATACAGGGGTTGGACAGAATAATGGAAACACTCGCATTTTTGGGGCTGTATTTTCTGATGTCATTAATGGCGTTATGTACTTTATTAAATTAATATGTAACTGCATATAATATTGAGAATGTTCATTTTGGTTTTTCATGTTCTTTTAAAATAAATAAAAATACAGTGCTTGGAAAAGATGTTACTGCCTGTGAAAGGGGCATGATAGTAGGAGCCCATTTGGTTGGTGTCTCAGTAATAAAATCACATAATTGTTCTTTTATCTCGAGGAACAGTCCTCAAGGTTATGAATACATACAAAAATAATCAAAAAAGAACATCAAATAAGGAATATAGTGAGCGCAAAGCAACACTCACAGAATGCGACAGAAGAACCTTATATGATAATTATGAGCTGTGAAGAATCAATCAAAGACTGTTGCATCAAAAATTTTTTGTTCAAAATTTAACAATAGTCCGCAAAGACCAGTGTCAGTCACAACTACGCTATGGGAACTGTAGTAAACCCTATTTTAACACCAACCAGTACCAAAGTTCTAATGAATTTGGAGTTGGGGAGAATAATGGGAACAATTCTGTGCTTATGTGGTGTACATTTTTTAAAAGTTCTTTCCATGTATTCATAACTATGGGATTGTTCCTCAAGGTGCAGGGACAATCACGCGACTTTTAATATTGAGACACTAACCAAACGGGCTCCGACTATCATGTTCCTTTCACAATCAGTAACATTTTTTCGAAGCGCAATATTTTTATTTATTCTACAAGACCATGAAAAACCAATATGAACATGTTAAAATAGAAGATGTTCTCAATATTATATGCAGTTACATATTAATTTAATAAAGTACATAATGCCATTAATGATACCAGAAAATATAGCATAAAAAATGCGTTTCCATTATTCTGTCCAACCCCTGTGTATATACAGGGTGTACATAAAGTCAGGATCTATTTTTGTGAAGCAATTGGAAATTATATGGAATTCAATCATAAAATGATAAAGTGGTAACATTTATTAAATAATTAAGAGTAGGATTCGACGTGACGCCCATCAGTATCCCTGCACAGCTCAAATCGTTCCGCAGCATTTCTAAACACATTCTGGAGCATTTGCGGGGTTATGTTATCTGCAGCAGTTCGTATACGTGTACGTAAGTTTTCAAGACTCGTAATCTTCGTCTGATAGACGTGCGATTTGATAAAGCCCCATGCAAAGAAATCCAAAAGGGGTTAAATCTGGTGATCTCGCTGGCCAAGGTCTGTTGCTTCCGCGTCCGATCCAGCGATTTGGAAAACGTCCATCTAGATAATCCTGAACAATTTTGGCATAGTGACAAGGAGCACCATCATGTTGATAGACGACGGTACTAACAATCCTATCCCCGTCGTCTATCAACATGATGGTGCTCCTTGTCACTATGCCAAAATTGTTCAGGATACCTAGATCTGGTATTCACGAATAACACGAACTTGATTGCTGATATAAAAATAACCCCAACCATTGTCTCAGACCACAACTTAATCGAGATATCAACAAATATGACGGCAGCATTAGAAGACAATACACATATTGTGGAAAGAAGTAAATTCGGGGCCTTTAACTTAAACTCGAAGACTATAAATTGGGAAGCAATCAGATCGCACATGGCCCAAATAGAATGGAGAACAATTTTCGAGAATAAAACAACTGAAGAAATGCTAAACAACCTTGGAGGAAAAAACGCTGAGAATTTTAGAAAAATATGCTCCGAAATCACAGCCAAAAGGAAAGAGGAGCTGGCTAGAAAGGCAAAAGAGAAGACTATTCCGCAAAAGAAAGAGAGTGGAGGCGAAGTTAGGAAACTGCGGAGATAATGACAGGAAAACAATAAAAGAAAAACTGAGGGTATCGATAGGGAAATACAAGCCCTGATTAAGGACCATACAGAGAGGGAAGAGGAAAAGGCGGTAGAAGCAATAAAGGAAAATCCAAAATACTTCTATAGCTATGCAAAAAGGAAAACAAAAACGCGCGCCGCTAGTGGGCCCTTAAGGACGGGAAATAATGAAATAACCGACGATCCAAAAGAAATATCTGATACATTGAGAGCTCAATATGAATCAGTTTTCAGTACCCCAAAAAGTGACAAAGCGATACCTGACATAAATGCATTCTTTGAAGAGGAATTGCAAGGAGAGTATATAACAGACTTTGAGTTTACACCAGAAGATGTAGCGAGAGCTATAGGACAAATGAAACTACATTCAGCTGCAGGTCCGGACAATTGGAACGCATTATTGATTAAAAACTGTAAAAATGAAATAGCTACACCTTTATACTGGATTTGGGGAAGATCCCTAGACACTGGGGAAATACCGAGCATCTTGAAAAGAGCAAACATTGTCCCTATATATAAAGGAGGGGACAGATCTCAAGCAAAGAACTATAGACCAGTGTCATTGACGTCCCACCTCACCAAAGTATTTGAAAGAATAGTTAGAGAGAAAATTTATGATTTCCTGGAGACACGGGAAAGATTCAACGAAAATCAGCATGGATTCCGGTCAGGTAGATCATGCCTATCACAACTAATAGAGCACTACAACAATATCCTAGATGCATTGGAAGGCAATGACAACTACGATGTTATATACACAGATTTTGCTAAAGCTTTCGATAAATGTGACCATGGTATAATAGCACATAAAATTAAAGACATGGGAATAACAGGCAAAGTGGGAAAATGGATCTACAACTTCCTTAGTGATCGTCTGCAGGTCGTCAAAATTCAAGGTATATCATCATCAGAATCGGAAGTACGCAGCTCAGTACCACAAGGGACAGTACTGGCCCCTCCTGTTCATTATCATGCTAACAGACATAGACAGCGGAGTAAACAGAAATAGTATAGTAACATCCTTTGCAGACGATACAAAGATCAGCAGAAAAATCAGCGATGTACATGACGTGGAGGCCTTGCAGAGGGACACGAACAAAATATACAAATGGTCAGAAGACAACAACATGTCATTCAACGCCGAGAAATTTCAGCTCTTGAGATATGGTAGAAAAGAAGAACTTAAACAGACTGCATATTATGCTCCAGATAGACAGGAAATTCAGAGAAGCATGAAAGCGATTGATCTCGGGATAATAATGACAGATGATGCGAAATTCGAAACACAAAATCAGATAGCGATAAATAAAGCAAAAAGAGTCGACGGACAGGTTCTAAGAACGTTCAAGAGAAGGGACAGGACAGTAATGATTCCCCTGCTAAAAACACTGATTATACCAAAACTTGAATACTGCTCAGTTTTGACGTCCCCATATAAAAAGGAAGAAACTAATAAACTAGAAGAAACGCAAGGGCATTTCACAGCCAAGATTGATGGCTGCAAAGAACTCAACTACTGGGAAAGACTACGTAAACTAAATCTGTACTCACTGGAAAGAAGAAGAGAGAGGTACATCATAATCTACATATGGAAAATGATCGAAAAACTGGTACCAAACCTAAAACTAAACCCAATTATCATTCAAACAACACTGGAAAATAGGAAAGGCAGAATGTGTAGTGTTCCAAAATTAAAGGCACGACAAGGGACCTCCTCAACCCTGAAGGAAAATAGCTTGGTTGTCAGGGGGCCAAGACTTTTCAACCAGCTTCCTAAGGACCTCAGAAACGTAACGGGGGTCAAAGTTGAAGTCTTCAAGAAAAGACTGGATGCCTGGCTCAGGACAGTACCAGATGAGCCGGGCGTGCCTGGCTATGTATGGTGGAGAGCGCAAGAAAGCAACTCGCTCCTCCACCAGGCCAGACATAGAGGCGGGGCCACCAGCTTGACCTCCGTGTGAAGAGAGACCAACGCACGAAACAACATAAGGCATAAGGCATAAGTATCTAAATGGACGTTTTCCAAATCGCTGGATCGGATGCAGAAGCAACAGACCTTGGCCAGCGACATCACCAGATTTAACCCCTTTAGATTTCTTTGCATGGGGCTTTATCAAGTCACACGTCTATCAGACGAAGATTACGAGTCTTGAAAACTTACGTACACGTATACGAACTGCTGCAGATAACATAACCCCGCAAATGCTCCAGAATGTGTTTAGAAATGCTGCGGAACGATTTGAGCTGTGCTGTGCACTGTAGGGTGGATCGATTTTACATTTTTTTCGATTTCCATATTCTAATAGACAAAAACTTGCGCATACATGAGAGAATAGCCTCTGCAAAATCTTAGCTTAATAGGTAATCATCTTCTGCCCCCGGCAGAGCGATGAAAATCATATTTTAGTAGTCAAAAACGTATTTTTCTTATAATTTTTAAAATATCAATATGCATCAAAATTATTCCTAATAACTATAAAGTCGATGAAAAAGACCTCATATGATCGTTTTTCCAAGCGCGTTGTCCTACGTTAATATCTTTTGCCCCCGGCAACAACGTCAAATGTTGAAAAAATAGGTAATTTATATACATATTTTCAGATCGGCTCTTTGTCTTAAATAATGCATTTATATATTTCCCATAGCATTTATATCGTTGCTTAGGCATGAAATAACACACAAAATTTTATGACTCTAGAGTAATATCTTCTGTCCCCGAGAAAAGTCTAAATGTGGATTATAATTACGTTAATGCGATGTTATAAGTACGATAAGTACTAAGTACAGCTCCTCGCTTGCTAATTTTATATAATTAGCAACACAGAACTCACCACGAGGAGGTGGCTGTACGTCGAGTTCCACCCTATCCAGCCCCAATCACCCTTCCTTTGGCTGCATGTCGATTTACATACGGTAATCTTTCTTAGAATCAAATCGTGGAATTTTTGTTCGGGAGTGAAGACGGGAGCGGATGAATCCGTCCCTCTCTTCTATTCCACTTACACTGGCAGAGGCTTCGGTTACTAATTTGATGAGTCTCTTGACCGCTTGAGTATGACAAGGGAATAGTGGGATCAGTCCATCAGGCTGGTCTCCCATCTCAACAAACTCTTTTATTCGGGTATCAGGTATTGTTTTTGTAACGGGGGGTTCGGTCACCTCAGCCGTTTGCCAGTTGATCATTTCGTAATAGTTTTGACTATCGTAGAGCAGCTCAGGCATGGCGAAGGCTCGAATTTCCCCCGCTGGTGATTGTTTTGATCGTGCTTTTAATATTCTTCTCCATCCCAATTCTCTTATGTGTTGCTCATCGGCATGTAGCATGGAGATCAAAATATTTTCTGGGTGAGCAAAGAAAGAATTTCTACGGAGGACTTTGTTGGCGATTGTCTTAGATCTTTGAGGCATGGTCTGAGAGAGACGCATCATTTCGAAAAAATGTTTTGCGCTCTCAGTGAAACTGGAGTTTTTCTTTATCTTAAACCAAATTGGTGCGTAAACTGTCATAATGAATCGCACAATTTCGTTGAAGGTGCTGGAGGGTTCACTGGTTGAAACATAGAGGCGCAGAAATCTATTTGCTGTTGTCAGCCACCTGGAATGCGCCATCTTACCTGGATTTCGAGCCGCGAGAGCTGAAGAGCAGCTACCGCTCGACACTGCTCTGTAGATGCCTAACAAATATTTTTGGTCAGTGCTCAACTCGGCATCATCTATGTCAATGTCGGGAGATGGAATGGCATCGAATTCTGTAATTGGAAGTTTTTCGCAGTCGTTCAGTTGTTTTCCAACTGGTCCAGTAAAGCCCATTGGCCCAGTTGTTTTGCCGTCCAAGTCTTGAATGAGGTGTCGCAGTGATAATTCATTACCGTGTAATAGGCATATGATCCACTGAACTGGCCTTTGTAGTTTCATTTCAATCATACGAATGGCTCCACCCTCTCGACCCGTGTTCACTGCGGTACCATCACAGCCGATAGCCACAATGTCGTCCGTGCTAATATTGTTAGTCTGCTGCTGCTGCTGGCAGCACTCACCAGAGATGACCTTTAAACCCTAGCCTAGAGTCATAAAATTTTGCGTGTGTGTTATTTCATGCCTAAGCAACGATATAAATGTTATGGGAAATATATAAATGCATTATTTAAGACAAAGAGCCGATCTGAAAATATGTATATAAATTACCTATTTTTTCAACATTTGACGTTGTTGCCGGGGGCAAAAGATATTAACGTAGGACAACGCGCTTGGAAAAACGATCATATGAGGTCTTTTTCATCGACTTTATAGTTATTAGGAATAATTTTGATGCATATTGAAATATTTTAAAAATTATAAGAAAAATACGTTTTTGACTACTAAAATATGATTTTCAACGCTCTGCCGGGGGCAGATGATTATCTATCAAGCTAAGATGTTGCAGAGGCTATTTTCTCATGCATGCGCAAGTTTTTGTCCCTATTAGAATATGGAAATCGAAAAAAATGTAAAATCGATCCACCCTACTGTGCAGGGATACTGATGGGCGTCACGTCGAATCCTACTCTTAATTATTTAATAAATGTTACCACTTTATCATTTTATGATTGAATTCCATATAATTTCCAAGTGCTTCACAAAAATAGATCCTGACTTTATGTACACCCGGTATATAAAATTTAGTGGTGGACCGGATATCCGCATTATTTTTAACATCCGCATCCGCACTTCTGACTGCGGATGTTATGCGGATATTACCTCTAAGAAATTATGCAATTTACAATTAAATTAAATTAGCTTATAAAGTAGCTTATAAGGCCCAGTCATGCACATTTCATGTAAAGTATTAATTATTAATGAACAAACAAATATATAAACCTCAAAATATAAGTCCTGGTAACACAGAAAATTGAATGAAACTTGTTTCATTGAATTTTCTGTGGCTGAAACTCTTGAGAAAGTTATTATTTTTATCATAATGAAAACATTAATATTAATTTTAATTCTTATGCATTGCCTGCCATAATAGTAATATCATGAAATTTGAAAAATTATGTCATATATTCATAATTCTATATTATATTGATAGATTAACTAAATATCCGCATCCGCATCCGCGAATATTGAAATTAAAAATCTGCATCCGCATCCGCAGATATTGAAAAACTGACATCCGGTCTACCACTAAATTATATATATATATATATATATATATATATCTTCCTTTACCTTATTTGACCTAACTTTACAACCTTAAATGTGTTTCGTGTGGTGATTCCTCAATTCAAGGAGATCATGCTCATTGCCACGCCTTTCGAATGAAGGGGAAAATATATAACCTTGATGAACCTTGGTTTTATATATATATATATATATATATATATATATATATAGGGTGTCCCATAAGTCCGGCATCATACGAAAAATAATAAAAAAAGCCAAAACAAAAGCTTTTATTTACAGAACGTGCTCAATATGTCCACCATTGTTTTCAATACACAAATTCAGACGTGATACCCAGTCAGCAAGCACACGGTGAATGATGTCAGGAGTAATGGTGTTACATGCCCCAATAATGCGCTGCCGCAAATGTTCAACACTCCTAATTTTCTCTGCGTATACCAGCGCTTTCAAGTGGCCCCAGAGATAAAAATGTAGTGGCGTGAGATCCGGGCTTCTAGCTGGCCATTCCACAGGCCCTCGACGTCCTATCCAATGACCAGGGAATTGTTGGTACAGGTATTCCCTTACTTGGGTGCTGTAATGTGCAGGAGCGCCGTCTTGCTGGAACCATGTTGGGAAATTTCCTTCTTCGTTCAAGACACTAGGAAATGCTTCTTCCTTGAGCATACGTAGGTAGGTGCCTCCAGTGACATGTTCATCGAAAAAGAGGGGGCCTATGATGCGATCCTTCCAAATGTCACACCATACCATCACCCGAGATGCACCTTGTTCCTTTGAAGAGGTATACCAGTGAGGGTTGTTTTGAGACCAGTAGCGGGTGTTCTGTCGATTTACCTCACCATTTCCATAAAAAACAGCCTCGTCACTGAACAGAATGGTGGACGGGAAATTAGCATCCCGAGCATAAATTATGGTTTGTAGAAATAGAAAAATATGAATTTCTCCTATGATGCCGGACTTATGGGACACCCTGTATATATATATATATATATATATATATATATATATATATATATATAAAATGCGCCTGGGTGGTGTAGTGGTTAGCGTTGCTGACTACGAATCCATCGGCCCCGGGATCGAGACCCGGTAATAGCGGGCAGCGCGCAGCAAAACCCAGTTGTTCATTCTCTACACAATGAAGAAAGTGGTTGGTAGATAAATGGGTACCCTGGGAAGCCTAGTGGTTAAAACGCTGGGCTGCTGGTTGGGCGTGGTTCGGATTCCACGTTAAACTGTAGGTCTAAGATGGAGTGAAAAGCTTGACCTTCGTCAGAATGAACAATCCGGGCGGAAGCAAAACCAAGGTTAACCCAGTTGTGTATATATATATATCTTGGTTGAATGGTTTGTTCTTAGGGAAACGTAGTTTAGCGAGGAATAGGAGGACGAAAAGATGGTGCATGTTTATTTACAAACGTTTCGGAAAAGTTCAATTTCCATCATCAGTGCTAAAAAGTTTAAAATCAAATAGAAATAAATAAGTATAACAAACAAAAACAAGCAGTATATTTAAATGAACATGCGACAATTATAAACTAGCAAAATTCCTAATTCCCTTTTCGACCCCCCTTACCCAAAACGAATATTCCGTCACCAACTCTTACGAATTTGCCAAAGAAATTTTGACCATAAATAATTCCAACAACCTCCACATGCATAGTTTCGACATAGTATCTCTCTACACCAACGTTCCAATTAAAGAAGCCATCGAGATCTGTATTAACAGCCTTTTCGCCAACAATCCGAACACAGTTCTGAACTTAACAAAACAAGAATTTACCAAACTGCTTACACTTGCCGCTTCAGACACTTATTTCTTTTTTGACCAACAACTTTATCGACAAACGGATTCATTAGCCATGGGATCACCCTTAAGTGCCACTTTAGCTAACATCTTCCTCAGCCATCACGAAATTAACTGGCTACTCCATTGCCCCACTCATTATAAACCACACCTATATAAAAGATACGTTGATGACACCTTTCTCCTTTTCCACAATGCTAACCACGCTACCCCTTTTCCTTAACTGCCTTAATTCCCAACATAAAAACATTAAGTTCACCAAAGAAGACGAATCCAATAACACCTTACCCTTCCTAGATATTACAATAACTAAACAAAACAACAAATTCAGCACTTCCATATATCGAAAACCTACGTACACAGGCCCAGGTACTAATTTCCTAAGCCACACCCCTTTGCTATATAAAATAAACAGTATTAAAATTTTAATCCACCGCGCCTATCATCTATGCTCTTCGTACTTATCCTTCGACCATGAAATAGAATTAATTCATAATTTTGGCATTAATAACTCCTTCCCAAAACATCTGTTACAATCTTTAACCAGAAACTTTCTTAATAATATTTATCAACTCCCCCTTAAAGTTCCCACTGTTAAAAAATACTACAATATTTTTCATTTCCCTATTATGACCACATCAGCCACAAAATACTTTCAGAACTCCATCTCCTACTCACCCTGGTTTACCCACAAATTAAATTTAATTTTGTCTTCACCAACAACAATAGTATCAAATCTTACCTTAACCATAAAGAAAAAAACACCCCAACCACTTGCTTCGTCCACTATCTACGCTTATAATTGTGTTCGCTGCAAAGCGAACTATATTGACAGTACCAACCACCAATACCAAACAAGAGTGGACGAGCATCGTGGTATTTCCACTAGAATTTAGCAACCCTTGAACAAACCCTCGAAATCAGCAATAAGGGATCATTGCCACCTTCACAACCACCCGTTACTTCCCTCCAATTTCAAAATCATTAATTCTGCCAACCAACTAATAGACCTCCGCACACTTGAGTCCCTTTATATACTTAGTATTCAGCCAACCCTCAACGACTACAGTTCTGCTTTCAACCTAAACATCGCCAAATAAACTCTCATATAAAAAAGAAATCCTCCATTATTCCGCTTGGCTGGCTCCATCTTTCTAATATGGACTTTTTCAACAAGCCAACCATTCCCAATCTTCTTTACAATTAGTCTTTCACAACGTTAGCAACCTGGTAAGATCCCCCCCCTTAATTCTGATTCACCTTTTAACCGTTTTATAGTTTTTACTTAGTGTCCTCACTCTTATACTTTATATTATTTCATTTTTAATCATTTAATTTTAATTTAATATATATTGTAACCATTGTCGCATGTTCATTTAAATACCCGCAAGGGGGTTCTAAGCTCGTGCTCTTGAGTGCTCTTTGTGCTCGTTTGTACATGCTTGTTCCTGGAGGTTTCACGTGCGCCCTCCCGGCGCTAGCACCCAAGGATGATGGGGCTCGACCCTGCAGTCCTTGTCATCCTTGGTCTTTTTCCACTTCGACTGTCCCCTCCACCCTTTCTTTTTCCTCTGTCTTTCCTCTCACTTTTTCTTTGTTTTTCTGCCGAGATATGCCCTTTTAAATAGAGGCGAATCGGTTCTTCCCGAACTTAAAAAAAAAAAAAAAAGTTCATTTAAATATACTGTTTGTTTTTATTTATTATACTTATTTATTTCTATTTGATTTTAAACTTTTTAGCTCTGATGATGGAAATTTAACTTTTCCGAAACGTTTGTAAATAAACAGGTACCATCTTTTCGTCCTCCTATTCCTCGCTATTCCTCGCATGCACGGTCTGTGTGTATCATAAAAAACCTCAGGGGGACCATTCTGAGTTCATTCCCATCTTGAAACGGACATGTTATGTGCCTTGAAAAGTGGACGCTCAATTCTGCCAGTTGAGGTTTAAGTTTTGGTTTTTGGCTAAAAATATAAAAGTTACCCCTTTTTCTTTGATGTATTCAATCTGACGTGAAGGCAGTGAGTCTTGTGCTTATATTGAGGTTCTAAATGTAGCAGGATTAGGCTGCTTTAAACCCTAGATCCATATCACAAAGCTGGATCCTGTCTGCTTTGCAGATAGCTCGTGAGGGAAGCTATATTTATGGGACCTCTTTGCGAGTGACCCGTTGCCCACGTCGGGCTAGCATCATGAAAAAGAAAAACTATGGTATTTGTCATTTTACCATTATTAATTCGGACTATAGTGGGTTTAATTATCCCAGAAGAGTTCCTTGTTCCATGCACGGTCTGTGTGTATCATATATATATATATATATATATATATATATATATATATATATATATATATATATATGATACACACAGACAGTGCATGGAAAAAGGAACTCTTCTGGGATAATTAAATCCACTATAGTCCAAATAAGTAATGGTGAATAACAAATACCATAGTTTACCTTTCTCATGATGCTAGCCCGACGTGGGCAACGGGTCACTCGCAAAGAGGTCCCATAAATATAGCTTCCCTCACGAGGTATCTGCAAAGCAGACAGGATCCAGCTTTAGGACATGGATCTAGGGTTTAAAGCAGCCTAGCACTGTCTGTGTGTATCATAAAAAACTCAGGGGACTATTCTGAGTTCATTCCCAATATATATATATATATAATATATATATATGTGTGTGTGTGTGTGTACATTATATATCAGTGGCGATCGGTGACAATTATGTATAGGGAAGCATGCATAGCCTATTTTATATATATATATATATATATATATATATATATACACACACATCGGGTGTTTATAAAGTCCCTATCTATTTCAGTGAAAACGTAGCATAAAGGGTAAAATCCAATAACAATATAATAGAAGGCATACATTTAATGAATACTTTTACATTGGTCAAACTGGCAAGACGCTTGAATTACGTATTAAGCAGCATAAATACAGTATAAGAACCGGCCAGGAATCTAACGTCATTTTCATTCACGTAAGAGATACTAATCATCCCATTGACTGGAAAAATGCCTCCAAATTAAGTTTTAGTAAATCTATTGTTAGTAGAAATATACTTGAATCGAGTGTGATTAAGAATAATGCTGATTTTGTTCTTAATATTAGCCCTGGGCTTTATAAATTTGACTCGTACATTGTTAGAAAGGTGGTGTATTATTTTGACCGCATTCTTGTCACTTAATTGTTTGCTTTAATTAAATAAATATTATTTTAATGTGTTAACATTTTTATGTGTACATTTTAATTGTATTATTTCTTTTATATAGTCTTTATGTACTTGATAGTTTATTAGACTTTTGAAGAGGTTATTTATTGAAAAAAATTTTAGATTGTTTTCAGATATTTGGAATATTCTGGAAGGAGCACGTGACGACGATTGATTGCACCATGTCTTTTGTTTCCTTAGATTCTTGCCACTTAATTGCCTGTTTTAATTAAATACTATTTCTAATAACTGTTATAATAATTTTTGTTTTCTGTACATGTTAATTGTCTAATTTCATTTATAGTTTTTATGTATTCAATAATTTAGTAGCCTTTAGTTTAAGTTATTTAGTGGGAAAAAATCTTTAGTGTTTTATTGTTTTTTAAATTGAGTTGCCGATTGGGGAATTTTTCGCTTGTGTATTTAACTCATTTACTTGGCAAATTCTGTCTATTTCTTTCTTGTCCCTGAAGATGTGAATATATCACGAAAGCGCTCGGATTTCGTGTTTCTTTTTCATTTTCCCTGTGGTTGTTTGCTTATTAAAAAGATCACGTGTTGTTCTGTGATTTTACTGTATATATATATATACACACACAAAATATAGCTTCATTTATACAATTACACTTATTGCACGCCATCATTATCTGTCAAAGAAATAAAAAGACTGCAAAATCCAGCCAAAGATCATTGAACGCTCTGTAACAATCACAAATCAAATAAATAACTGAACACTGTTAAAAATGCGCTCGAATTATATTTGAATTTTTGCATTTGTAGTGGAGGGCGAAGAGGGTGGAGGAGGAAGAGGATGGGCAGTTGACGAACGACATTAACCTCAATATAACAACTTCACTTTGATTTACTCGTAATTAAGCAAACTGTAATTACAATTAGCTTGTATTTATTCTTCTAAAAATATATTTGGTAATAATTGCCAGTTATTTAGTCATTTAATGCTATACTGTAAGCTCATTAATTAAGCGCTTTAAAATGATTCCGTGAGCATAATAGCAAGAATAAGCAACTCTCTAAGTTGCTTCCACGATCCACGTTTTGCCTAAAGAAATGAATGCGTTATGGGTCTGTGTTTCCATCGGTGAATATTTTTTATTCTTTTAAGACAATATTAATTCATCCCCAAGTTTTGCGATCAATAATTTTATTGTATATCATTTATTACATTTATACTATCGTATAAGCAGTGAAATTATCGGTGAATTGATACAATTTTTATAAAACGAATATAGTAAGTCAAGCAAAAGAACAATTCTCAAGGTTGCTTCCACTGGCGCCCGTCTCGACACAACAAAATTATTGCTCTCCCCCTCCTTTTTCAATGTACTGATTTGAATTTCGAGCTTTTTGTATTAAAAAAGTATTTGGAAGGAGTATAGCCTAGTGATAATTTATCATAATTTTATCGTCATTAATAGTGTTTAACAGCGCTTATAATCATTTAAGTGGGGAATCAATGATTCCATTGCTTCCATAGACCGAACGCCACTGATATATTATATATATATATATATATATACAGGGTGGGCGGAAAGTAGCTCCATATTTTGGATTGGTAAAAAAATACGTATATTATCCATTTATTTCAGAAGAAATAATATGAAAAGGTAGGCATACATGGTAGGTTTTCTCTAAAATTCAATGTGGGCTCCAACTCTTTCCACCAGCTTCTGGAGCCGCCCAGGAATGGCGTCCACTGACTTTAGCAGGAACTCGGCGGGATGGAGGACATGACTTCCCGAATTCGGTCCTCAGTTCTTCCAATGTCCTCGGTTTGGTGCGGTAGACTTCTTCCTTTACCCACCCCAAAGAAAGAAGTCGCACGGTGTCAAGTGGGGCTCCTGGCTGGCCATTGATGTGGACTACGTCGACCAATCCAACGCCCAGGGAAGTGGGCATCCAGCCACTCACGGACAACAAGAGCGAAGTGCGGAGGGGCGCCCATCTTGCATAAATATCAGATCGTCGATGTTCTCCCATGTGCTGACAACGGCCAGACCTCGTTTCGCAACATAGCAAGGTACCGCTCAGCATTCATGGTGTTGCGCAGCAGGAACGGGCCCACAACCTGATCTGAGGTCATACACCCACCACACCGTTACATGAACCGATTCTGCCGTTTTTCAGCGGTAACCGTGCGAACTTCTTTCTTTGGGGGTGGGTAAAGGAAGAAGTCTACCGCACCAAACCGAGGACATTGGAAGAACTGGAGGACCGAATTCGGGAAGTCATGTCCTCCATCCCGCGGAGTTCCTGCTAAAGTCAGTGGAGCCATTCCTGGGCGGCTCCAGAAGCTGGTAAAGAGTTGGAGCCCACATTGAATTTTAGAGAAAACCTACCATGTATGCCTACCTTTTCATATTATTTCTTCTGAAATACCAATCCAAAATAGGGAGCTACTTTCCGCCCACCCTGTATATATATATATATATATATATATATATATATAGAGAGAGAGAGAGAGAGAGAGAGAGAGAGAGAGAGAGAGAGAGAGAGAGAGAGAGAGAGAGATTGTAGATACTAATCGACCAGGGAAGTACTCTAGCGGGAACGTTCGGCAGGAGACAGGGGGTGCTTGAACTCCCGTTTCTCCTGTCACTGTCCTCTTTAGCTGATCTTTTTCCGTGTCTCATCTAGCCCGTGAGCAGTCCAGCATGCTCTCAAACACACTCTCCCTCTATTCTTCACTACATATACATGCATTTAACACACTACACAATCTTTTCAAAAGTTATAAAAAATAAAATGACATTGTGACCCTCGGAGACGTTGATTTTGGCTCTCGCTTATAAAGGGGGCCATTTTTGCGGGCACACACCCTTGTCCTCACCTTTCTACATAATATATATATATATGTGTGTGTGTGTGTGAACCTGTTCGTGGTTCGGGGCGTCGGTCTCTCTTCGTCAGGAGGTTAGGCTGATGGCCCCACCTCTAAACCTGATTTCATGTAAGAGAATTGCACGGCTCATCTGGGATTGCCCTGAGCCAGGTGCCTAGTCTTTTTTGAAAACGTCTATATGAACACCGGTTGTATTTCTTATTTCCTTTGGTAACTGGTTAAATAGTGACAACAAAGCTATTTTCCTTCATAGTTGAGGACGTCCCTTTAGCTTGGGAACACTACACAATATTAGGGTGGATCGATTTTACATTTTTTTCGATTTCCATATTCTAATAGAGACAGAAACTTGCGCATGTATGAGAAAATAGCCTCTGCAAAATCTTAGCTAAATAGGTAATCATCTTCTGCCCCCGGCAGAGCGATGAAAATCATATTTTAGTAGTCAAAAACGTATTTTTCGTATAATTTTTAAAATATTTCAATATGCATCACAATTATTCCTAATAACTATAAAGTCGATGAAAAAGACCTCATATGATCGTTTTTCGAAGCGCGTTGTCCTACGTTAATATCTTTTGCCCCCGGCAACAACGTCAAATGTTGAAAAAATAGGTAATTTATATACATATTTTCAGATCGGCTCTTTGTCTTAAATAATGCATTTATATATTTCCCATAGCATTTATATCGTTGCTTAGGCATGAAATAACACACACACATGCCTATTACACGGTAATGAATTATCACTGCGACACCTCATTCAAGACTTGGACGGCAAAACAACTGGGCCAATGGGCTTTACTGGACCAGTTGGAAAACAACTGAACGACTGCGAAAAACTTCCAATTACAGAATTCGATGCCATTCCATCTCCCGACATTGACATAGATGATGCCGAGTTGAGCACTGACCAAAAATATTTGTTAGGCATCTACAGAGCAGTGTCGAGCGGTAGCTGCTCTTCAGCTCTCGCGGCTCGAAATCCAGGTAAGATGGCGCATTCCAGGTGGCTGACAACAGCAAATAGATTTCTGCGCCTCTATGTTTCAACCAGTGAACCCTCCAGCACCTTCAACGAAATTGTGCGATTCATTATGACAGTTTACGCACCAATTTGGTTTAAGATAAAGAAAAGCTCGTTTCACTGAGGGCGCAAAACATTTTCGAAATGATGCGTCTCTCTCAGACCATGCCTCAAAGATCTAAGACAATCGCCAACAAAGTCCTCCGTAGAAATTCTTTCTTTGCTCACCCAGAAAATATTTTGATCTCCATGCTACATGCCGATGAGCAACACATAAGAGAATTGGGATGGAGAAGAATATTAAAAGCACGATCAAAACAATCACCAGCGGAGGAAATTCGAGCCTTCGCCATGCCTGAGCTGCTCTACGATAGTCAAAACTATTACGAAATGATCAACTGGCAAACGGCAAAGGTGACCGAACCCCCCGTTACAAAAACAATACCTGATACCCGAATAAAAAAGTTTGTTGAGACGGGAGACCAGCCTGATGGACTGATCCCACTATTCCCTTGTCATACTCAAGCGGTCGAGAGACTCATCAAATTAGTAACCGAAGCCTCTGCCAGTGTAAGTGGAATAGAAGAGAGGGACGGATTCATCCGCTCCCGTCTTCACTCCCGAACAAAAATTCCACGATTTGATTCTAAGAAAGATTACCGTATGTAAATCGACATGCAGCCAAAGGAAGGGTGGTTGGGGCGGATAGGGTGGAACTCGACGTACAGCCACCTCCTCGTGGTGAGTTCTGGGTTGCTAATTTTATAAAATTAGCAAGCGAGGAGCTGTACTTAGTACTTATCGTACTTATAACATCGCATTAACGTAAATTATAATCCACATTTAGACTTTCCTGGGGACAGAAGATATTACTCTAGTCATAAAATTTTGCATGTGTGTTATTTCATGCCTAAGCAACGATATAAATGCTATGGGAAATTATAAAATGCATATTTAAGACAAAGACCGATCTGAAAATATGTATATAAATTACCTATTTTTTCAACATTTGACGTTGTTGCCGGGGGCAAAAGATATTAACGTAGGACAACGCGCTTGGAAAAACGATCATATGAGGTCTTTTTCATCGACTTTATAGTTATTAGGAATAATTTTGATGCTTATTGAAATTTTTTTAAAAGTATAAGAAAAATACGTTTTTGACTACTAAAATATGATTTTCATCGCTCTGCCGGGGGCAGACGATGATTACCTATTGAGCTAAGATTTTGCAGAGGCTATTTTCTCATGCATGCGCAAGTTTTTGTCTCTATTAGAATATGGAAATCGAAAAAAATGTAAAATCGATCCACCCTACATGATTCTACCTTTCTTATTTTCTCGTGGTCTGGATAGTTATCGGATTCAGCTTGAGATTAGGTACTAGTTTCTCTATTATTTTCCATGTGTATATTGCGGTGTACCCAGAGGCGTACTAAGCATTTTGCCGCCCCTAGGCAGGGAAATTGTTACCGCAGTGGCTTATAGTTGCGCTATTTGATATCGATAGTTTGCTATTACAGGCTACTGTTCTGTTTTATTTTAAAACTTATTTGTAAATCCATTTAGTTTGTTAGAGCTTTGTAAGTTATTTGTCTTCTATTTTTGTTTTCTTTGCCCTTTTTATGTTGAAATACGACAAAATTTGCCGCTCTCGACAAGTGCTTACTCTGCCTATATGTAAATCCGTCTGTGGGTGTACCCCTCTCTTCTTTCCAACGAATATAGATTTAATGTACGTTGTCTTTCCCAGTAATTCACTATTGTATGGTAGTGAAATTTTTTTGAATTTCTTCTGGCTTAGGGAATCGTTACTTTCTCTTCCCTTATTTTTACAGGCTCTCAGTATCTGTCCCGTAATTGTTTTTGCTTTGTTTGTCGCTATTTTATTTTGTGTCTTATATTTCGCGTCGTCGGTCATTACAACTCCAAAATGTTTTGCTTTTGTGTTTCTTTGAATTTTCTGTCTATTTGGAGCATAATATCCTGTTTCTTTTAGCACCTCATTTTTTTCATTCTTAAGAGGTGAAAACTTTCGGTGTTATTTTTCATATTGTTGCATACTCTGTTTGTGTCTGTAGGCAAGACTTTCACATCTGCGTTTCTAATTTTTCTGCTGATTTTTAAATTGTCAGCAAAGGACGCTACTTTGCTGTTGTTGGTTACATCGTTGTCCATGTATGCTAACATGATAATGAACAGGGGTGGGGCTAATATTTTCGTTTGTGTTACTGAGTTATGTACTTCCCTGGATTTTAATGACTTGCTGACGTTCTCTGAGGAAGTTATTGATCCATTTTCCCACTTTGCTCATTATTCCCATGTTTTTTATTTTATCGTAATCACACTTGTCGAATGTTTTAGCAAAATCGTAGTTTTCATTTTTTTCAAATGCCTTCATGATAGTAATTGTAATAGGCACGATCTTAAGACTTGATCGAAATTTGTGCTGGTTCTCATTGAATTTTTCCTGTCTCCAAAAGGTCATAGATTTTTCTCTCAAATATTTTGGTGGGATGAACTGTCGATAATACTGGTCTAAACGCATTCGCAAAAGAAATTGCGAGCCCATTTTTTTAATAGGCTTTAGAGGTGAATGGGAAGCAAAAGTGAGCAGTTTCTTTTTGTTTTTATACTTATTAATTTCCCACTTGGCTTTTATCACTTCTCTAATATGTGTAGACATCGAATGACCCAGTTTTTTACAGTACTCTACGCTGATTTCTTAAATTCATGTTTCGCAGAACTTCCTTCACTTTGGGTATACTGCCAGTATTGGAGAACGTTCAGGGCGGCCGTCCACAGGGCGACACTTCTTCGGCCAGTTTTGAATATTTCGATCCATTCGTACACGCTCCGCTGTGGTAAAACTTGATCACCATACTGTCCAGATAATTTTCTGTGAATTTCAGCCCCTTTTACGCCCTCAATTTATATACTGTATATGCGACAGCACTAATGAGGGTTTTTTGACCCTTCAATCCAAGGGCTGCAGCCGCACCGCTCTTGTAGTGGCTAAGCTACACTAGGCTCTCTAATGATACCTAACTCAACAACCCAAAAAAGCTGGTTTCAAAGCGATAGGGCCTCAACCCAAGGGTTGAGAGGTCAAACCTTCAACCTTCATTTAGTGCTGTCCGCATTAATGCATCCTATCACCTTGCGGTCTAATTAGAGAGGTTAATCTCATAAGAAAGTATATATATATATATATATATATTCTATATTCCATTGGGAAATTATTTAAAGAACACTGATCACCTTGGAAATGGCACAAAACACGTCATTTTCGAAAGTGGAAAATCAATCTAAACTTGTAAATTTTACCATATCATTTTAGGGCTCAAACAAGTGGAGTTATCCAAACTTTTAAGTAAAATTGTGCGTAATAGAGAAATATATTTGTAGTATAATACTGCATTTAAAAGGTTTATCATAAAAACCTGGGCACATATACCGCATAAGCAACATCTGATTCTTTCATTCTTTCTAATCCAGTGTTTAATTAGAAATAGCTGCAGGAAGTGAATATATAGAAGGAAAAATCTCCCCCATCTCGAAGTCACGCCAAATACCGATCGAAACTATTTACGTGAGAAAGGAGTACATCATAACACTCGAAGTGTAAACAAAAATTAAAAAGGAAAGCACCAAGATAACGGGCTGACTTTCGGAAGGCAACATGTCAATCACGGAATGGACATTTGGGGAAGTTATTTTCATCGATGCTCCTTGCGAATGCATGAAACTAGTAGTATGGGCGCAAAATGTTAGAGTGCAATGCAATTGCGAATGTTGATCAATGTTGCAAAGGGGGTAGGGGCTATGCAACTATGGGGGAGGGGTTATCACCCAAGCTGCAATGAAGGGGAACTCCCCGAGCATGCAGGGGGAGTCCACCTAACCACTTTGGGGAAGTGGGACGGCCTCACCCCCCCAAAGGGGTATACCTAACTTAAAAGAGAGAGAAGGAGCGAGGAGTGTTCGCCTGGCTCCTGCCAGACGCATATTGAGAGTTCATCGGAGCGCCTGCTGTCTTATAAGTTCCTAATCAGCCAGTTGGCTTAGAAGGCTTCTTAGAAGGCGTAAATGGCTTGTTCAGGTGTACATTATTAGGGTTGAGTTGCCAGATTGCGCTATTTAATTAATTAAAGCATATTTCCTCGACAGTTGGCTTTCCGCCACTTGGCGTAAACAGCCAGTTGACGTAGAATACCTAGAAGGCAGGTGTATATATAGTAATTACCTTTTCAGCTGCCAAATTGCGCTATTCAGATATTCTTGACAGTTGGTTTAGAAATCCGTCAGTCGGATTAGAAGGCCTAACCAGCCATTTGTTATACATATAATTAAATAATAATATCGTTTATATATACACAACCAAAAGAATTAAATAAAGCACCATTACATCATTCTGTTTATTTAGACGAACTATTGGAATCAATTTCACGAAATATATAGAAAATAGATATGCAATCCTATACAAACGATGGAATATATATGATCAAAAAATACTACAATATATTAAATAATAAAATATATTTAAAATAATATTAAATATATTGAAAATAAAAAATAATAATACACAAAACGAAGGAGTATAATCAACATATTAGTACAGGAAAAGAAAAAAAATATATATATATATACAAAATTATATTAAATAATTAAATATATTCAAAATAAATATACATCAAAATACTTTATGGTTTACTGTGCTTAACTAAAACATTAAACTCACACGTAATCGAGTCTACAGTTACATCAATATTGCTTTGCACTACGCGGTAAATACGATTTAGCATAACTTCACCGCTCAAGTTATAGGGATACCTATACTCGATATAAATGGCTTTCATATCGTTCAATACTATTCTTTTGCCCACTTTACATTCGGTTGGTAAGTTATCTTTAAAATACACTCAAAAGCACGCACAAAGAGGGCATCGTTAGCCATCACGTCATTATTAAATACAAATTTATAAACACTCCTTTCCATTCGAGGGTTTTTTCTTACCGACCCGATCTTTTCAATCGTGAACTCTTCTTCACTCTGCATAGCGGAAATTGAAATAATCTTCCAAGTCGTAACGACAGCTACTCATTATATAGAGATACAACTCTTCAGGGTGAACAGTATAGGCGAGTTCTCCCTGTACCGCTCAAGTCCTTTGTACCAAAGTTCGGGATATTTCGAAGAGTCTAAACCTTTTAAATAAGCATCCAACTGTAGACCATTCTCGCCTTGTTCATTCCTACATTCGATAAATCCCTCGAGCATAGCGGTGTATGCGAATTCAAGAACCGTGTCAAAATAAATCATACCCGTAACACGAGCGTCTAATATAGGCTTCAGCTTGCGGAATCCGACGATTTCAAACATTCTGTCGAGGATGAATCGGTTTCGCGTAAGGACAGGAACGTTATTATCAGATGCATTCTTCCACATCAGTCGTACATCAATGCATGGCTGATCGTTATTTATACACAACGTACAAACAACGGCATATGAGGGGGCATCACTAATCTGTTCTCTTCTTGTACCTAAACCTGCAGGTATTTTCTAACGGTCGCCAACCCACTTCTCAACTATCACGAAGACCCTATTCATCTCCTCAACACTTAAATAAATAACATTACGTTTATCGGAGTTTGCTTGCCTGCAAATCGTTTCAAGTACATAGTTAATGGTGCCAGTTTCACGCCTGAACACGCGCAATGAATTAGTCACGGACACATCGTACGCGGCATTGAGAATGCTTCTCAAAGGAAGTTCCATCGTATTCGAGGAGTGCGCGTCCAGTCGGTTCAAGCTCTGAGATGACTATGAGCCACGGGTGGGCGGATCGGCTCGACGGGAGGAGCGAGTCACACCATAAGCTGATGAAACGTGTACGGAGCTGTCCCGACGTGAATGCTTGTATCCCATTATAGTGAGTAGGTGTTTTGAGAAATTTTCCGATACATGAAGCAATATTGGTTTTAATGTTTTATCGTTCCCATTCCCCAGAATAGGCACCAGATATTTTCGCTTAGTGGGAATTTCACGAACTAAACACATTTTATTCACAAACCGGTGCACTATTTGAGAGAAACATGTTACCGTATTTATCCTTTTTGTTTAACGATCGATACTTGTCTCTAAATTTTATAAAAACTCACACAGGCCTTTAGTCACAACCTCATTACGAACCTCGTCATGATATATATGAATGTAGTGGTAAAAGTATTTTAGATTGTCCATGATGACAAGGTTTACATTATCAGCCGCAGGGTACGCGTACTCGGTATGATGCAATATGAAATAATACCGCCTGTCACACACTAATCAACAAAACACATTATCCATATCCGTTGCTTCTCTTCTGCACACGTTGTTTCTTTCACCTCACGGTGTATGTACGCTTTTATACAGTTTAGTCCTACAACGTAGTCCATTACGTCGTTTGTGCTGCGAAATCCGGCAATATTCTCGCCAGAATATCCATAGCGTATTTGAACATCTTGTTCCCTCGCGCGATTCAGTGTATACTTAAAAGTATCAAGGGAAGGGGGGTAGGCAGTCTTTCAGTATTCACCACATCTTCCGACTTTACCGAATACCACTTCATAAACGTCGAACACGCAATATCAAAAGTCTACGTGAGAAAATACGCGTCTGAGCTCCAGGGTTTGCAGCGGCTAACTGAGCACGCAGGGATAGAGATATGCTCAGGTAGTGGCAGAAGTCACGTGACCGATCTTAAAGTGGGCGGAGCTTAGGATTGTACACACGCACGCACGCAAAGGAGAAAATGAAACCCTAATTGAAACAAATATCGTATTAAATAAACATATCGTTAAGAATATATATATATATATATATATATATAAACAATCAAGGATTAAGGTAGGTATTCAAAGGGTACGGTATCATAGTACCAGGCACCTAGTAACGTTTCTTATAGGTGTTACGGCATACCTTCTTGCCACTAAGTTCCTTCACACAACCCAGTTTCTGCGCCCGGAAATTGTGGGTCCCCACAGTCAGTTGGGGTGGATGGTGGCCCTCATCTTCCAAGCACACTAGATCCTTCAACGAGTCAAAGTTAACGACTCATCGGTTGGCATGGTTAAGCGTGATACCCTTAGCCTTCACGATATATTTCATATCCTCCCCCACTCTCAACCGTACCCCATAAGTTTTTGGGTACTTTATTATGTAAGTATTACCTACATTCACGATCTCCATAGCCTCTTTATCAGAAGCGTTGGTATATTCTCAGACTTCACTATAACTTTGTGCCAAATGAACGTTCCCTTTGCCAGTGTTCTGCGCAAATTTCCCCCAAAGACTATTTAGACACAACTTTGCACTAAAGCGCTTGCCAGGATTCTTAACAATTTGGGAGCGGTCAAGTTGTATACTTTCATGGACATGGTAACGCTGAATATAAGCCGTTTTTTCATCTTCGGTATCAACTCCTCGCGGATACCCATGCTTCTACTTTATCCTTCAAACAAGCGTTTATATATGGCGTGAAAAGGTTGGGTAGCTTCTGGAACCTCCACACCTCATGTATCTTCAATATTCTGTATCCATGGCGAACAGCTAGGTCCAGCTCACGGTTTGTATATACACCTCTGATCTTACGCTGATTGGTTGTATGATTACAATCCCCATTGTTTTCCTCTGCGCACTTGTGATCTATAACGATGGGTAAGATCGGCATCAATAAATCGCGAGGGGGAGCACGTCTATGAAAGAGAGTCCAAAGTAGCGCTCAGTCAAGTTAGCTGAGAACCCCTCGATGGTTGGCATGGTCGGGCCCACCAGTTTTTCAGGTGCACCTACGGGGTACGGATTGTTCTTCATCACGTAGGGATATAAAGAACAGAAGTCGTAGTAATGGACCTTCACCCCCGGAAAGTATAGCTCGAATGGGCTTGTACGCCCGTCAAACAAACTGTCACCGCATTTGAAGGGTTCCAACACCATTGAATGTTTGATGGCCCTTATTTCTTCACGGTACTGGCCATCTGTTTCCATCTGTGCATCATACTCATGCTCCCACACGATCTTGTGAGTGAACTGGGAGCCTATAAGTTGATCGCGGTTACGGGTCCATGCGAGGCTGTCGGTAGGGAATCTTCCATGGAGTAGGGTAGGTTGATTTTGGAGCTGTGATCTTGGACTAGCCTAGATAGAAAGGTATTAAAGTATAAAAAACGTTGCACTAACTGATATTTGTGAAAGTGATTGTATTTTTTGAGGATTGTTAATTATTTTTAAGTTGTAAAATTGCCGAATTTTACGCGTAAAATCGCGCGCGCGACATTTGCGCAATGTAAACAAACAAAATATCGGACCTTATTTCATCAAAATAATCAATTAAAATTCGGCTTTTTTAACAAAACGATGCTTGAAACTTATTGTAACTGCATTATAGATGTTTATTAGTGTATTATTTTGTATTTTTTAATGATATTTACCTATAAAATGTGTATTAAATTAAGTTATTTTATGATGCGTTCATTTAATTGTGTTTATTTTCAGATATTTCATAAAAATGGGTAAAAAACGGAAGTCTGCAGTGTTAACTCGGTGATAATGCCAAAAATTTCAGTGGCCAGCCTTCCCCTTTGGATAAAACAGAGCCTCCTACCCTCCGCCAAGTTATTCAGTACAGTTATTTCCTCCAAAACAGCCACCCGGACTTGAAAGACTATGATATTGCTAAAATGATAGCAAAGGGTGTGATTGAGATAGATCTGGCAGGCAGTGAACCCGCGGCTGCCCCTGTATGAGGAATATTATGTAGTGAAATTGGTGGATAAAGTGTGCTTCAAGAAAGCAAAAGAGATAAACAGGAAATCTCTTTCTACAGTCCAGGAGCAGAATCTGGAGGAAAAGCTGGATAAACTTTTTGACATTTCTGCTTGCACCTGTAAGCTACCTGTTCGTCCCTGTGATGACAATGCTGTGAAGTGCAAGAAAGAAAATTGTCAAACACAGCACATAATCTGCACTTGTCCTCCCAGTAAGAAGGTAATGCTATTATTTTTTTAACTTTTAACTGGCCTAACTTAGTGCGATTAGGTGCCTTTTAAATGGAAGGAAATTCAATGCTTGTAATTGAAAAATATCCGCATTTTCCTCCTGTAATCTTCCTTTCTCCCCCTTGGTAATAGAAATTAATAATCAATTTTTTTTCAGGATTTTATCTCTTATTTTAGATTCGCTATTTAATATACTTTAATATTTCAGGTTCCAGTAGGAGAGGGAATACTTGAGAGATCAGAGGGCCAAAATAGGACCCAAGGGCTCTTTCCAGCTGGGATCTGTGGATAAAGCTGCTGTGAAGAGAGACCAGAGGGCTGCAGCTGAAGCAGAAAGATTACAGAGCCAGATTCAACAGCAGCAGGAAGTGGATTTGGCCACTTTTGCCTCCACACCTTCACAAG
This sequence comes from Bathynomus jamesi, assembly GCA_023014485.1. Taxonomy (NCBI): domain Eukaryota; kingdom Metazoa; phylum Arthropoda; class Malacostraca; order Isopoda; family Cirolanidae; genus Bathynomus; species Bathynomus jamesi. The sequence continues at coordinate 1,000,697 of JAJOZX010000030.1, forward strand.
ATATTTCTTTTGAATCCAGCTCAGGAGAATCAGGAGAGGTTATATATTTTTTCTTATATCTTATCCCATTTTTACCAAAATTTATCCCTACCTTTTGTCCCTTTTTCCCCCCTTTTTTCACCCATTTTCGCTTTAGTAATTTATTATTTTTTTCGCCCATTTTCGCCGACTTTTTACCTGAATTTTTACCCATTTTTCCCCCCTATTTTCCCACTTTTTTCCCCCTATTTTCGTTTAAGTAATTTATTCTTATTTCCACCCATTTTCGTCGATTTTTACCCATATTTTTCCCTACTTTTTCCCTCATTTTCACTTTAGTAATTTATTTTTTATTTTCATTTCAGCCATCTGGTGGTGAAGCTGAAGAGTTCAAGCCAAGGAGGCACCCAAGTGTAGGTTACAGCTTTTTGAAAACCCCCAGATATGCCATGGAACTGATCAGGGGTGATGTTTCTTCCAATCTTGGGGCAAGTCTTGCTAATGCCTTCCTCCTGCACTTACAATCTATGGACCTGCTTAAGCCTGGCCTTGATGTGAAACAGATAATAGTTGATAAATCGAAAATGGACAGGGAAAAAGCTGGAATGAAAGTGAAAAGTGATGAAAAGCACAATGAGGGTCTGGAAAAGTTAGTCTGTATTGGGGTTGATAGGAAAGTTGACAAGGACACTTTGCTGTACAGAGAAGTTAAGGATGAAAATGGGGAGACTAAGCTGAAGAAAGGAAAGGGACAAGAGCACCATTTGACTTTCACAAAGGAGCCGGGAACTGAAAGTGGAACATATCTTACTCACAGAGTCATCCCAATTAAAGGTGCGACTGGAGTTCTTCTTGGTGAAGAAGTTACTAGTGTCTTGGAGGAGTTTAACAGTGTTCATACCCTGAAAGCTGTCCTCCTTGACAACACAAATACAAACATTGGCTGGGAGGGAGGCCTTGCAACTGCTCTGGAAAATAAAATTAAGCGGAAATTGCACACCATTGGCTGTTCACTCCATCAGAATGAGCTTCCTTTCAGAGCTGTTTTCAAGCATCTTGATGGCAGTACCAAAAGTTCCACTGCTTTACCTGGTCCGCTGGGAAAACTCTGTGAAGTTGACTACCAAGATTTGCCACAAGTGGAATTCACCAAACTCAGTGGCCCCCCTGGATGACATGGAATTTGCTGAGGAGACACTGAATGATCTCAGTAGCGACCAGAGGCTTCTTTTGGAGTATGTGCTTGGAATTTCCAGGGGCAAAATCAACCCAAGATTTGCTGCCTGGAAAATTGGACCATTAAACCATGCAAGATGGTTGACTTTGTCAATTAGATTGATGTGTCTGTGGACCAGAGGTGCTTACCCTCCACAACTACAGGATAAGCTTTACCAGGCCATCAAGTTCATTGTGGAAGTGTATGCAGTCAGTTGGTTTGAGATCAAAAGGGACAGCAAGTTCCACAATCAGCAGCTATACATCTTCAACATGATCCAGAGGATCAAGCAGCAGTCTGAAGAAATCCAGGGTGTTGCTTTCAAGAACCTGAAGTACAATGCTTTTGCCTTGCTGCCCGAGAATGTGCTGTACTCTATGATGAAGTCTGATGACTTGAAAGTGAGAGAAGCTGCTCTCAAGAAAATTCTGTCCATCAGGTAAGCATTTATTAATTTAAAAAAATGTGAAAAAAAAATTTGATTATGGGGATTTATTTAATAAAAAAAAGGCCCGAGTTCTATAAATCCCCATAATCGAATTTTTTTTCATATTTTCTTATCCCAATTCCCCCCTTCCCCTCTGGTAATGGAAATAATCTTACCTTCTTTCTGAAAAAAAATTCGATTGGGGGGATTTATAGAACTCGGTTTTTTTTTTAAATTTAAGTTTAATTTAAATCAGCAATTCTGAGACTAATAGGGATTAAATCTTAAACTGGAATAAAAAATAAATTAATTATTATTCTTTCAGAAGTGGGAAGCCAGCCAAGAAGAAGCTGAAGAAGATCACAGCCATCAACATTGAAGCTACCCACTGGTCAGAACTAATCAACCTTTCTCAAAGTGGCATCTGTGAACCTGCTCTCACAGAAGACTTTTCTGACCAGGGGCTTCAAGAAGCATTGCTGAATGGCACCAAGCTGGAGCTGCCTGATCTGCCTTCACATTCTCAGTGTTGAAAGGGCCGTGAAGCTGACATCTGAAGCTTCCCATACTGTTTATGGACTCGAATCAAGGCACAAACACATTCTGGCCAAAGCCCTAATCCGCCAGATGAGGCCTTCCTTTGCTTCTAAGGGCTCTTACAGTGAAAATTATGATGATCTTGGGATCTAAATATGTCTATTTGACTCTGTACATGTTTTTTTTACTTTCTTTCAATAAAATTGTAACTTTTTTCAGGATTTTTTTATGAAAATAGCATGTTTTTTTCGGCCGAAAATTGCGAAAATGTGGTATTTTTCGGTACGATTTTTTGACGATTTTTGAAACGGTTTCCTAAAAAAACGGTTAAAGCTAGGGATCTGAAATTTTTTGTCAGTTATTATCATATTAAGCCCTGACTATCTCGACTAGTCCAAAGTCGATATCTAGAAAAATGCGGAAAATCAACCTACCTTATCCATGGAGGTCCCCTGTGACGGCACCTTCAGGCCGCGACATCCATGCCACCAACAGCCGTTAAAGGAGTGCACAGTCTTCTCACCAGTAGTTGGATCCTCACTTAGACCATCAACCCAAGAAACACGACCATTGACTTTAATGGGTACTTCACCCGTGTTGCGGGCGTGTTTTATGTATATCCCGGTCTGTTGCTGTATGAGCCAGTAAATAGCCTTGTGCCCATAACTGCGGGGATTGTTTCTGTGAATGACGGCTAAGGTGTCTTTAGGCATGAAGTTATTCTTGAACACCGTAAAACATAATGAGGCGATCGTGGTTGCGACCTGCAGCGGATCGCATTTGAAACGGGTTATGTACATCCTTCTAAAGGCCTGGAAACATACTCTAAGCACGCGCACATCATTCACGCAATAACGTTCACATTCATCAGCTATATTTTATGGACTAGGTTCACTAAAACTGTCGTAGTACTGTCAAATTCTTCACGCTCACTATCACTCATGTTGGTGTAGTTAAAGTAATATTTGGGTGGAGGTAGTCGTACGTAATTTAAAGTTTCGCTAGTGAGGAATGTGTAATGGAAATACCCTTTTGAAGCTTCAGTGGCTACGCCCATGACCTTGGGTAGCTTTGCTAATTTACAAGGTGTGAACAGCAGGGTGTCTTTAAACTGCACATTACCTCTTACCTGCATCTGTATTAGTTTGTTGCCTCTTTTCAAGGGACCACCTATAAATATCGCAGACGACTCGTGTTCAAGCAACTCCTTATAAAGGAACTCTGTGTCAAATTTTGCTCCGTTATGGGCGAGAATATACACAGTAATTTTTTTTAACTTGTCCGCTAACTTGACAATATAGGATACCAAGAGTTTCACAGGGCTGTCTTGTGCAAGCGTTTTAAAAACGTTTGTCCGTTTACCACATTTGTGACACTCATCACACTCGATCTCCATGCACTCATCACAGATAATCTGGCTTACAAGTAAATGTAAGCCACTTTCGTGTATGTTTCTATATCGTAGTACACGGTTATACAAGGGCTATCTTTAGGCTTATCATCTTTCATATAACATCAGCCTTATATTTTTCATGACATGCAGAACTGTGAATTTCATCGCAGTTATGCTTGAAATTCCCCCAATTATCCTTCATGTGAAATTGTGAAATATACCGCACTTACAAATCCTCATTTTCCTGCAAGTGCCAATTCATTTATGGAGTTCAAAGCATTTATTATTGAAAAATGTACGTCTACACACATTACATTCCCTCTTCTCAGTTTCAACTACATGACTTTCACATTTGGGGCTTTCACACTGCTCACATACCATGTAGGATTCCTTACAATGTTTCACTATATCATCCGTAAACTCGAGACATCCCTTAACCAAATCGTGATGCCTTCCATATTTTCGACTTTTATCATAACTAGTGTAGAGAGTCCTTATATTACGGATGGAGAGATACGATGTTCCTGACAATCTAAAATGAGTAGAGGTCTTGCACGATCTCTCACACAGCTTTTAAAAACATACACAGTCCTACGACGATCATCCATTCAAAATACAACTGTACGAACATTCATTTCCTGCTCTACCCTTCTCAGCTCTTCAGGACCCATATTAGACTCAAACTCAAGCTTACAATCTGAAGCCAGTGTACGGGCACGCTGCACAACCGTAGGCAGCCAGATATTATACGCGATTGTATTTAGCACAGTGAACATATGAGATAAGACTATTGCTATAAAGCCGCAACCACGATCGACGTTTAAATGCTTTCTGTAAATAGAGTGAGAATTGAAATTTAGAGTATAAGGTGTGGCACTATGACCCGAAACCCGAAATACTCTGTAAATATTCACCATGAAGTTGTCCATATTGAAGACTGTACTACTTTCATAGGCCTGCATTATACGGCCCAAGATATATTCTATGTCTACAGCGGCTAAGCGTCTGAACGATATTACTACCCAAAAATCATCTACATTCCCGTCATCTGACCCGAACCTGAAGGACAACCTCGTCCGGACTTCACGTTCGTCGCGATTCTGAAGGGCAAACTCCACAATACGTTGAACTACGCGTCGCATTCCAACGCCGTTGCTATAAAGAGATCCAGCGTCAACCCTGACCACTTACCGATTTCTAGTCAGGGCAGGGGTGGGGATAGCGGTGCGCACCATCTCGAATGTTATACCTTTCTCCATAGCACGAGAAGCTGCTGCTGATGCTGGTGTGGAGGAAGTACCCGGAATTGAACAGGAATAAGGGGGTATATTTGTGTCGTAAGACGTAGAGGGTTGGGGCTCTATTACTGGCGGTCTAACAACCGGCGCAATCTTGGCACGCTTTATACCTGACGTGGAGGGTTCTTCATCATGCTTCCGCTTTGAATTGTCGCGTGCTACAGGTATCGCTCGTGAGGGTTCGTCAGCGGGGATGGAGTCTGTAGCTACACGGTCATCGGGGTCATCTTTAATATCGATGAAGGGGGGGGTGTACATCGTCGTCATTCACGGTTCTGTGGAAGAAGAAAAACAAAAATATAAGGAGCAGCACTTAAATTTTGTTATATTTTGTAAATGACCAACTTAAGGGTGTGACGTGTTAGAGATGGAATCTGTAGAAAAATTCAGGTTCACAAGCCCCTCCACATGTATTATATCTGGCCCTACAGGATGTGGTAAAACTGTGTTTATGCATAAAATCATTAAAGATACGGGGAGATGTTCTCAAAATTTGTGCATAAAGTAATATGGTGCTATTCGACTTATCAATCAGTGTTCAACAAGTACCAAGATGATATTTTGTTCCACAAAGGTGTATATGACGTTAATTTGTTAAAGGGAAATGAGCATACAGTCATTGTAATTGACGATCTCATGTTGGAAATGGATAAAACGTTTGCTGAGATATTTACAGTGTTCTCCCACCACCTTAACATAAGCGCATTCTTCATCAATCAGAATCTATTTTTCAAAAATAGATACATGCGCGATATGTCGTTAAATATACAATATCTTGACTTAGCGCGCAACGTAGAGGTGTGTCACAAATTGAGGTATTAGCCAATCAAATGTTCCCGAATCAGCGTAAGGAGTTTTTGGAGGTTTATAAAGAAGCCACAAGTCAGCGTTACGGATATTTCCTTTATGACCTTCACTCGTGAAACACGTTTAGGGTGCTTCTAAGAACGAATATATTCCCAAACGAGCCTGAAACGGTGTATATTCCAGAATGACAAATAGGTTGAAGAAATATCGTGAATTAATAAAAATCTATCAACGATTGCCTCGGGCACAGGAACAGATTTTTGTTAAAAATATCGATTCCGACTTTTTAAAATGCATCTGTGAAATGTCTTAATGTTATAAAATGTAATGTGCCAATGAAACCCCGTCAGAAGGCTCGCTTACGGCGTTACAAGAACATAATACGTGCGCTCGCTCTTGAAAATCAAACTGTGGGGAAGAAAAAGCGAATTATTGTACAAAGAGGGGGATCATTCCTCCCCATCTTATTTTCAGTTTTGGGTCCTTTACTGACTAGATTAATATAATGAAGAAAGTGGTAGTGATTCCGCACGAGGTGTATGCTTCATTGCAAAGTTCAAAGATTCCAGACACGATTTTAGAACCCCGTAAAAGTAGGCTTAAAAGAATGGAAAGCGATTAGTTAGCCCTATTAAACAGTGAAAAGTCACCTGATGAGAAAATGATTTTGTACCAAAAGGCTCTGCAGAAATTTTTTCATGAGTACCAAGATTATAAGAATCCGACAGAGCAACGCTAAGCATGGTGACGTAGGACCTGGGCCCGACGTTACAGACGACAACCAAAGAAAACGGAACGCAACTCAGCGAGCATGTATTTAAAAAACATTATCGCACATACATTGAGGAATCAAGGCATAAGACTTTAAAATCTATTGAGTGAGGACCTCGACATACAGTGGACCGATACAGGCGAAGTCATTGTTGAAGAAACGATGGTACAGGGATTAAATATCGTCGACATTGTCCATGATCAGGTGAGAATGTGGGACTACGACTACAAGAAATAAATGTCCCCAAAACATTGATAGGAACTCTGAATAGTTTAAAAGACTTGGAGCAAGTCTCGCATGTGTCACAACTGAGTACGCTATCACCCCCAACAGTAGCATCTCTGAAGAGGAGAAACAAGAGAATAAACGGCCAACCTTATCCACGTGTCTCTAAAATACATATTAAGAAAACGCTATTATGACATTTCTAAACCCGCCTCTTATGGTGGCGTTAATAGACTGTACAGAGGTGTTTACAATGATGGAGTAGGGAAAAAAGGTGTTGAGAGGCTTTTGCGGGAGCAGGATGCTTATACACTTCATAAACCGGTGAGAAAAAGGTTTAAAACGACCAAGACAACAGCGGCTTCGAGTGACTCTATTTGGCAAGCAGATTTAAGAGACATGCAAAGATATTCAATGTATAACGACGGCTACCGCTACATCCTAATCATAATATATGTATTCTCTAGATATCTGTGGCTAATTTCTCTGAAAAATAAATCGCTGAAACAGTTGCTAAAACTACCAAAACGTTAATGTTGAAAGAAGACAAAGTTCCTGGCTCTTTTTGTACGGATATGGGGAAAAAATTTATATACCGCGCTTTCCAGAACGTGCTGACAGAGTTTAATATCAGTTAGTACACTAGCAGTTCTATACACAAGGCCTCTTTAGCTGAAAGAGTTCAATATACCATAAAGGAACGCATGCATCACTATTTTGCACATAAAAACACATACAGATATATAAACGTTCTGTGGTCATTCGCATCGTCATACAACCGTTCACACCACTGTACGATTGGTACAACACTTAACGAAGGTTTAGAAATAGGTACGCGCACAGAGGTGAGAAGAGATGGAGCATCGCCACCACACTCTACACGTTTCAAAATCAATGATTCGCGAAGGGATTTGAGCAAGGATGGCCACGTGAGATTTTGAAAGTTTTGCTATGAGACTTAAAAGCGAGATAATGATGTATTACGTTAACGATTTGAATGGGGAAGAAATCGCAAGAGGCTTTTACCGCGAGGAGTTGAAGAAAGTGGCATTTAACTTATGAAAAAGTGTGTTTAAAATTGGAAAAATTTTAGGAAGCAAAGGTTCAGGAAAGAGAAAAATGCACCTGGTGAAATGGCTAGGGTACCCAGAAAGCTTCAACACCTATATAAAAGCTGCTGCAATAATGAAGCTTAAATAGTATGCAACATGGCGCCTAACCACTTCTATGTCACACTCCCATCCTCTTCTCTCTCTGTACATCTTAACAACACCCTGGCCAACTTTGTAGCAGAACTCCATGGGCCCATTGAGTTGGAACGTAATTCGTACGAAGTTGGTGTTTGTGAATTCCAGCTAACCACCAAATTTTTAACTCTTGAAAATGAGCAGATCATATTTCTGATCCTTAGAAGAGTCGATGAGTGTGAAAAATTAGGCATAACCTTAGAAAACACTATGCGATCAGTCCTGTTCGGTGAGGTACAGTACTATAGTTCATATGTAACACTAGGAATCGGTCATTATGACACAGCCAGGGACATTGTGACGGTGTTAAACAAGAGTCTTGAAAAGTCGTACCTGACAAACGATTTACTTTTTGAAGTCGTAAACATAGACACGCTTGCATGCACGTTGAAGTTAAAATCAACGCTTAGTACAAATGTTAAAGAAAAAGGAGCTGTTCACAATTGTTGCCGAAGATCGATATGGTGTAGCCCTCGAAAGAGATACCTTTCACGAGGCACAACATGACTTGTCCAGCTTAATGTATCAGTTGAAATTGGGGAAGTTGTGTGAAAGCTACCCATCCCCAGACATGTGCTATATTTACACCAATATCATGGAGCATCAATTTGTTGGGGACACCCAGGCGCGCCTGCTGCGCATTGTACACATTCCCAACCATAGAGGGAAGAGTTTCAGCATTACATATGAAAAGCCCCATTATGTGAATGTTGCGACTAATCTATTAACCAATATCTCAATATACAGGGTGTACATAAAGTCAGGATCTATTTTTGTGAAATAATTATTTTTTTCTATTTTTCTTTTCAGAAGCCCTTAGAATGAATACAGAAGAGCGTGTGGCAATAATAATTTGGCGAATCGAGGGAAAGAAATACAATGACATCAGAGAGAAGTTTAGAAGGAGATTTCATAAGCCGGGGCCAATAGACAAGACAATACGAAAATTGGTGAACAAATTTAAACGAACGGGATCTGTAAATGATGAAGCAAGATCAGGACGACCGTGTATGTCAGATCTTACCGTGAATGCAGTACGCGGAATTATCACTGAGGAGCCACGTACGTCCGTTCGTGCTGCATCACACAGACTCGGCCTCCCGACGTCATCTGTGCACAAAATTCTGAAAGTTAATTTGCAGAAGAAAAGCTATCATTTGCAGGTTTTACATGATTTACATGAGGAAGATTTCCCTCGACGAAGTGCTGTGTGTGCTGATCTCGTAGAACAAATCTGGAGTGATAATTTAATGGACAACATTCTCTTTAGTGATGAAGCCACTTTCCATACGTGTGGAAAAGTAAATCGCTATAACTGTCGAATTTGGGCAGATGAAAGACCGAATGATTTCGTCCAAAATTGGGAAAGAGACTCACCTAAAGTTAATGTCTGGATGGGTTTAACAAAATCTAAGGTTTATGGTCCTTTTTTCTTTGCTGAAGCTACAGTTACGGGGCTTATTTATCTGGACATGTTGCAGCAATTCCTTGAACCTCAGCTGAGTGGGGATAGGATTGTTAGTACCGTCGTCTATCAACATGATGGTGCTCCTTGTCACTATGCCAAAATTGTTCAGGATTATCTAAATGGACGTTTTCCAAATCGCTGGATCGGACGCGGAAGCAACAGACCTTGGCCAGCGAGATGACCAGATTTAACCCCTATAGATTTCTTTGCATGGGGCTTTATCGAGTCGCACGTCTATCAGACGAAGATTACGAGTCTTGAAAACTTAGGTACTCTACCAATATGATCTGTACCTGGATACTATTTTGTTTTCAAATCATCAATGTCCAACTTTGCTTCGCACCCGTAATCAATAGTGGCTACATGGTCTAATTAATGGCTACATGACGTTCTCTCTCTCTAAATTCTCAGTAGGAGACATATCACATTACTTTGCTTTCTCCTTCCTCAACTCTAAATCTGTCCGATGACTCAACCACGCATTATGAGACATCTGTTTTATCTATCCCACAACAGAAGCAGGCAGGAAAATGGGGCTAGGTAATACTAAGCCCCATTTGCCTCGGGAAGATGAAAAATTTGCTTCGCGATATAAATAGAATTTTCCTCGGAATGTGAAAAATCTCAATTGTTTATTTCTTTATTGTTTTATACCATACAGCTTTACGTAAAATACAATACGATTAACATATGTAATTGCATACTCATTTTTATTAGATCCTTCAGGGGTATATTTATCAACATAAATACGACCTAATGGTTTAGATAAATCATTTGTAGATATTTTAATTAAAGTATTAGGGAACTGAGCAGTTACTGAATCACCTAATTCACATACCTGTTTCAATCTACGATACATTCTAAACTCTTTAAAAGGTGAGAACCACTTTGTTCTTGGATGATTCATTACTTGCTCTGCACTATGAGAGGAGTCAATATTAGGTTCAAACAAAACACAATGTGGAACAATTAAATATGGAGATGGCGATATCCCTACATTAGGTCCCTCCAATCTTTCCCTCCCCCCCTTCTTACGACCTATTGAATCTTCAAAATTAATCACATATCCAGACATATTAAGTTCTGGAATACTATGAAATGATACACCTGTTACTTGATAATAATTAAATTTTAAAATGGTAGATTTAGACTCATTAGTTAGAAGATCCAAACACAAGGTATAAAACCCATCACTATTAACACCAAAAGTATTTTTAGATAAATAAACAAATTTCATTGAAGCTGTAACTATCTTCTCCTTTGAACGCCATTTAGGTTTCCTTCGAGGAACGTACTTCCTTTTTCGAGGAACAAACTTCCTTCTTCGATACATCTTGAACAGTAAATAATACACGTCACTCCGATGCAACACCGACGATAAGACTGAAGCTTAAACAATTTGTGGATCTATTTATAGATTCTCATTACGTCATGTTATAACAAGAATCCTATCCCCTTAGAATCAACCTCATGGTGCTCCTTGTCACTATGCCAAAATTGTTCAGGATTATCTAAATGGACGTTTTCCAAATCGCTGGATCGGACGCGGAAGCAACAGACCTTGGCCAGCGAGATCACCAGATTTAACCCCTTTAGATTTCTTTGCATGGGGCTTTATCAAATCGCACGTCTATCAGACGAAGATTACGAGTCTTGAAAACATACGTACACGTATACGAACTGCTGCAGATAACATAACCCCGCAAATGCTCCAGAATGTGTTTAGAAATGCTGCGGAACGATTTGAGCTGTGCAGGGATACTGATGGGCGTCACGTCGAATCCTACACTTAATTATTTAATAAATGTTACCACTTTATCATTTTATGATTGAATTCCATATAATTTCCAAGTGCCTCACAAAAATAGATCCTGACTTTATGTACACCCTGTATATAAGAACGATTGAGGGAAAAATTTCCCATTCGGTGATGGGAGCTTAACAGTGAAGCTACACTTTCGTCGTATTCAGTTATAATGACCCGAAGGCCTTTCACAGTCTATCGAGGGGTGAGATATCAGCGAGGGAGTGGATCCATTTTTTCAACCATGCTACGCACGGCTGTCCCATTGTTGAAGAGAGGGGCTAGATACCTTGGGAGAAAGGCGTTACAATCAGGTTTTAACACGGTAGAAGACATAATGGGTGGAACTGAACCTAAAGAAGCTCTAAGAAAACATTTAAAACGTACACGGGACCAAATCATCAGAGATGCAAAGAGAAAAATGCGTGGTGGTGGAAAGAAGAAGAAGAGTTCCGCTAAACGTAAAAGAACGCCAAAAAAGAAGGTTCTAAGCGTATGAAGCCTATGGTTGATAATTTTTTTAACTGATATAAGCTGAGGACACTACTCTCACAAATCTTAGGCTGATTACTACTTGTCGAGAGAGATTGTACTATTTCTGACTCATTATGGCGCGTTTCATCCATCTTTGTAGCTCACAATGTTGTAAATCGGAACTGTCCCTCTTTGATATGCCCCCTACGCAGGTTTCTATTGAGCATAGCGACTTTATTACAATTAACCCATTAAACACAATTAATTCACCGAGTGCCCCTATAGAATTCGTGATACCCATCTCAAGCCCATACTTTTTTATCCAAGCTGCATACACATGTACGCTAAACTGCGTATATTGCATTCAGATGGAACGGACTGCGATGATAGTTACTCTGCATACATTGAAACCAACTTTCTACACTCCATATTCAGCCAGTGTGAGGTGTATTTAAATCAGGTTAACATCTCGGCAGGAACGGGTTATTATCACCTACGAGCCTATCTGGAAAATGTCCTCAACTTTTCAAAAGAAGCGAAGGATACCTTTTTAACTGCCGAGGGCTATTGTCAGACTAAAGATGAAATTACTATAAAGGATAAATTTAAAAATTCTAAAAAAAAGACATACAAATGTTTTGGACGTCTTCATACAGACTTCACGTTCCAGGAGAAACTGCTTATGAACGGCATCGACATAAAACTAAAATTCAACCGCACGAGTCCTCAGATCTGCATAAATCTGGGACCTGATCAAGAAGAGGGCGCAAAACCCGTTGTGATTCACATCTTTGAAACATATCTGCGTGTACGGCGAGTGAAATTAAGTTCCCCGAAATATGTAGAAATTGAAAAAATTTAATACACGCAACAGTAAAATACCCAATTAACAGAGTACAGATCAACTATACACGGTGCTCGCCGGGTTGGCCTCGAAGCAGCTAGAAAACGTGGCCCTGGGAGTTCTACCTAAAAGGATATTAATTGGAATGCAGGATCACGCATCGACGAATGGAAAATATAAAAAGAGCTCCTTTAGTAATCTGGGCCATATTGCCCGTGGCTGTGACAAGCTTGTGTTTAGCGTAACGCAGAAAGAATTTGTCGAAGAATTTAACCTTTACCCGTTTGGGATTACCCCTGAGTTATCTGCTGGTGTAAATGCACACTTAAGTCCACAACAAAGTGGGAACATCTCAGTCCGATTGGAATTCGCTAAACCTACAGACGCGCCGATTAGCGTACTCGTGTACCTCGAATCACAAGCTCTAATAAAAGTTGACCGCTACCGGAACGTTGTCATAGACTTTAAAAATTTACGCAAATACACTCCAGAGAGTAATGAAAAGTGACCGAATCACACGCTCCAAATTTATCGGTGTGGTTGCGAAGAATGAAACAATGAAAGTGCCAACTACGAGAGATTAGTGTAGTCTTTCGTCAACACCGACATTGTTGGTAATGTGGGAATTCATTGGTTTGCAATCTATTTTAAAAATAGGGAAAGAATGTACAATTTTGATTCACTCGGCACTCAGCCCTGGAGTGACCCTGTGGTTGTACAATTTATCGAACAGCCACATGTCCCTGAAATTGTTTGGAATCCTTGCCGTTTCCAAGGATATTTTAATAATACTTTTGGCATGTTCTGCCTTTCATTTCTCCTACACATGTCACGTGGGAAGGAATTTATAAATATTTTAAAATTATTCGATTTGTGCGACACTGAGATGAATGATGAAATGGTATGCAGAGAGATAAAAAAAGGTTCCTATTTGTACGCACTCGTTGTATTGTGTAAAGTTTTACGTGTGTGTATATATTTGTAACTATATTGTGTAAAGTTTTACGTGTATATATATATATATATATATATATAAATATATATATATATATATATATATATATAATTATAACTGTAAAATGTCTCCATTAATGTTAGTCTTATTTAACGGACGCTAGTTCTGTAAGCCGAATTGTACTAAAACGTGCTTTCTACCTTTTAATAAATTGAATGAAAATACACTGTGCTTTGTTCTTAACCATCAAAAACTTACATTAGTTCCTCGATTACCTGGCATTCGTTGGACCGGATGTGAGGAATACCTCGACCTCGGTATTCAGGTCATTGAGCTGGCTGTGCGGTAAAGCCTCCAAATCGTCGTCATTTATCTGTCTTTCATCAAAACTGTCGCGAAAAGTAGCTATAACACGATCAAGTTCCACATCAGTCCTTAAAGGAGAAATTAACATGCTTAGTCCAATACTGAATCTTTTCACTGAATGTACAATAATTTAAAAAACAAGTTGAAACTAGCTTAAATCAGTTCAAATCGGATTTGCCTCTTCACTTGCGTTACTTTAACACACTTTGTTTATATTACCATATACAGGGTGTCCCAGAATTAACTATTTCAATGAAATCGGACAAATTTTTTAAAAACACACTTTTATTTATGTTTATCATGTTTAATATGTGTTAAAAATGTATAAATTTCTAAATTTTTTTCATAATTTTATTTTCATAATTTTTTCATTATCTGGTCCAATGAAAGACCGTCTGAAGTCATAGAATGGCAAAGAGACTCTCCAAAAGTTAACGTGTGGCTTGGAATGACCAAATCCAAAATTTATGGCCCATTCTTCTTTGCGGGGCAACTGTAACAGGTACCGTCTACCTTGATATGCTTCAGCAGTTTCTCGAACCACAGCTTCTTGATGATGGCATTCTTCATAATGTTGTGTTTCAACAAGAAGCATTGATCTTTTGACGATAAACCTTTGTTTTTATGAAACCCCATGCAAAGAAATCCAGGGGTGTCAAATCCGGAGAACGCGGAGGCCAAGGTCGAGGTCCTCCACGTCCAATCCACCGATTCGGAAGGCGTCTGTTGAGGTATTCTCGAACAATTAGAGCATAATGACATGGTGCTCCATCTTGTTGAAACACAACATTATCAAGAATGCCATCATCAAGAAGCTGTGGTTCGAGAAACTGCTGAAGCATATCAAGGTAGACGGTACCTGTTACAGTTGCTCCCGCAAAGAAGAATGGGCCATAAATTTTGGATTTGGTCATTCCAAGCCACAAGTTAACTTTTGGAGAGTCTCTTTGCCATTCTATGACTTCAGACGGTCTTTCATTGGACCAGATAATGAAAAAATTATGAAAATAAAATTATGAATTTTTTTTAGAAATTTATACATTTTTAACACATATTAAACATGATAAACATAAATAAAAGTGTGTTTTTAAAAAATGTTTCCGATTTCATTGAAATAGATAGTTAATTCTGGGACACCCTGTATATTAACCGTTAATCACAAAGACACGTCCCCTTAGATTCAATACAATTGTCTGGAGTTAACTAGAATAACATAAGAAAAATAATACGCAAGAAAATGTTAAACCGAATTAGTTAATCCGAAAACCGGGTGATAAATAGAGGCGAATGTTATGATGTTATCTACGCCATAAATTAACGCTGTACGGATCGTAACTGTCAAATTTTAAAACAAACGTTCCGACTAGCATTAATAAATAGACGCCCATATAAAGAAAAGAGCCGCTACATTTCATAATTTTTTCGATGTAGAAAAGCTTTTGGCCAAGAAAAACTCAAAATAAAAGGGTAAAATGAGATTACTAAATAAATTATAAACGAGAAGGAGTCCTCCATTAAGATCTTGCGAAGTAACGTTCACTAAATTTGCGTGCTATAATAAATCTTAAAATATATCACACCTCTACCGAGTACGGATACAAGTTTCGGATTATTAAATTAGGTCAGGTTAGGTTCAGTTGTGTTAGATTAGGTTATATTATGCCCGGTTAGATTAAAGTGGGTTAGGTTAGGTTAGGTTATATTATGCCCCGTTAGGTTACGCTAGGTCAGGCTATATTATGACCAGTTACGTTACGCTAGGTTAGGATATATTATGCCAGATTAGGCTATGCTTAGGTTATATTATACCCGGTTAGTCTATGCTTAGGTTATATTATGCCCGGTCAGGCTACGCTAGGTTAGGTTATATTATGCCCGGTATAAGAGATGAATCATAAAATGCTGGGTGTTGGATTCCCCGTTAAGCTGTACGTCTAGGGTAGGTGAAAAGTTTGACCTTCGTTGGAATGAGCAATTCGGTTAGGTCCGGATTCCCCATTAAACTGTAGGTCTAGGGTGGGATGAAAAGCTTGATCTTCGACGGAATGAACAATTTGGGTATTCAAATTATAAACGAGAAAGAGTCCCCCATTAAGATCTTGCGAAGTAACGTTCACTAGATTTACGTGTTATAAGAAATCTTAAAAGATATCACACCTCTATCGAGTACGGATACATGTTTCTGATTACTAACTTAGGTCAGGTTCGGTTCAGTTGTGTTAGATTAGGTTATATTGTGCCCAGTTAGATTAAAGTAGGTTAGGTTATATTATGCCTGGTTAGGTTACGCTAGGTTATGCTATATTATGACCAGTTAAGTTACGCTAGGTTAGGCTATATTATGACCAGTTGGGCTACGCTAGGTTAGGTTATATTATGCCCGATTAGGCTATGCTAGGTTTGGTTATATTACCCCCTTAACGACCCCGGTGGTTAACACATACATCCATATATATATATATATATATATATATATATATATGTGTGTGTATGGGGAGAGAGCTACAATAAGAGAAAACGCCCAACAAATTATAATCACAAAGCAGATATCCTTTCACTTCGTTTTATTACGAATTTTTATAAATTAACTAACACTTCCACTTTATGATACGATGTATATAGCCCGAATCACAAACTAAATTATTACGTAATTACTCACATTTCAAATGATGTTTCCGCTGCTTCTTTCTCGTCGTCACAAACTTCTGCAACATTCTGAGGTGAAAGTAGGACGTTCCGGTCTGCCGCTGCGAAAAGGTGGAGCGCAGCCGCTGGATAGAAATCTTCATCGTCAAACAATTCGGGGGAGATGTAAAGCTGCTGTGAATGACTCATGATGAGATATTTCTGTAGTACTCGCTGATAATGCAACTGATGAGGATTCCAGCTGAAAATGCTCCCTTTTATAAACGGGAGCCTAATTGTAAACACCCACAATATCCGAATCATGAGTTTCCTATTGGCCGTCTGTGAAATTTGGGTGGTGCTTAACGTGTGAGTGCTGCCATCCACCAACCAGAGGTCATATGGCCACGCCCACTGTGTTGTAATTGCATGTCCCGTGAAATCTGGGTCGTGTCAAATATATCTTGCCTATTCTATAGATATCTTCCAGAACCGTGGAGAGAGAGAAAAGCAATGTTTGGAAAATAAAACTTGTTTTTCTGAGGTGCCGATGAGATGAGTGGGGAAAGGGAAATTTGAAGGTATAATAAACACCCATTTTTACCTTACCTGCGCTAATATATATATATATATATATATATATATATATATATGAGGGAATTACATTCGCCATAAAACAGGAAAATCGTTTTTAAAAAATTAACTGACCGTGACGGAGAGGGACTGTTGTACCATAAACATCTGTTTTGTTTACGGCCTTACCTCTAATATATATACAGTATATGGGGAATTTATCAACATTGGAAATTAAAATTGGAAATCGGGAACAGATCGCATCGCTTTAAACTTTATGGTATCCAGAGATCGCTTATGATAAATATCCATTTATTGCCTCAACTGTGACAAGATATATATATATATATATATATATATATATATATATATATATATATATAGGGTGGGCGGAAAGTAGCTCCCTATTTTGGATTGGTAAAAAAATACGTATATTATCCATTTATTTCAGAAGAAATAATATGAAAAGGTAGGCATACATGGTAGGTTTCCTCTAAAATTCAATGTGGGCTCCAACTCTTTCCACCAGCTTCTGGAGCCGCCCAGGAATGGCGTCCACTGACTTTAGCAGGAACTCCGGCGGGATGGAGGACATGACTTCCCGAATTCGGTCCTCCAGTTCTTCCAATGTCCTCGGTTTGGTGCGGTAGACTTCTTCCTTTACCCACCCCCCCAAAGAAAGAAGTCGCACGGTGTCAAGTCGGGGCTCCTGGCTGGCCATTGATGTGGACCACGACGACCCATCCAACGCCCAGGGAAGTGGGCATCCAGCCACTCACGGACAACAAGAGCGAAGTGCGGAGGGGCGCCATCTTGCATAAATATCAGATCTTTGGGGGTGGGTAAAGGAAGAAGTCTACCGCACCAAACCGAGGACATTGGAAGAACTGGAGGACCGAATTCGGGAAGTCATGTCCTCCATCCCGCCGGAGTTCCTGCTAAAGTCAGTGGACGCCATTCCTGGGCGGCTCCAGAAGCTGGTGGAAAGAGTTGGAGCCCACATTGAATTTTAGAGGAAACCTACCATGTATGCCTACCTTTTCATATTATTTCTTCTGAAATAAATGGATAATATACGTATTTTTTTACCAATCCAAAATAGGGAGCTACTTTCCGCCCACCCTGTATATATGACGGGATTTACATCCATCTAAAATAATTTTTTTAAATTTAACTGGCCGTGACGGGGAGATCGCTTTAAAGTTTATAGCCAAAGTTTATTACCTGTGATAATATATATATATACGGTATATATATATATGTGTGTGTGTGTGCGTGTGCTCAAAAGTATACCGCCCTACAACTTTAGAATGAGACATACGATTTTGTCCGTTTCTTGTACTAATTAGTAATTTTTTATAGTTTCCAGAATTTTTTAGAACTTTTTTCCAGAACTGTACATATATAGGCTTTCCTTTGGCTAACCCTTCGTTAGCTTCCGCCCGAATTGTTCATTCTGACGAAAGTCAAGCTTTACACTCCACCTTAGACCTACATTTTAACGGGGAATCTAGAAGCCCAGCGTCTTAACCACTAGGATACCCAGAGTTCCCATTTATCTACCAACTATTTGTGTGGAAGGATGTTTACACTCCACCTTAGACCTACAGCTTAACCCGGACCTCCAGCAGCCCAGCGTCTTAACCACTAGGATACCCAGGCTCCCATTTATCTACCATCCAATTGTGTGGAAGGATTGCTGCGCGTCGTTGCCGTCACCGGGTCTCCCGGTGGATATAATCGTGCATATAGTTGTGTGTGTAATAATAGCGGCTTTATGGGCGTTTAGTCGGGAGTGTACGTGCGTTTGTGTGCGTTTCTTGGCTGTCGAAGCGTTGTATACATTGTGCCAACTGGCTGATGATGCTTGGAGGCAGTGGCTTCTACGCCAACTGGCGGATTAAGATCTTATAAGACGGTGGGCTCTCGGATGAAGTCTCACTATGCGCTTGGCAGGAGTCAAGCGAACACTCCTCTCTCCTTCTCCTTTGGGGGGTGAGGCCATCCCAACTTCTTCCCCAAAGAGGTTAGAGGTAATTCATTGCAACATTGCATCATTGCACTGCACTCTAACCTTTTGCGTTCATACTACTAAACTGTATGAACCTTATAGAAGGCGCTTGTATTTGCATTATTAAGCTACGGATGTAACCATATTTACTGTTGTCAATCAAATTATCCGCGGTTCCATTGATAAATAATATTCAAATTGGATAATATTGTTAAACGAGCTTCAGTATTCATTTTCCAAATCTTTCACTCACACACGTACACGAATTGGTTGGAATTCGATATATAATGACTCAGAAGTGAGTGAAAATCTTTTCAGTTTTATACATATTAGGGCGGAGTGAAACCAGACAAAAGTTTTCTTTCCTTTGCACACTGAAATTATATTGTAGTTTTAACTAGAAAACACAAAGAAAACTGAAATAATATTCTAGAGTATCTTGAACTGCCCCATTTTTGACAAAATATGAAATGGGTGTCGTAACTAGGTTTACGGTGATTTATAACTGATTCTTGGCTATGTTGTGGGGTAAACAAATACATATAACCCACACAAAACTTAAAAATATATCTTCTGCAAATAATTTTCAGGTTATTTAATGAATTCAGTTTACTTTTTCTTTTCTGGATTAATGATACTCTCGAATTTAATGTTTTGTTGCAAGGAATATAATGAAACAAGGAAAGAAAAATAACCAATTTTTTTAATTTGTTTTATTAAATACATATAGAGTATAGAAACACACAGCAAATGAGTACACAAATGGTAACTGCAAAAAACAACCTTAACTATTCGAATAAAGAAGGCAAACTTTTAGCAAAATCCTTTTTGGTTTCTGCGTCTGGCATCAGACTACGTGAAATCATTCTAGCTCTGAAAAAAACCATCTCGTGCTTCAAACCCAAATACCGAACTTGAAGAGTCCGTCACTAATTTACTACAACGCTCTACATTCTGGATATGATTGGGATAATTTGGAATGTTCAATGCTTTTTCTTTGATAGCTAAAATTTCTGCTTTCGTTAGCTTCGTTGCAAGAGGTAGCTCACTTAGTTTAGTATCATTCCAATTAATTAGTTCATCCCAGTCTTTTGCATCAAAATTAAGATTAGGAACCTTGAAATCCCTCAATTCTAAATTTTAACCAGTCTCATTTCGCATGTCCATGATTTTGCTTTTTCAGTTTTTCCTTAGCTGAGTCACAGAATATTGCCAGAAGAATATTTTCCGGGTGAGCGAAGCATGCACTTAGGGATATATACTTCTAAACAATTTCTACTGATTCTCTAGGCAAATACGTAACCCTATTAATAGCAGAAAACACATGCCTTTGGTCATATATGCAATTAGGTCTACAATTAGGACCATAATTCATCACAATGAAGTGTGTTATTGTGTAAAGTTTCTTTGTTGGTTTCAATGTTGAAACATACAGCCTACAAACCCTATTAGCAAGAGTTAACCATCTAGCATGACTAAGAGGACCTGGCTTTACATGAGCAAGGTGCTCATCAACTGTACCATTTCTGATTGCTGAAATAATGCGGTACAAGTACTGCTGATCTCCACTTAGATCATCAACAATGTGTTGTAGCAAATATAATAGTTCATTACCACTAGCTAGTTATAGGTTTGAATTGTACTATTGGATTGTTTTCACAAAACAAAGGTACTTGCCCCAGATGTTGTACCATCCAATGTTTAAAAAATATGTATTAGAGGTAATTCATTTGTATGAAGCATACAAATGAACCACTGAAGTGGCCTACCAAGTGCTTTCTCCATAACATAATCACACCTCCTTTATAACCGGTATTGGTATTTGTGCTATCACAGCCTATTACAGCTACATCATTTTGTAGATGTCTCTCTTTAATAACTGACGATACTGAATTTGCTATGTCTGTAACCTTACTCGATGCTGGTGTCTGATGGGTAATATACTCTCATTACATAGTGTTCTTTACTCTTCTTTTCACTGTACCATCTATCATTGATTTTCACTTTACTTAAAGTCTGATCCTTTCGACCATCGAAGTATATGGAAGTAATAGGATTCACTTTATCACTTTTCAATGTTTTTCGAAGTCTTTCTCTTTCTCTCCGCACTTTACCTCTGTCTATTACGAGATGGTCATCTTGTTTGGTGATCATACCAACGTCTATCAAAGTTGCAGTTGGAATAACAGCAGTAACACGATCTGATACACCAAATCTATCTGCCTGCATTGCAACATGTCGCAAAGACATTCTCATTTGGCTTCAGGTATTTTGAAAACCACAGTCTTCAGTTTACATTATCCCATTGTCACTGTCTTCATCTGAAGAATTTTCTGCTAAGCTCAAAGGTTGAACTTCAGTGGAACGATTGATGGTTTTCTTTTCTTTACTTACTTCTTCTGAGAGCTTCCTCTTGTATCTCTTTTGTAAAATTTGTGTGGCATGCACATCTACACAACCTACCGTATATTGGGGCGTATAAGTCGGTATTTTAAGCTTAAAATTATGCCCCTAAAGTAGGGAGTTGACATATAGGCCCAGTATAAAACATTAACCTTCCACTTTCCGTTTTAGTTTGTATTTAAAGACAGGTCGACCTGTCATAGGTCCTCAGTCCTGCATTAGCTCGCTTTTGGTCAACATCTGAATTGGATCCATATGACGAAGCACTTGCAAATGTATCTCAGGATGTATATAATGAACTTATGATGTCAGATGATGATTATGATGATGATTATGAAGGATTTGATAACTAATTTTTGCAAGGTTTTTACAAAGTTTTACTTTTTTATGTTGGAAAATTGGTGGTCGACTTAAACACCCAGAATAGGCTAAAATCTAAATCTGAAATTGAAAGTTAGGGGATCGACTAATCTGGACCGTAGACTTATACACCACTATATGGTATGTGCATTTTACGATCACTCCTCTGATCAACTAGAAACTGTAATTCCTCTTTTGGTACTTTTTCATGTCTCCGACATAAGCAATGTATGTGAATTTCTTCACAATCATCACTGCATCCTATGTCTATATGAGATTTTAAGTTACATTTACAGGCACATATATCAAACAAATTACTGAGACTATTCATATGTTCATTTTTTTAGTTTCACTGATGTTTTTGATCTACTCAACGTTGCTTCTCTTTCTATGAATCTTGGTACCTTTTGAAACAGCTTTTTCCTGATGACCGGCTTGTTAGCTGCATTTTTCCTTTTTTTTGAGATAGGGAAAGTACCGAGCCACTTGTAAATTAGCAAAAGATTATGAGGCAACTTCTCAGGAGTTCTACACATACACTGTTGCATAGAATGCCTTGTGCTCGCAATTGTTTTCCTTGCTGAATAGCATGGGGAACTTAAATGCGTAGATACTGCTGCATGGAAAGCTGTTGGTGTAGAGTTGCTGTAAGAGGGGATGTTGCTAGCTTGATGTGAAGAAGGATGCTGTTTCGGTTGTAGAGACACTGGTGTGTGGGATGCTGATTTCATATCTGCTCTTTTACAGTTAAATTATTAACTGAAAAATAAGAACAAAACTCAAATAAATTTTAGTGAATTTTAATTGCTTAACCCTTAATAGGAAATCATGAGTCAAAAATGAATTGCGTATTGAATCTGTGGGACCCGTGAATTTCTATCCAGGATTAAGGAAAAACAACAAATATTTACTCAGTTTACCCACGTCAGTCAAATGTACATTGTAACAAGTGTAACAGAATATTTTTTATCTCATTTCTCATATTATGCTCACTAGCTTCTTACCTCTGGATTCTGTAGCTGGGGGACAACTACTGCAGCTGGCTGTCAGGCGAACTGTGATGCCTGGGGAGTCAGAAGACACGATGCGTACAAGTATACAGTACGACCTTGGCAGGAATACTTAAATCTGGAAATGACGTAAAATAATGAAATGAAAATGAAAAGGTTTACTGGCAGACCATAGTCCATATGACAAATATTAATAATACAATGACAATACACATACTAAGGATAGAAATATATCCAATTAATGAGAAATAATACAATAATGTCGAACATTAAATGGAGCTACATACAGACGTTTTCGTATCATGAATTCCATAGCTTAGAAAACAAACGGCACGACTCATGAATAGCTTCGATAATCAAGTTGGTTGATTTTTTAATTCTTTGCATTAGACTGTATTGAGCACGTCTTGTTACTTCCGGGAAGATCGGGACATTGCAGATAGCAAACATTTGCGAAGCTGAGCATCTCGGGGTAATTTTTGTAAGAGTCTAAAAGAACTATTTTACAGCAAATTTAGGTTTCTGCCAGAACCTTTTTTATAGTTTACTCAGAGATGCTGTTCGTATATATTACTGCAGAAAGTGCGAAAGAGAGTGTCTTTAGCTTCACTTGTATAGAACCGGAAGTTCCTTATAGTCATATTCGCTTTAGCACAAAGGCTTCGAGATTGTTTTCTCATATCTAAGTCATCACTCAAGGAGCTGGTGATAGTTTGACTGAAATACTGTACTTAAACTCTTGTACTTTCTCAATTACTTCACCTCTCATTTTAAACCTAATATCAGCTGGCTGATTCAGCTTTTAGAATGGAATTGGGATCACTTTAACATATTACTTCCCAAAGCATTCGGGAAGCAATATGTTAAAGTGATCCCTCCTGGGAAGCAATATGTTAAAGTGATCCCTCCTGGGAAGCAATATGTTAAAGTGATTAACACTGGAAAGCAATATGTTAAAAAGAGAAAGGTTGGTTGGTTAGAAAGAGTTTGGTAATCTAGGCTAACTAATGAAAATATTACGACCTAACCAAACCAATCGACAAAGGCGTACAGTTGACCTAACGATTGGTTAGTTTAGGTCGTGATATTTTCGTTGGTTAGCCTTATAAGGCTAACTAAAGAAGGCTGGGGGCCCTGATCTTCAGGTGATCCAAATATTTTACATTCACTAAAAATGGCAAAGCATAATAAGTTAAGTTGTCCATAAATTTACATTTTCTCGACTAGCTAATCTCTAAATATTATAAACTATTGTAATGTAACTGTAATTGGTTGTGTAATGTCTATTTTTGAGAAGCAATATGTTAAAGTGATTAACACTGGGAAGCAATGTGTTAAAGTAATATATACTGGGAAGCAATATGTTAAAGAGAGGTTCCTGGGAAGCAATATGTTAAAGTGATCCTGGAATTGCATAACCTTAGTTTTTGTAACATTAAAAAGAATATCATGTTTCTGCGAGTACACTTTGCAAACTTTAAGTAGCCGATCCAGACCTTTAACAGAGGGACTTATTAACACCATATCATCGGCATAAACTAAGTTATTTATCCTGAGGTTAATTAAAGAGTTAAAGACTGGTTCTGCGTCAGGGGTAGATGACTTATCGAATGAGCACTTAAAATATGCCAATGACGTAGTATGTCTGCATATATCATTGCTCTTATCAGCCATGCTTGCTCATGAGGGTATATATCGTGCCCCTGGTCAAAAATAAGTACGGAGACATTCTGTCCAGCAATAATTACAGGCCTATTGCTGTCGCTTCCTGGTTCTCGAAACTACTAGAAAAACTCTTGTTACTCCGATTAAATGATTTCCTATGGACAGCTCCTAATCAGTTTGGTTTTAAAAGGTCCCACTCAACTGACCTGTGTACCTATGTACTTAAAGAAACAATATCTAAATACATTGACAGTAATTCAACTATTTATAGCTGTTTCCTAGATATAAGTAAGGCATATGATAGGGTGAACCACAATATTTTATTTGCAAAACTAGAAGATAGGAAGGTTCCCATGTTCATATTAAACGTATTGAAATTTTGGTATTCCCACCAATCTTTCACCTTTAGGTGGGGGAATGAACTATCCGAGTGTTTTGGCTCCTCTTGCGGGGTGAGACAAGGCTTCTTGCTCTCCCCTATGCTGTTTAATGTGTATATTGACGGATTAATTGCTTCACTTAATGAGGCAACAGTTGGATGTTGTATAGAAACACAAGGATAAATAACTTAGTTTATGCCGATGATATGGTGTTAATAAGTCCCTCTGCTAAAAGGTCTGGATCGGCTACTAAAAGTCTGCGAAGTGTATTCATAGAAACATGATATTCTTTTTAATGTTACAAAAACTAAGGTTATGCAATTTCATCCTAAAAGCTGTAATCAGCGAGCTGATATAAGGTTTAAAATGAATGGTAAAGTAATTGAGGAAGTACAAGAGTTTAAGTATTTGGGTCAAACTATTACCAGCTCCTTGAGTGATGACTCGGATATAAGAAAACAATTTCGAAGCCTGTGTGTTGAAGCGAATATGACCATAAGGAACTTTTGATTCTATACAAGTGAAGCTGAAGACACTCTCTTTCGTACTTTCTGCAGTAATATATACGGACAGCAACTCTGGGTGAATTATAAAAAAGGTTCTGGCAGAACCCTAAATTTGCTGTACAACAGGTGTTTTAGACTCTTACATAAATTACCCCTCAGATGCTCAGCTTCGCAAATGTTTGCTACCCGAAATGTCCCGAGCTTCCCGGAGGTAACAAGATGTGCTCAATACAGTCTAATACAAAGAATTTAAAAATCAACCAACCCGATTATCCAAGCTATCCATGAGTCCTGCCATTTATCCTCTAAGCTATGGAATTCTTGGTACAAAAACGTCTGTCTGTGCTCCACTTAACTTCGACATTACAGTATTATTTCTAAACAATTGTATATATTTCTATCCTTAGTATATGAACTGTCATTGTATTAACAATATTTGTCATATGGACTATAGTCTGCCAATAAACCTTATCATTTCATTTTAATTTTCATTATCCTTGTGTTATCTATACAACATCCAAATGTTGCCTCATTAAGTGGAGCAATTAATCCGTCAATATACACATTAAGCAGCATAGGGGAGAGCAAGGAGCCTTGCCTCACCCCGCAAGAGGAGCCAAAACATTCGGATAGTACATTCTCCCACCTAACAGAAAAAGATTGGTGGGAATACCAAAATTTCAATAAATTTAATGTGTACATGGGAACTTTCGTGTCTTCTAATTTTTTTAATAAAATATTGTGATTCACTCTATCATATGCCTTACTAATATCTAGGAAACAGCTATAAATAGTTGAATTACTGTCAGTGTATTTAGATATTATTTCCTTAAGTATGTAGATACACAGGTCAGTTGAGTGGGACCTTTTAAAGCCAAACTGATGAGATGTCCATAGGTAATCATTTAATCGGAGTAACAAGAAATTTTCTAGTAGTTTCGAGAAGCAGGAAGCGACAGCAATAGGCTTGTAATTATTGCTGGATAGAATGTCCCCATACTTATTTTTGACCAGGGGAAAGATATATACGCTTATGAACTTTGTGAGGATATAGCTATGAGCAAGCATGGCTGAGAAGAGCAATGATATGTGCAGACACATCACGTCATTGGCATATTTTAAGTGCTCATTCGATAGGATAGGTCATCTACCCCTGACGTAGAACCAGTCTTTAACTCTTTAATTAACCTCTTTACTTCAGGAACTGATATCAAAGTATTTTCCCTTGTCCTTCCCACAGGCGTTTCGCTGCAATCTATCTTAATATTATCCCTACTCACACTGTTAAGAATGTTTGAGTAGTGGTTTTTTCACAGCTTTGCAATTTCATCCTCCCCCGACACCCCAGCATTTTTGACACCCGTTTGATTCTTAAGAAAATTTCCAAAATTTGTTATTATCGTTATTTATGTGAGCTTCACAGGCTTTTGATGCTCGAATAGAGTCTTCTTCCTGTTTACATTGCCTTATGGCTGCCTTATATTGACCCCTACTTCTACACATATTCATGTATACTGGTCCTAATCTGGGTCTACCATGAAAGCATCACAAATCGTAGGCGTCTTTCGGTTCCCTCTTCAGGGAGTCAATAAAATCATTCTATCCAGGAATAATCTTAGTAAGATAATTGTAAGATTTAATCAGGGGGTTTCCTGCTTCTCATAACAGGGATACTATCTTCCTATAATACCTATCTATGAGTTTACAGTGAGAATCATTTGAGCAAGGCTTACTACAGGCAAGATGCAAAATTTCTAAATTATTAAAGAGGTGACCTGTTCTGTCTTGTATTCTATTCTCTGTTGCATATTAACATTAGACCAATCGACGCGATTATTCTTACCTACTGAGTTCTTGGTATGTCATGTTGCGCATACGTTGGTAAAATGAATTAATAATTCTACGGTCTATGATCAAAAAGAAGGAAATCATGCAGAATATGAACTCTAACAATTCGATCCTTTAGATTATTACTAGTGAGACAATGATCAATCCACCTGGTGGAACCACTCATATCACTAACGTATGTAAAATTACCACCGGTTACCCCTAATGCATCTACATCACTTACACTTAATTTGGCCGACTCGCACATGTTACCCAATTCTACAAACAATTCCGAGTTCACATGCGCGTTAAAGTCCCCCATTATTTTACAGTGAGAATATTTAGGTTTATCTGATAATGACTTAATTTTGTACAGCAAATCAATGTATTCATCTAGATTACTGCTATTGTTGTACGATAAATAGCAGTTTACAATTAATATGCAGTCATTGCTCACTTGTAATTCAATGCCTAACCTTACATTATCGCTTGTTAAAAATTTTGTTTTGCCAAATTTTTCCTTATTAAGAAAGCAACACCACCAAAAGGCCTACCGTACATTAATTCATCTGACAAGTCTATTGCTGATGAAGCATGGTACTTAAAGTCATCATGGATGGTAGAGAGGAATTTTAGCTTTTGATTAGGTAGCCAGTGCTCTTGCAGGAGTATCAAATCTGTACTGTCACAGATTTTATGAACATCTACAATTAAATTCCTTACTGACCTTATGTTATATGAGACTATTTTCAACAAGTTATCCGCCATGACTGATAGAAAATTTATTATTATTATGATTATTATTATTATGCACAGTACAAATTTCAGGCATTACAGTTCGGGCGCCTATTATTATTATTATTGTTATTTTTCTATTTATCAAGTCTCCTGGAAAAGTGAATAAACTCCTCAACAATAATACAGTCTGGCCACTGACTCATATTGTACGGGTTGAATTGCGAGTTTACACCTCTAATTATTTATTTAAATGAGTTATACTGTAATATGGAAATTTTGTGTTTAGTTTATTAACTAACAATATACTGTGTTCACCACAAACTTCCTCCACCATATGTCGGATATCGCTTTCCTCGTTCGAGAGCTGAATTCGCGACAAAAAGAGGGTGAGATTCCTAATGGTGGCCTTGCGGCGAGGACAGGTTGAGGAACCCTCCGTGAAGTTCGTCTGTTAACCGTCACCCACCCGTCCTCTTCCCTCAATCTCCCTGAGGCAGGGTTCGCCTGACTGGGTGATGGGTGGCACGGCCTTTGGGGTTAGGAGGCCCCTCCCCTACTCTGTGGCTTGGTGAGGGTTTTTTAGCGGTATTTATATCCTGACGGACGCGCGTGCCCCTCCTTCTTCGGAGGGAGGCGGGGGAACTGCACGCCGAACGAGGCGTTTGAGTAATCGAACGCCTCTCCCCTGCAGTCGAAGGTGAAGAAGAGGGCAGTGATGCCTCATCTCTTGGCACCGGACAGTCCCTGTTCCTAATATTAATGTTGTGGAAGGTGTTGACACTCACCACCTTTCGATCCATTGTGAAATCGGGAGCAGGAGTCTTTTCCTGAACAGGAGGGAGGCTGGCCGCTTCCCCTGCAGGCTGCGTTTCCACCCCACTTTCGGGGGTGGAGTTGGGGAGGGGATTTCGTTTCTCTCGCTGTCCGACGCGCTTCTTGGCGTTCTGACTTGTTGAACGACTTCCGAATAACTAGGCTTTAGGAGGAGCGTCTTTTTCAACGCATCTAACTCTGACCGAAATTGTTCTAGCGAAATCGCATTTTTCTGATTTGACACCACGTGTTGGTGTCTTATTTCATTTAACGACTTTTTTACCTCATTATACTGTTTGAGGAGCACCGAAACGTCTACATCACCCTTAGAAATTACTGGTATTCTATGGAAGTTAGTAACATAGAAGGTAATATTGTTCTCATTATCCCGGAGGGTCGACACTTTATTTATAATGTCTTTTAGGATATTCTCGTTTCTAGAGTTACCTCTACGAGTTGGGAGGGTAGCATTGAACAGGGTGGTTAACTGTACCCTCGCGTGTTCTATTTCTTCCGAATCATAGAAATCATGAAAAACAGATACGAGAAAGTCTGATCTAATATGATCTACTTTGTCAGATATAAAACATAACAAAGGATTTTCTAAAAGATCACAATTTTCAGCCGACGATCCCAGTGTACCTGTATCGATGGAGGAGCAGGCTTTTGGGGGAGCGTAGATGGTGTGGGTGGTTCGGGTGGAGGTGGATGGAACGCCGACGAGGGTCCCACTTCTCGTCCCTTTAAATAACCTCCAGATACCACCGGTTCAATGCCCAGACATCTTTTCACATTAAGAATTACGTAACTGTTACTGACTATGGCACATTAAGTATAACGCGGAGTCACTCTACGATTATGAACGTACTGAAACATACATTTCCCGTCAAAAACGTTTATTATTAAACGGAAGATTTAATATATTTAATCTTAAAACTCAGGTTGTAATTAGTATGCTGTTCTAGATGAACATATGAAAATTAACTTGCATGTAATTACACTCAGTTGATTGTGATATACTGAAAGGGAATTTAATTTACGTTTCCTTCAATAGATGGCGTCACCCAATTCGATGAAATTATTTTCATCAAGGAATAAGTTCGATGAAAAATACTTCATTAAGCATGGCGTCTCGATGAAAAATATTTCATCAAGCATCGAGGTTCGATGAAAAATATTTTCATTAGCTGAAGGAACTTGCTCAATGAAAATATTTTCAACATCTTGATGAAAATTCCAGTCTCAGTGTAACCCATCAATTTTGCCCAAAATTCCCTGTGAAGAGTATACTGTAGAGGTGTCTGACATCATAAGGCAACTTATGTCAACAAGGCTGGCAGATTGTATTAATAACAATGGTTATATTACAAATTTTTATTTAAACTATTTTTCCTTTAGAGAATGTATGTGAAAAGGCCAACTATTGAGAAGATATCAGATTGCTTGGAATTGGATAAAAATATTACTTAATGAGAGTAATACATTTGTCGATCGCTACATATGGCGTAAGAGGCGCCGCATGTATGGAATTTATCCATGTAGTTGGGCCATCAACATGCCGGTGTGAATGAATGTGTATGCTTTAGTTTTTACCTTTTCTTTTCTTCATTACCTTCTATATTTTATATCAGAACATGTCTGCTTCTCACCCCATCTCATTTGGGAAATGAGATGTTTTATGATGTATGTTTGTATGTATGTATGTATGTATTATAAATAACAGTGGATCCTTAGTAAAATATGTAATAATGAGATAACTAATTATATATCACATCCAAAAACCCGCATAACAGAGCGACGAAACTAATGATGAAAGAGAAGAAAAAGGTAACCTGATATGGCTTTCATAAATGCATATATAAGATCTAACTAATTATAATGATGAGGATATAATTTTTTTATGCAGATAAACGTATTGAAGATACTTTACACGCTCTGAATATATTCATATGATGACCATTATATCGTAGTAAACGATTTTTAATTTGATTATTAATTAAATGAAAGTTAGTAAAACGAAATGAATTGGAGTAGGGTGTCCCAGAAGTAGTGTACCTATTTTATTTGATGACAGTACAAAAGTGGGAAGGAATATAGCAACTTTATCTTAATAGAACAGTCCATAAGACCTGAAGATTAGTAAATAATTCAATTATGAAAGATAATGTCTTTGAGATGACCGCCACGGGCATTTCGGCACTACCTCGCTCGAAACACAACACTTTGCATTACGATCTCAAGCACATCAGGGGTTATGTTGGTTACTTCCCTCCGAATGTTCTCTTTAAGAGCCTCTGTTGTTCTTAGTTTATTCATGTAAACTCTCTCATTAAGGTATCCCCAAAGAAAGAAATTTTCATTGCGTGCCGGCTTAATTTAATTTAAACTTGTGACGGTTATAAACTTTAACTAATTTAACTTACGCGATGCCGTCGCAGAAAGCGTCGTGTGCTAGGTGTGGGGTTAATCGGTGGTATACGGATTTTAAGGATTACAACGGCGGTCCTATGGCGATTACCGAGAGATCGGTTTGTTTATTTTGTGATTTAAGGGAAGAAATAGTTGATATAAAACGTAGTGCACGCGAGGTGATGGACAGACTTGCAACGCTTGATGAGGGCAGGGGTAGGGTTACAGTTGACGAAGGCCGAACCTATCCTAACGTTGAAGACGTTAGTAATTTGAAGGGTGAGGTGAGGAACCTAGTTTCTTTTATAGGTAGCTTATCGGGAAGATTAGACAGAGTTGAGGAAGGGGTGAAGGTTGGTCCGAAATTAGTAGACGGGGAGGGAT
Organism: Bathynomus jamesi; assembly: GCA_023014485.1. NCBI lineage: Eukaryota > Metazoa > Arthropoda > Malacostraca > Isopoda > Cirolanidae > Bathynomus > Bathynomus jamesi. The sequence continues at coordinate 1,032,213 of JAJOZX010000030.1, forward strand.
TTAGAGAAGTTAAGGGTGGAGCTAGGCCACGTACGTTAGGTGATAGGAATCCCCCCCCTTATCGAGGTTTCGAACCCTTTCGCCCAGTTGGATAGGGATGTGAACGAGGGGGAAACTATTTTAAATGGGGACTCTTTAGTGCGCCATATGGATAAAGAGTTCGTTGAACAGAATCCACCAAGCGGAGGAGGATCTGTCTCCCAGGGTTGACAGAATTAGAGACGAATTGGATAGGTTTGATGTTGGTGACGATGGTAGGGGGCAACGACTCGTATAGGCCCGATACGATAGTGCCTGACTTTCGGAGAGATATAGGGGTTAATTAGGCCCTTGAAGGTAAGGTCAGATAGGTCTTTAGTTCTAAGGTATTACCCCTAGGCACGGTTTGGGTCTTAGGATTACGTCAAAAACAATATTTTTGAATACTAAATTAGAAGAGATTTGTGCTGAGGAAAATGTACCCTTCGTAAAGCTGTGGTCGGAATTTAGTGATCCTAGCCTTTTTATAAAAGATGGGTTGCATTTCAATGAAATAGGGAATGTAGGCCAGGTAGGTTAATCGAGGAGAACGTTCGAAAGCTGTATAGGTCGAAGCCTTCTTTAAACGTTGTGGGTCCGGGAGACGCGGGCCCGACGTGAAAAATAGTTTAAAACGCCGATCCGTGGTAAAAAATAATTTAAACGTCTTTTATTGCAACGCGCGTAGTATTAGAAATAAATTGAACGAAATTAAGGCGATAATTTATTCCGGGAACTACGATATAATTGCGATAACCGTAACATGGTTAAATACCGTGACTCGGGACTTGTTGGGGGAAGTTGATATACCGGGTTTTAAACTTTTTACTAATGATACGTTACATAGGATTGGTGGCGGCGTTTTGCTGTACATTCGCAATTCCCTTAGGGTGATCGAGGTTAAGATAGATTTCCCAGCAGCAATTAATGCGATATGCGTTGAGGTTAGGGCACGTAGTATTAGTTTTAATTTTGTTGTTGTTTGTAGACATCCCGTTCAACCCCTCGATACCGATACTAGATTTTACTCACTTCTTGGTAACTTTATTAATAATCGGAATAGTATAATTGTCGGAGACTTTAACTGCCCTAATGTTCATTACGAGACCTTTACTGGTAATGAGGAGGGTTTGAGACTGGTTGAGTTCATGGAATATAATTTTTTACGATAGCTGGTTACCGAACCAACGCGCGGTGACAATATCTTAGACGTGATGATGACGAACGACGATAATATAGTCGAAGGTTTAAGAAGTAGGTGAGAGTTTGGGATGTAGCGATCATCAAATTATTAAGTTTAAGCTATTGCTAGAAAACAGTAAGGATAGTAACGTAATAGAAGTTCCCGATTTTCGTATGGCTAATTTTGATAGTTTTGCGGACAGGATGAAAGCAGTGGACTGGGATAATTTATTTATCGGTAATGACGCAAATTTGCATTGGGAGGCGTTTAAAGAAAGTTTTATGAATATCGAAAGGGAGTTTATTCTTCGTAGGTCCAAGCGCGCTAGAAATCATGGTAGGCCCAAGTGGTGGACTAGGGAAATAGACGAGTTCATAAACGAGCGTAACAGAGCGTATAAACTTAATAAGCGCAATGGCACGGTAGCTAACTTTAATAGATATATCGAGCTTAGACGTCAGGTTGCAAGATCAGTTAGGAATGCTAAGCGTAATTTAGAGATACTTATAGCTGCGGATAGTAAACATAATCCAAAAAAGTTTTTTGAATACGTCAATAATCGTAAGCTGATAAAAGATAACATAGGCCCTCTAGTGGACGTTAACGGCGCTTTGGCTTCCGACGCTAAGGCGATGGCAGGTATTTTCAATAAAATTTTTACGAATTTTTACCGTAGAAGACGTAAATAATGTCCCCGACGTGGACGATATCGTTCCATTTAGTAGCGAGACTATTTTGAATTGCGCATTATATCCATAAGCTAAAAGTGAGCAAGGTTCCAGGCCCTGACGCGCTTTATCCCAGACATTTGAAAGATTTGAAAGACGCTATCGTAGGCCCCTTAACGAAGATTTTTAATCAGTCACTGGAAGCGGAGATTATTCCTGAAGACTTCAAATTAGCTAACGTTACGCCCATTTTTAAAAAAGGCGACCGTACAGTAGCTAGCAATTATATGCCTATTAGCTTAACGTCAATTGTCGGTAAACTTTTGGAATCCGTAGTTAGGGATCGTATCATCGATCACTTAGAAAGTCTCTATTTGATTAATAGTAGTCAGCATGGGTTTCGACGCCATAGATCTTGTTTAACTAATTTGTTAGAATTTTATAACGAAGTAGTGCGCGAAAACGATAGGCATAGAGCGGCTGATGTTATTTATTTAGACTTTAAAAAGGCGTTCGATACAGTTCCGCATAGAAGATTAATTGCGAAGGTTAAAGCGCACGGTATACGCGGTCAGGTAACTAACTGGTTAGAGGAATGGCTTCGTGCTAGGAAACAGAAGGTCGTTGTTAGTGGTAGTGAATCGGGGTGGTTGGAGGTAGGTAGCGGTGTCCCTCAGGGTTCAGTGTTAGGCCCATTGCTATTCGTAATCTACATTAACGATATAGATGTAGGGTTGATCAGTAATGTGTCAAAATTCGCGGACGATACTAAAATAGGCGGTAAAGTTGTTAACGTGGACGATAGAAATAAGCTCCAAGACGATGTAAAGAGGATTATGGAGTGGACGGATAAGTGGCAGGTGCAATTTAACGTAGACAAATGTAAAGTTTTGCATATAGGTTCTCGTAACAATAATTACACGTACACGATGAATAACAGAAATTTAGCGAGCGTTAACAAAGAAGTAGATTTAGGAGTAGGCGTATCTAAGGATTTAAAAGTTAGGAACCAGTGACTGGAGTCTTACGCAAAAGCTAATAAGATGTTAGGCTTCATAGCGCGTAATTTCGAATTTAAATCGAAGAATATTATATTGACCCTTTACAAGTCCCTAGTCAGGCTTCATTTAGAATATGCCGTTCAGTTTTGGTGCCCGCATATGCGTGAGGATATTGATAGGTTGGAAAGGGTTTAGCGTCGCGCCATGAAACTAATTCCGTCATTGCGCAACAAGTCTTACGAAGATAGGATTAAAGAGTTAGACTTGCATTCACTCGAAACTAGGAGATTAAGGGGGGAGCTTATTGAAGTTTTCAAAATCGTTAATAAAATCGATAACGTAAGTTTTGACAAACTGTTCACTTTCGATAATAGCAATACTCGTAATAATGGATTTAAGTTGCGTGGCAGACGTTTCATTACTAATATCGCTAAAAAGTTTTTTACGTTTAAAGTAATTGATAAATGGAATAATCTTCCGGCGTCCGTCGTGCACTCTACCAGCGTTAATATGTTTAAGAACCGTTTAGATAGACATTTTAAAAATATTAACGTTGTTTAAAACAAAAAAACAATTAGCAACAGGAGCTCTGGGGGTGGTGGTCAGGGATGAGTCTGTTGACGATTAATGCCGGCTTGTTACATGCCAGCGTGTGATGCCAGCAATAAAATTATTATAAAAAAAAAATTAGACCAACACGAACGTAGATGTAGCTCGTAGCGTAAACTAACCCACTTTTTGTTATTTTCATCTACTTTTTTTTTCCTTCTTATCCTCTTCTTACTTGCATGTATGTAACTCTCTTTACTTGCATATCTGTAGTTTGCATGATATGATAGTGTTTGAGTTAAGACTGTGTTTGCATGGTTTGTAAGCGTTCTTATTTTACTTCTTTTCATCTTTCACCCCTTTCCTATTCTCTTCGACTACTTTTCCGACTTGTCAGCAGTGGCCGGCAGATGATGATAGGGAGTCTTTCTTTTTCTTTTTCTGAATAAATGTTAACGCACGAATGATAGGTTTTGCTACTTACTTAACCCCTTATTCTCCTCTTTTAACCCACTCCTCTTTTCTTTCTCTCGGGCTAACCTTAGAATGGATCTTAGGGTCTTTGTTAGCCTTAGCTTCTGTAGATCTATAGAACATGTCGGGAGACGGTGGTGGCCAGTGAACATCACCGAACCGTGAAATCACACGATTCAGAAACATTTCACGAAGCAGGGCCATTGTTTCCCTTGCAGTATGGCACGTGGCACCAGCCTGTGGAAACCAAGTGTCCCTGTGTCTGTGATGATGTTCCAGTAGAGGCCGCAGAAATATCTGGATCGTTTGACGATAGCGTGGACCATTCACAGTGATCGCTTGGTCTTGATCGTCTTCAAAGAAATACAGACCGAAAATGCTGTCTGACATTATCCTGCGCCACACAGTAATGCGTGATCCATGCAATGGCCTTTGTTGCATGCCACATGGTTGTGTGGAAGCCCATATTCGACAGTTTTGCTTTGTTACAAAGCCACTCAAATGGAAGTGAGCTTCGTCTGTCATCAACAGTTTTTTATGAAACTCATTGTCATCTTCCACCATAACAAGAAGTAGGGTGGCGAACTGTCATCGGGTGGCATGGTTATCTGGCTTTAATTCTTGGATAAGCTGTATCTTGTCGGGATGTTGATGCAAGTCCTTCATCAAAATGCGTTGTAATGAAGATTTTGATACTCCTAATTCCTGTGAGAGCCGTCGCACAGACTTTTGAGGACTTTGTGTAATTGCCAGTCGCACAGCCTTGTATCCGAGTAGAACATGGACGACCTGCACGTGGCTTATTTGCGATACTTCCTCTTGCACAGAAACCTTCAAAACTTCTCTTAATAACGTTCTTCGAAGGAGCTGAACGAACACCAAACTGTCGTCGGTAGGCACGTTGTGTTCGAATAATGGACCTCCCAATTTCGAAGTATAGTTCAACAATCGCAGCACGTTCTTACGTTCTTGAACGTCCACCTATTCACATTGAATCTCCAAGACGACAGCTGTAATCTTTAAAAGAAAAAGCTTTGTTTGAAGTTAAAATGAACGACATATTCGAAGCCAAAATAGGTACACTACTTCTAGGACACCCTGTACTAATTTGTAAGGGGAGAGAGGAGTAGCCCCGCGAGGTACACCTCAGTCTCCCACTGGTTCTTTAACAAGTTAGCGTGTTTTGCGTTCAGAATGTAGGTTTTGTGAATTAAAATGTTTAGAATTAGTGGTAAATGTCTCTTCCTACGATATACTGTATTACAAAAAAGACATCTCACACTCGCTTTTTTCTCCGTCATTATAATTGTTTTAATTAAATAAACCAATTAAATAGTTAAACTCATCATTTAGAAATTCCTTTTCGTTCAAAATGTCCGTCTGTATGCGTGCTTTTGTTTCAAGTTTCGGTCACACTGCCATTAAATAGAATTCAGAAAATTAATGTAAAGTTGTAAAAATGAGCCAAAGAATGGAAAATAAATTAAATTCGCGATACTCTTGATGTCTTCTGTTTCCACTTTTAAATCATTTCAACATCACTCTGTCTTACTAACATCGTGTCTCATGCAAAAATGATTATTACCAATAGCATTACCATATATATATATATATATATAAAGAACGACGCTTGTGTAGAAGAGCGTTCCGCACAAGATGAGGAGGGAGAACGAACAAATGAAAAATGAGGTACCTCCCAGGAATCGAACCCCGGATCATCCAATTGCCGGTCGGATATGCTATCCACTACACCAAGGACCTCGATCAATCAGAAGTCGTAATTCTCCTACATACGAGCGGAATTGGATGATCCTGGGTTCAATTCCTGGGAGGCACCTCATTTTTCATTTGTTCGTTCTTCCTCCTCATCTTGTGCGGAACGCACTTCTACACAAGCGTCGTTCTTTACATTAATTATACTGTGTGTTGTTTGCAGTTAAAATGTATATATGTACGACATGAGAAGGGTGCCCCCTCAGGGCATTTGATTCCGCTCGTATGGTGGAGAATTACGACATCTGATTGATCGAGGTCCTTGGTGTAGTGAATAGCATATCCGACCGGCAATTGGATGATCGCGGATTCGATTCCTGGGAGGTATCTCATTTTTTATTTGCTCATTCTCCCTCCTCATCTTGTGCGGAACGCTCTTCTACACAAGCGTCGTTCTTTACATTAATTATACTGTGTGTTGTTTGCAGTTAAAATGTATATATATATATATATATACAGGGTGGCCCCAAAAAAATGGCACCAAATTTGAGAAGTGATATCTCGATAACCATTGCAGCTAGGGACTTAAGAAAACAACCAAATGAAAGATAATTCTTTTCTCTTTAAATACTTATTCTATGGCTTGATGGTTATAAGCCAATATAATGCCCAAAATTGGCTTCCAAAAAAAATATACAAAAAAAAGTTGCGCATTTGTATTTATTCCTTGATCCTAATTTTAAATGAAATTTTTCTATTCCAGACCCCTCAAGATGGGATTGAGAGAATCTGATAAGAACATTATACAAGCACTACGTGAAGAAAAGGGATATTCATTAAACAGAATCCTTTACGAATTTCCAAATAGAAATTGGAAAAAAAGAACTGTGGCACATTTTTTACAAAAACTTAAAGAAACCGGCAGCAGTCAACGGCGTCCGGGAAGTGGTCGACCAAAAAGTATTAGAACGCCAGAAAACATTGAAAAAGTAAATGAAATGGTTTTAAGTCAAGAGGAACAACCGGGAACAAGTAAAAGTGAACGTGAAGTTGCGAAAGAAACTGGGATTTCACGTTCATCAGTACAGCGAATAATTCGAAAAGATCTTGGGTTGAAAACATTTAAGAGGGTGAAGGTTACTGCTTTATCGGAGCCTGTGAAAGAAAGACGTTTCCATCGATGTAAAAATCTATTGCGAAGATTTCGGTCAAATGAGTCTGTGAAAAAAATTTGGTTTTCTGATGAGAAACGATTTACGGTCGAAACACCACGAAATACCCAAAATGATCGGGTTCGTGCAGCAGTGGCGACAAAAACTCATGTTGACCCAAAACGACTTTTGCGTGAAAAAAAACACTTTTCAGATTCGATAATGGTTTCCCTTGCAGCGTCATCTGAGAACAAAACATCCATCATTTTTATTCAGCGAGGCGTTAAAATTTACTCAATTTACTACTGTAATGACATTTTGTCTCCAATGTTGTCAGAGATCAAGGAGACGAGCACTGATTTTGTGTTCATGCAAGATGGAGCCCAATCTCATACAGCCAAGGAAACAATAACATTTCTCAATAATAATTGTCCTGGTTTTATCGAACCAAATAATTGGCCACCATGCAGCCCAGATCTAAACCTCATTGACTACTTTGTGTGGTCTGCCTTAGAGAGAGAAGTCTACCATGGTCAGAAAATCCGTGATGTGAACCATCTTCGTGAACGAATTCAGGCTGCATGGGAAAATCTCTCACAAGTGACGATCTCAAAGGCAATTTCAAAATGGAGGGCGAGATTACAGGCTGTGGTTGACCATAATGGAGGGCAGATTGAGCCATTTATTGAAAATTAGGTTTAACTTAAAACCACAGAACTTCGTTTAAAGACCGTAAATTAGAAGATAATTAATTAGAAAAAATAAAAGGAATAAATATAAACGCGCAACTTTTTTTTCTATATTTTTTTTGGAAGCCAATTTTGGGCATTATATGGGCTTATAACCATCAAACCATAGAATAAGTATTTAAAGAGAAAAGAATTATCTTTCATTTGGTTGTTTTTTTAAGTCCCTAGCTGCAATGGTTATTGAGATATCACTTCTGAAATTTGGTGCCATTTTTTTTGGGCCACCCTGTATATAACTGTGAAACAGTTGGCATTATGATCATGATCTCAACATCGCAGGTTAAGATCAATAAACTGATATTGTTGTATTGCGTAATTATCATTTAGCGAGTAAATTGCTTTTCACGATTTTGTGGCATATATACCCAATTAAAGTAAATAAAATACTTGTTTGGCTGTTGGCCAAATGAACCACGAGCTGCCAATCAGCAACACTCTCACGGACTTGTACAAATTTCAGGAATGCATTAAATTTAGGGTGGCGAAGAGCAATTGCATTTCCACTATTGTTAATAGTAATAGCTTGATATTTTCCGTAACATTTTGTCTCCTTTGTTTTTATAATTCATTGCTCTGCAGTAAAGCCATCTCTCGAAATTTTAGATTGAATTATTAAAATTTAAAAAGATGCACAGTATAAAATTAGAGCTGAAAGAGAAAATACTCTATATCAACATAATCTAGAGGTACACTTGATGGAAGAGTTCGTTGGAAAAAGTAAAATTTCAAAACTTAAAAAAATTTGTAATTTGTAATTTTCGGCTTTATTTTCGAAATTAATCATTTTCTTCGAAAAGAATTCAAAATTCTAAAAAACTTTATTCAGAAAAAGAATGCAAGACTAAGTAAAGTTGCACAATATTTATCAATATTTTTCTGTACAGTTTATATATCAGATATGTTATTAATACTTGTATATTTAAAGTATCCTTATGTGAATATGCCGTTGGAAGCATGAAAGCTTTTTAGGCAAAGTTAATGGGATTCAGTTAATTTATTACACAAGGGAAGTGAAATTCCACATATTAGTAATGACAAATAATACTGATAATAAAATGTATTAAATAATAATAATAATACTAATAATAATAATAATAATAATAATAATAATAATAAAAGAAAAGATAAAATTTTGCAAAAGTAACTGGCATGGTGTTAGATTATTTTACACAGTTTTAAATAGTTTCAAATAAAATGCTGAATAACACTACAGAAGGTTGACAAAAGTGAGTAGACACCTTTGATTTTTCCATAGTTTTAGATATGATAATAAAAGTCAATAAATATTAACAGACTTACTGCATCACTATATTTAAAATCGTGTTGCTTTACCGCTTTCATTATGCAAAACTAACACGTTCTGATGTTCCAGTGATTAGCTTTGCCATTTGTTCTTGAGGACAATCATCATGGTTTCTATCTACTTTTGTCAACCTCTGTATATATTTAGTACAAACTAAATCATGCTCACTGAAAAAATTAAGATAAATTATGAAATTAAAAGTGTTTAATGAAAGCGAAGAAAGATGAAAGTAAGATGAGAGCGGATCTCCATTTTGTGAGCCATATTTTAGAAAATTATAAAATAAAGACCTAATTACTGTAGTAATAATGGGAGTAGTGGATTGAATAGTACGCCTGCAAAATGTTCGAGTGCATATCAATTGCAATGTTGATCAATGTTGCAAAAAGGGGGGTTTTGGCACCTGGGGGGACAAAAAAAAAAGGGAAGATGGTATGCAAGCAAAAGGGAGGGGTTTATCCCTCAAACTGCAGAAGGGGGAAGTGGGGTTTTACTCACCCACCCAAACCTAACCGAAGAGAGAGGAGGAGAGGAGAGAGAGCATCTTTCGCCTGCAAACCCCAGCGCATAATAAATGCTCTTGACCTCCCCAGTTAGCTTAGAAGTCTTAATCAGCCAGCTGGCTTAGAAGGCTTAATCTGGCTTAGAATGGGTAAATGGCTTGTTTAGAAAGGAGTATATATATATATATATATATATATATATATATATATATATATTAATAACTTTTGCAGTACCAGATTGCGCTATTTAGTTAATTAGTTTATATATTAATGGAGATGTTCTTGACAGCATCAGTTGGCTTAGAAGGCTGTATATATATATATATATCCGAGGCAGGCCACATAATAATATGCCAATTAGTGCTAAAAATTAATTTTTATATTGTTGTATATACATTATTAAGAATTATTATTATTATATTTAAAAATAAATAATTAAATTTATATTGCTCTATATACATTATTAAGAATTATTATTATACAGGGTGTCCCGTAAGTCTGGACCCATAGGGAAAAATAATAAAATTACAAAATAGTCCAAAAATTTATTTATAATATTTTTTTATTTTTTTTTATTATTATTTTTATTATTTTTTTATTATGATCTTACTCCGCTGGAGTTTTATTTGTGGGGCCACTTGAAAGCCAAAGTGTACGAGGTCAAACTTCAGAACATTTTCCACCTTAAAGCACGCATTGTGGAGGCGTGTCAAGAAATTTCTGCGACTGTGATTCAGAAAGTGCTGTCGCAGTGGAGATTGCGTCTTCAACTATGTGTGCGACACAACGGCGGACACTTTGAACAGATTATGTAATAAATTTTTGGACTATTTTGTAATTTTATTATTTTTCCCTATGGGTCCAGACTTACGGGACACCCTGTATTTAAAAACAAATGGATAAATACGCCATTCGTCAACACAAACCCAGTACTTGATGCTTCCGTTAAGATTTTTTATTATTACTACAATCATTATTATTACTACTATTATTTTTATTATTACTATTATATTTTAAAAAAGTATGATACCACCTAGAATATTATTTACCAGAATCAGCGGTAGTCGAACCCCCGACCACAAACCTTTTCAGTCGATATAATGATAATTAAGTTTATATTGCTGTATATACTAAATGGAATAACTCCTTGTCCCACAAAGAAAAAAGAGAAAAATTATTGAATTAAAAGCACACACTTCATTTTTAAAAGCTCTCACAATATATATATATATATCATATACTATGAATAATAAAACACAACTGCGTCATACTGCTTATTTAGTCGAACTATTTAACATGGAATCATTTGTTTAACATACGCTTATTCGAAATCTATATACGGCCAAAATACACACTTTAAGCGGGGAATATATATATATATATATATATATATATATATATATATATATATATATCACCACACAATATATCCTATTCGCTACATTCTCTAATATAACGATGGTTATTTACAATTAAGATGGGTTATTGGCATGCAAGCGGGTGATGTCAGTTGTGATCGGGCGATGCAATCCATAAGAATAATTGCCACTTTGCGCTATTTATTTAATTTGTATATATTTCTATATTTTACTCTTTTATTATAGGTACAAGAGTTTGTTTTTTATTAAGGTTATATATATATATATATATATATATATATATATAATATATATATATATATATATATATATTCGATACTGGTTTATTAATGAGGCTGTTTGTGCAGTTTCAATAGGGAATTTCAATTGAGGTCTGTAAATTCCCATTAAATTTCATGTTTTTTAACTTTTCTTAATAGCATCACGTCATTATATCATCATCACCTCATTATTATATTATTCACGACTACGATGTAAAGCAGTCTTAAAGTGTAATACGGTTTTTAGCGTTTTGTAAATTTTTAATGTCTCATCTTATACACAAACATATATATACAAAATTGCAAATGCCTTAAACATTATTGAATTAAGATATGTGTCCTGCATTACGCAGCTACACACACACACACACACACACACACATATATGTATATTACTAGATGAAGTAAATTGAAGTTGAAATGAAAACATTTCCTTCCGTTATCAAGACACTAATTATTCTCGACGTCATTGCGGGTAAGTATGTTTTCTTTCTTAAACCCTCCCTCTCTAACCCATTTCTCTTTTGTGTGGAATTTCCTCGTTCATGTCAGACGATTTTATTCAATCTTAGAATAGGTGATTATATAGAAGGAGGTTAATTAACATGATGGTGAGATTAGTGGTGAATCTTTTCATCCCATGCACATATCAAACTAAGGCGTAGCAAGAATATTCCATTAATGTTAATGGGTAACGAAAAAAACGTCATATCTCATCTTATACGAGTCCAGTTTCCTCCACAAACTGAAACATTGAACTGACTTGAATAACCTTTATTAATAATAAAATAAATACATTCGTTTTACAACTACTTGAATAATTGTGAAGCTCTTGTCACAACTACAGTCAAATCTATTCGTGTGTATGTATATATAGATATATATAATCCCTTAAGGCACCTGGGTTTTAGACTGGAGTCGGCAAGTAAAATCTCGAACCCCCCAACCGCTAATGCCCTTCACAAAGATCTGAATCCGAAACGACGTGGTCTAATACTCAAAATTTACTTCTGAAAAAGCTCTAACTTTTGTGATACCGCTAATTTTGGCAGAAAATAATTAATTCAAATAATATACTAGCCCACCCCAAAAATAAAAAAATATGTATATATGAACCCCAAAGCATCCATCAAACTTCTTAATGCTAAAGTTCGTTTCTTGTTACAACGACAGTAAAATCTATTCGAATATATATATATATATATATATATATATATATATATATATATATATATATATAAGTCCTTAAGGCACATATCTATAAGTTAATAGCTACTCAGGTTTTTCAAAATATATTTCTAAAAATTTTTTCGGAGTAACTTAATCAGGCATCTGTTTATCGATGGAATTATAGTCGACGTTAGCGTCAGACAGGCGCCCGAACACCTGAAAATTAATTCATGATGCACCTGGGTTTTACTCCATTAACTCACCTGCGTTGGATGGGCTACAGGTAAAATTTCGAATCCCCCATAACCGCTAATGCGCCTCGCTGAGAGCTTAATCCTAGCCGATGTAGCCTAAACATACCCGTATGCTAATTACATTTCTCTCTGATGTAATCTAAAACGAACCGAGGGTCTTAAATTTATATACTTATTAAAGATTTTCCATTAAAAAATAAAATTTAAAACTTTTTAGACTTAAAATGAGTTTATTCCTACAAAAGGCTTTAAAACCTCGCGAATTTTAATAAAAATATTCAAGAGACTTTCAAATTACTTTTAAAACAAATTAAAAAGAGTTCGAAAGTCTTCCCTTAATACAAATCAACTTATTTAAAACTGTTAAATTTATTCAATGAAGATTTATTAACAATGAGTTCACATTTAAAAAAAAATTTAAATACATGCTAAATAATTAATTTTAAATTTTCATGTTGAAATTCAAGCAAACAAAATAAGTTTTTAACTACAAAATAATGGTTTATTCAACCATACGTCTAAATTTACTCACTTATGACATCTTTGAAAACAATTGAAAAAATCTGAGGATTGTTTAAGCCAATTCCGATAAAGACGCCCTCAGAAACGGCATCGACGGCCAATCAGAAATTCTCGAGCGAACGAATGGGCATGAGATCGAGCCTACGACATTTTGATTGGTTCAAAACCCGCATACATATGACATAGTACCGGCCACAGATCAGTCATCAACCAATCAGGAAGCCTTCGAGTTGGTGATTGGTGTACAGCTATTCGTCACTCGAAATGGGGCAGCGCAGCCACATATAAAAATGGGCCATTTTCAGCTCGGTACCATATCAGTTGCTATTTTTGCCGGTGAATAACCACGCATTGCTGGGGGTTATGAGTACCGATAGTCAAACAAAACTCTATTCTTCACCACAGCTGTTTGAAGTTGAAAATCTTACGTAAACCATACACACACACAGACACACACACACACACACACACATATATATATATATATATATATATATAATTACACCAATCCGCAAGGAAAAAATATAAAATTAATTATAAAACAGTGTTTAAAAAGGCTAATTACTTTCGGCTGGTCATTTTTTAGATTTTTTAGACAGAGAACAGGTCTACCTATAGACTCTTCGCTCTCTCTCCAATTTTAGCTAATATTTTTATGGAATTTTTTGAAGTTAATATTTTGCTGGAATCTTTGGTGTCGGGGGTCAATTTGTTTCGTTACGTTGATGACACGTGTGTTATTTTGGAATCTCATGTGGATCTGGATGAGCTGGTGGGAGTTCTTAATAGTTTTGTATCCTCATTACAGTTTACGTATGAAGTTGAAAATAGTGCATCTCTCTCGTTTTTGGTTGTTCTTATTTTAAGAGATCCCAACCAAAGACCTTCTTTCAAAGTATTTGGAAAGCCTACGCATTCAGACAGCTACATTCATGCTTTTTCCAATCATTCTCTTTGTACTAAGGCGTTATTTCCGGTCTCAGGATTTGTGACCCCATTTATCTTGACAATGAAGTTTTACATATTAAAAGTCTATTTATATGTTTTGGTTATACAAAATTGTTCATCGATAAAGCTTATTTCGCTGCTAGGAGATCTTTCTTTTCTCCCAAAACTGGGAACCGAGATAAAGACGTTTCATTCCTGAAAGTGCCCTTTGAGGTTAACAAAGGGCTTTCCTCACTCTTGCCAAAGCAGATTAAGTTGGTCTCCGTTGTGCCAAATAAATTGTCTTCGTTCATTCGTCATCCTATTACTAAAGCCTCCAACAATTCTGGCGTAGTTTATGAAATCCCATGTGGAGGTTGCCCTCAAAAAAACATCGGGGAGACAATTGATGTTCAGAGAAGGATTAATTCCCACAAACGTGACCTGAGATCGGTAATACTTAGTTTAGCCTAGTTCAGCATAGGGAACAGCATAATCATATTTTTAACTTCCAGGATTCTAAACCTATCATAAAGGTCTGGGACCAGGAACAGAGACAAATATACGAGGCATTTCATATTTTGGCAGAAAACACCATTTCCAATATTAAGTTGTCCTACAGTATGGATAGCTTTATTTTTAACATTTCAAAATATTTTAGGGTAATTTGGGGTCGTGACCGGCTGCCAGATATACAGGATTGATTTTTACTTATAAATTTCTCATTTCGAAGGTTTGAAATCTGGGCAATAGTTTGCCTTTGCCAACTGCCAGACGTACGACAGCTACCATCTCTCTGTCCGTGTTTATGCCTTCACAGTCATTTCAACTTTAGCTCTTCCACAGAACGGAAGTTTTATAACTTTTTTATATATCTTAATTAGTTTATGGCTTTGAAAAGGGTTTGGTTGTGACCAACCGAAATTAATTAGCCTTTTAAAACAGTTTTATAATTAATTTTATATTTTTTGCTTGCGGTTTGGTGTAATTTTATATTGTTGCGGTTATTGCAATTAAATATTATATATATATATATATATATATATATATATATATATATATATACGGAAGAGTGATTTTATCCTGCCTTCTTACAGGGCTGGTGCAACCCTGCATCTTTTTGCCGCTTCCGACCGGAACGATCTATTTTCGTCACAGGCCACTGCAAACATTTGTGAAACCCAACAGAATGATACAGCGGAAGGGGACACCATTGACATGCAAGCACAAATAATTAATAATTACGTAATAATTTAAAAAACTAAGAATTTATAGAAAGTTCTACAGGTAGACTTTTAGAAATACTAATTGCATCTCTTTTAAGCAAATTTACCATAAAATGAGTTTATGAAAGTATATGTGAATGACCCAGCAAGGCTAATTGTTTATTATATACCCATGGGTTCGAGACCCGGTGAAGGCAGGCGATGCGTAGTATGTTCAGCTAGTCATCCTTCCACACAATAAAGAAAGGGGTTGGTAGATAATTGACATAAATTAGGCATTTTAAAGTGTACGCATTATGATTTATTACATAATCTTTACTAATTTGTGAAATGTGATTTAAGCTGATTACCGCTCTGTCTATATAGAGCCTGTATATATTACAGTCAAAGTGTGTAACCAGCCATTTCGCGTAATGGCTGAAACTAGTCATTTCGCAAAATGGCTGTTTCACTTGGTCATTTCGCGAAGTGACTAAAATCTTCAGCCATTACGCGAAATGGCTGAAATTCCACCTTGGCCATTTTGTACAAGATCATTTGCCCGGTTAGGTCAACTGTATGCCCTTGATAATTGGTTAGGTTAAGTTTTGTTATTTTCGTTAGTTTTAACGAAAATAACACGACATAACCTAACCAATTGTCAAGGGCATACAGTTGACCTAACCGGGCCTTCATTGGCGGGCATCGGAATAACATTGAAGGCCCGGTTAGTATTTGAAAACCTCTATATTGAAAATTCAAATTCAAATGTGTTCAAATGTTCGAATGTGTTCAAATGTGTATTTGAAGAGTATTTTTCACTTATTTGAACAAACCTTTGATGTGTGTATGATTTAGCAAATATAGTTAGTTAAATAAAGGTTTCCAATTTTATTGTGATGTTTGTTATTTCTATGAATTCATGACAAAATTCATTTTAGCCATTTCACGAAACGACCAAGGTGAAATTTCAGCCATTTCGTGTAATGGCTGAAGATTTTAGTCATTTCCCGAAATGACCAAGTGAAACAGCCATTTCGCGAAATGATTAAATTCAGCTCAGTGATTAATACTGTCCTACATTATATTAATGAAGAATCCTTTGCAAGCGTTAATTATTTTTATAAAGATGCATAATTTATCCATATTTTAACTCGAACCAAGAATGAATTACTGCATACTTTAAAGGGAGGGCTTTTATCGCTGTTTTAACCTAACCTTCATCAAACGCGTACAATAAAGCTAACCGTGCAATCAATTAGCCTATCTAGGCATTCACCTAGTCTAACCAGGCATTCGATATTTTCCCCATAGATCTCTTTTAAACAGCTTTTACCATTCAAAGAGTGTATCAGAGTATATGTGAATGGCCCGTTTAAGTTAATTACTTACTGTTTATTATTTGCCCAGTTTCCCAAGCTGTTTAAGCCTCTCTCTCTCTCTCTCTCTCTCTCTCTCTCTCTCTCTCTCTCTCTCTCTCAGCACAAACGCCAGCGGTCCCTATTTTTTAAATAAACGGGTATCCAATGATATCCTTCTCCACCGCTAACAAACGTATTTAGAATAAATGCGCCGCAGTGTCTCTTTTAAAGTGCAAAGTTATTCTGCATTTTCTCTTAAAATGGATTCAAATTTCTACTTTTACGTATTAATTATATCATAATCCAAATGCCTGCAGACTTTCTTCAGAAAAATGTATGAACTGGCCAAAAATACTTTTAAAATTTCTGTCTACAACCGTGTCCTTTTTCCTAAAGGAGCGATGCAGAACTCGATCGTGTTATAAAAACTTTTCGTAATAGTTTTGAAGAAACTCAAATCGTGGACGAGGATTTGGACACGGACGTACAAGTTTTACTGCACACTCAGCACAGTGAATGTCGTATCATCGACGAAGTGATGTGAGTTTTTTTTTTTTTGATGTGTGTGCGCGTGTGTTGGGGAAGAACAAGCCATGTACCTTCAACATGTTAGTAAATGATAGAGCCATGAGGATTGTTTTATAAAATAGTACACAATAGCATTTACTGAATGCAACACAATTTTACGTAATATGTCCTTCAGTGTTTCCCACACATATAGAAGTGACATTGGTATCAATTTTTTTATACATTATATATTTATATCCAACTCAAATTAGTTACAGGATTAGCAGCAATTACATTTTAAATAAGCGACAGAGCATAAGACTCGTTCTTAAATGCTACACAAACTAATATTATTAGAGGCATTTTATATTTTGCACAGTATTGTTGCAATTACTCAAGTTACAATCATATATATATATATACACACACATATATGTATATATATATATATATACACGCGTAAAACTTCAGACAATACACCGAGTGCGTACAAACGGGAACCGATTTTTTATCAGGCTGCATACCACAACATCATTTTGCTCAGTGTCGCACAAATCGAATAATTTTTTAAAAATTTGTAAATTCGTTCCCACGGGCCATATCCGAGAGAAATGAAAGGCAGTACATCCCGCAAGTATTGCTATAGTACCCCTATAATTGATTAGGGCTCCAGACAATTTGAGGAATGTGCAATTGCTCGAGAAATTTTACAATAATAGCGTCATTCCAAGAATGGACCCCAGTGAGTTAAAATAGTACAATCGCTCCCTATTTTTAAATGAACGGCTAGCCAATGAATCCCTTCACCTCGGCTAACATCCGTATTTAGAATAAGTGAGCCGCAGTGTCTCGTGGCTGGAGGCTTCGGCGTTTCGTTCTTTGCAAACACACCGATAAATTTGGAACATGTGATTCAATCACTATTCATTACTCTCTGGAGTGTATTCGCATCCATTTTTAAAAGTCTGTGACGATGCCTCTAAACCTATCGATCTCTATTAGGGTTTGTGATTCAAGGTATACTAGTACACTAATAGGCGCGTCTAGCGGCTTGGCGAATTCCAATCTGACTGAGATGTTTCCACTCTGCTGTGGACTTAAGTGCGTGTTTATACTAGTAGATAAGTCAGGGATGATGTCAAACGGGTAAATGTTAACCTGCTCCGTGAGTTTCCTCTGTGTTACGCCGATTCCTAATTACAAGTGCCGGCAATATGTGCAAGATTACTATAAGCTCTCGAGCAAAGCGGGAACACAGCTTCTGTTGAATAATCCGTTTTTAATGTTACCCCTAAGGTGACCCCATTGAGGTATAGGGTTATGTTTTTAAGACCAAAATTTTCGAAATTAAAGGCGTCCTTTTTATAGTTTCCATTCACAGAAACGTATTCCTGCATTCTAATTAATAACCTTTTAGGTAGAGATCCAAGGGCGACGTTTTCTATCTGCTTCGACGCCAGCCCTGATGGCACAGTGTATAACTTCATCTGTACTCTGCTAATTGGGTATTTTACTGTGGCGTGTAGTTAATTTTTTTCAATTTCTAGTTGTTTAGCAGAGCTTAATTTCACTCGGCGCACGTGAAGATATGTTTCCATAACATGAATCACCACGGACTTTGCGCTCTCTTCTTGGTGAGCCCCCAGATTTAAACAGATCTCAGGATTCGTACAGTGAGCTTTATTTTCATGTCGAGCCCCATTCACAAGCAGCTTCTCCTGGAATATGAAGTCTGTATGCAGCCAGAAAAACGTGGCTGCCGACGGTTGTACAGCGTGCTCGTAAACTGGCTTCAGATTGCAAGCTTGAATTTGACCGTAATATAGGTTCTGAAGATCTGAGAAGGGTAGAGCAGGAAATAAGTGTTCGTATATTTGTACTGTATTTGGAATGGATGATCGTCGTCGGACTGTGTATGTTTTTAAAAGCTGTGAGAGAGACCCCGTACAAGACTCCTACTTATTTTAGGGCTGTAAGGGACAACGTATCTCCCCATCCGTAATATGAGGGACCTTTACGCGAGTTATGATAGAAGTCGAAAATATGGAAGGTATCATGATTTGTGTAAGTGATGTCTCGTGTTTGGGGATGATATAGTGAAACATTGTAAGGATTGTCACATAGTATGTGAGCAGTGTAAGACCTCCAGGTGTGAAAGTCGTGTAGTTGAAGCTGAGAAGAGGGACTGTAATGTGTGTAGATGCACATTTTTCAATAACATCTGTTTTGTTCTCCATAAGTCAATTGGCACTTGCAGGAAAATGTGAATCTGTGAATGTGGTATGTTTCATATGATGGAAAATTTGGGAAAGTTTGAGCACAAATGCGATGAAATTCACTGTTTTACATGTTATGAAAAATATGAGGCGGATGGAGTAAAGCATGTATGTTATATGAAAGATGCTAAGCCTAAAAATAAACCTTGTATGACTGTATACTACGATATACGGCATATACGGCACTAACATATACGGCTGCTGAAACCAAAGAAGTTATCCCACATCTACTTTTAAGCCAGACTATCTGCGATGAATGCATGGAAGTCGAGTGCGATGAGTGTCACAAATGTGGTAAAGGAACAAACGTTTTTAAAACGATCGCCCATGACAACCTCGTGAAACTCTTTGTGTCGTATATTGTCAATTTCGTGGACAAGTTCAAATAAATGACTGTGTATATTCTTGCCCATAACGGGGCAAAATTTGACACACAATTCCTTTATGACGAACTGCTTGAACACCAGTCATCGGAGATATTTACAGGCGATCTCTTGAATAGAGGAAACAAACTTATACAGATGCAAATAAGAGGCAATGTTCAAATTAAAGACACTTTATTATTCACACCTTGTAAATTAGCCGCCAAAGTTTCAAAAGGGTATTTCCCTTACACTTTCCCCACTAGCGACACTAAATTACGTAGGTCTACCACCCCCAAGCATTACTTTTACTATGCCAACATGAGTTGAGTGATAGTGAGCGTGAAGATTTTGAAAGGTATTACAACAGTTTTAATGAAGATATTCTTACAATATAACGGGTGAATGTGAGCATTATTGCGTGAACGATGTGCGCGTACTTAGAGTATGTTTCCAGATCTTTAGAAGGATGTATATAGACCGGTTCAACTGCGACCCGATACAAGCCGCAACCACGATCGCCTCATTGTGCTTTACGGTGTTCAAGAACAACTTCATGCCTAAAGACACCCTAGCCGTCATTCACCGAAACAATCCATGCAGTTATGGGCACAAGGTTATTTACTGGCTCATACACCTACAGCAACAGAACGGTGTATATATAAAACATGCCCGCAACACGGGTGAAGTGACCAATAAGATCAATGGTCGGGCTTTTTGGGTGGATGGTCTAAGCGAAGACCATGTCACTGGTGAGAAGACTGCGTACTCTTTTAACGGTTGCTGGTGGCATGGATGGCCCCCGTTCTGAGTGCAGAATCGTGGGAGATATCCATAGTAGATCTCCTACCGATAGTCTTGCATGGATCCGGAACCGCGATCAGCTTTCAAACTCTCAGTTCACTCACAAGGTAATGTGGGAGCACGAATATGATGCACGGATGGAGAGAGATGGGCAGTACCGCGAAGAAATAAACACTATCAAACGTTCAATGGTGTTGAATCCCCTCAAATGCGGTGATAGCTTGTTCGGCGGACGTACAAACCCCTTCAAACTATACTTTCCACTTACAAATGTCGTGAAACCCCATTACTACGACTTCTCTTCTTTATATCCCTACGTGAAGAACAATCCGTACCCTATAGGGCACCTAAAAAGCTGGTGGGACCTTCCCTGCCCACCATCGAAGTGTTCTCAGCTAATTTGAACGAGAAATATTTCGGCTTTTCTTTCGTAGATGTAGTCCCCCCTCGCAGCTTATGGATGCCAGTCTTACCCGTCGTTATAGACCACAAACTCATGTTTCCCCTGTGCATGAAATGCGCAGAGGAGAACAATGAGGACTGTAATCATACAACCAACCAGCGGAAGATCAGAGGCGTAGATACAAGTCCCGAGCTGGCCCTAGCCGTTCGTCACGGTTACACAAAATTGAAGATATATGAGGTGTCGCGGTTTCAGAAGCTCCCCAACCTTTTCACACTATATATAAACACTTTTTTGTAGGATAAGGTAGAAGCATCAGAGTATCCGCGAGAAGTTGATACCAAAAATGAAAAATCGGGGTATATTCGGCGTATATTCAGGGATAGAACTTGAACGGTCCGAAATTGTAAAGAACCCAGGCAAGTGCTTTAGTGCAAAGTTGTGCCTAAATAGTCTTTGGGGGAAATTTGCTCAGAATACAGACAAGGGGAACGTCCATCTAGCCCAAATTTATAGCGAGGTGTGGGATTACGCCAACGCTCCAGATAAAGATGTCATGGAGATCGTGAATATGGGCAATACGTACATAATAAAGTACAACAGAACCGAATTGGCTACAGCTACATCACGTGTTACATACCTGTAGCCAGTTTCACAACATCATACGCCCGCATCAAACTTTGGGGACTACTGTATTCTCCTGGGCAGAGGGTTCTGTACGCAGATACAGATAGTGTGATATTCACGGATAGTGTGATATTCACGGAGAGGGAAGGTGAATACATACCACCTATTGGGGAATTCCTCGGAGAGTTGAATGATAAGATCAAGGACGAGTATGGAAATTGGGTACGGGTGAGGGTGGGGGAGGAGTTGAAATATATCGTGAAGGCTAAGGGTATCACGCTTTACCAGGCGAACCGTCGGGTCGTTAACTTTGACTCGCTGAAGGATCTAGTGTGCTTAGAAGATGAGGGTGACCAACCGCCCTAACTGACTGTAGGGAGCCACAATTTTCGGGCACAGAAACTGGGGGGGGGGGTGAAGGAACTTAGGGGGACGAAAGTGTGTCGTAACACATATAGGAAACGTTACCAGGTGCCTGGCACCTACGATACCGTACCCTTTGGGTACCAGAGCCCTTGAATGTTTTGTTTTATATATATATATATACACACACACACACACAGAATATATATATATATATATATATATGTGTGTCTATTTACTTGTTAACGCTATGTTTATTTATTACGTGGATTTGAATATATTCCATGAATTAGAAACTAATTATTTGTTGATGATATGTTTATTTATTTAAAATAAATTGTTTCAATGAGCGTTTCATTTTCTCCTTTGTGTGTGTGTGTGTGTGTGTGTGTGTGTGTGTGTGTGTGTGTGTGTGTGTAGGAAAAGGCTAAGTACCGCCCACTGTATGACCGATCAAAGGGGTCACCTGACTCCGGCCACTAGCTAGTCATATCTCTGCCCTGCGTGCTCAGTTGACCTTAACAAGCCCTACATCTCAGACGTGTATTTTGAAGA
Organism: Bathynomus jamesi; assembly: GCA_023014485.1. Lineage (NCBI taxonomy): Eukaryota > Metazoa > Arthropoda > Malacostraca > Isopoda > Cirolanidae > Bathynomus > Bathynomus jamesi. The sequence goes on from JAJOZX010000030.1 coordinate 1,054,500, forward strand.
ATTCTTGCGTAGACGGAAAAAGTAATGGCTACCTTTGATATTGCGTGTTCGACTTCATGAAATTGTATTCGATAAAGTCTACAGATGTGGTGAACACTCAAAGAATCCCTAGGCCTTCCTCCTTTGAGGCTTTTAAGGCCATATTGAGCCGAGCGAAGCATGAGGAGTAGGAGGCTCAAATACACTACTGTTATTCTGACGAGAGCAGACATACATCGCGAAGTGAAAGAAACATCATGTGCAGAAGAGAAGCAACAGGTATGGGTAGTGAGTCTTGTTGACGAATGGTGTGACAAGCGGTACTATTTCATGTTACATCACACCGAATATGCTTACCCTGCTTCTGAGAATGTATATCTTGTGATCATGGACAGTCTAAAATATTTTTATCATTACGTTCATATATATCATGATGAGGTTCGTAGTGAGGCTGTGGCTGAAGGCCTGTGTGAGTTTTTAATAGAGTTTAGGGTGAGTATCGCTTGCTAAGCAAAAACCGTAAAACCGGCGCTGTTAACTATATACTGGAAACGCTTTGTAGACAAACTCTGGTAAACGGAATATTATTTATTTAAGTGTTGAGGAGATGAATAAAATCTTCGTGATAGTTGAGAAGTGGGGCGAGGATCGTTATAAAATACCTGCAGCTGTAGGTACAAGAAGAGAGAAGATTAGTGATGCACCCTCATATGCCATTATTTTTACGTTGTGTATAATTCGTGACCAGCCATGCATTGATATATGGTTGATTTGGACGAATGCGTCTGATAATAATGTCCTTGTCCCCACGCGAAACCGTTTCACCCTCGACAGAATGTTTGAAATCGTCGGTTTCCGCAAGCTAAAGCCTATATTAGACGCACGTGTTACCGATATGCTGTATTTTGATGCGGTTCTTGAATACGCATACACCGCTCTGTTCGACGGGTTTACCGAGTGTAGGACTGAACAAGGCGAGATTGGAATTGGATGCGTATTTAAAAGGCATAGACTCTTCGAAATATTTTGAACTTTGGTACAAAGGACTTGAGCGGTATACGGCTGAGCTCACCTACACTATTCACCCTGAAGAGCTATTTCTTTATATAACGAGCAGCTGTCTGCACGACTTAGAAAATTATTTCAAGAGCCGATATGAGTTGTGAAGAAGAGTTCACTGTTGAAAAGCTCTGATTGGAAAGAATAAATCCTCGTTTGGCAAGGAGGGTTTATAAACTTGAATATAATGATGTTGTGGCAAACGGTGCCCTCTTTGTGCGTGCTTTTGATTGTATTCTATCCGTGTTTAAAGAGAGTGATAATTTGCCAACCAATTGTAAAGTATACACAAAAATAGTGTTAAGCGAGTTGAAGGACCTTTACATTAAGTATAGGCAGCTGCGTACTTTGAGTGGTGAAATAATGTTAAATCGTATTTATTACAAAGTACAAAGCAACGATGATGTTACTGTAGACTCGATCACATGCGAGTTTAGTATTTTAATTAAGCGCAGTAGAACATAAAGCGCGTGTATTTTGATATATATATATATGTTACCTATGTATTGGAATTCTTCTGCACTATTATTTTGAAGTTTATATATAAGTGTGTATTTGCTCATACATATATTAAATGTGTATATAGATTTCTCCTGTACTATTATTATTTTTTATGCTTATATATAAGTGTGTAAATGCGCGTACATATATTAAACGTGTATATAGATTTCTACTATACTAACATTATTATTTAAGAATATATATGTATCCTTTGTTTAAAGTGTGTATTTTTTGCTGTATAGAATTCTTCTGAACTATTTTTTATTGTGTATTTATTTCCTATATATTCCATGTATGTTAAATTATTTCCATTTTAAATAATTCAACTAAATAAACAGAATGATATAGTTGTGTTTTATTATTCAATAAACGATAGAAACAAGTGCTTTCCGGGGTATATATATATATATATATATATATATATATATATATATATATATATAAACGATATTAAACGATAACTGGGTTAATAAGTATATATAAACGATGCATGCTTGTTTCGATAAATATATATATGTATACACTACGCCAAATGGCTGGTTATGCATTCTAAGCCAACTGATGCTGACAAGAACATCTCCATTAATATATACACTAATTAAATAAATATCGCAATCTGGTACAACAAAAGTTATTAATATATATACATATACACTCCTTTCTGAACAAGCCGCTTACGCCTTCTAAGCCAGATTAAGCCTTCTAAGCCAAATGGCTGGTTACGCCTTCTAAGCTAACTGGCTGATTAAGACTTCTAAGCTAACTGCGGAGGTCAAGAACATTCATTATGCGCCTGGGATTTGCAGGCGAAAGATGCTCTCTCTTCTCTCCTCCTCTCTCTTCATGCAGCTTTGGGGATAAACCCCTTTCCCTTGCTTGCATACCCTCTTCCCTTTTCGGACGATATTTACAACAACTTACGTAGAAGATGCAGAACTCAGAACAGAAAATTAAACAATAGACTGGAGGATTTAATTCGTAATAGTTACTGGACTAAAAAAAGTTATTTTAGTAATATTGTTAACTTGTCGTCCCATGAGCTAGACTCCAATATGAAATGTGCGTTAGGTTATAGCTTAGGATTCTCTGTCCCAAAAAAGCCCAGCAGCTTACTGACTGCTAAATCTTTTATCAATTAAACATAGTAATATATCTGAAAGTGAGGTGACTTTAGCCAAACGTTGTGTGTATAGTGCTTTTAATACGAGGTATGAGTCGAATTATCCTTTGAGGTTTGAAAAAGTCCGATAAACACTTAAAAATAATGATTCATTACATATTACTAAAGCGGACAAATCTAATTCGATCGTCATCATGGACAAAAACAGTTACATTGAAAAGATGAATACTTTATTGAGTGACCCCGATACGTACAAACCTCTAAATAGAGACCCACTGGAGGATGTTAATAAAATGTTTAACAGAAAATTAAGAGAAATATTAAAAAATAACTATAATGTGCTTTCTAAGCAGTTTTTTAGCATCAATCCGTCACTACCATATTTGTACGGTTTAGTAAAAACACACAAAGTTAATCCCATGAGGCCTATTGTTAGCTCAGTAGGCTCCGTAACCTATAAGCTATCTAAATGGTTAGTTAGTTTATTAACACCGTTAGTTGGCTCTATTTCTAAGTCACATATTGTAAATAGCATGGATCTTATTGACAAACTGAAGTTTCCTTATGACCCTAATTTCAAACTGGTAAGTTTTGATGTATGCTCGTCATTCACAAAAGTCCCTGTTCATGACCTACTTGATTTTTTTAAAAGATAAGATCTCTGAATATTCTTTCCCTGTTCAACACAACACTCATATTGAGTTAATTAAGCTTTGCGTCAAAGATTGTAAATTTCAGTTTGAAAATAAGTTTTATGATATGTAGTTTGGATTCTTCTTCTTCTTTGTCGGCAGCATTCTCCCACGCCTAAGTGGTGTCGCTGTTCCTAATTTGCCTTCGCCACTTATTTCTGTCCAACGCCACATCCGCCGCCAGATTTCGCTCCCTCATATCACCCTCCACACACACTCTTCATCTCATCCTCGGTCTTCCCCTTCTCCTTCTTCCAGGTGGTTCCATCTCCATAACTAGTCGCACAACATATTCCTTCTCTCTCCGTATGATATGTCCAAACCATCTAAGCCTTCTCTCTTGAGCTTTCTTTGACACCTCTATTACTTTCGTCGTTCCACGAATAAATTGATTTCTAATTTTATCTCTTCTCGTAACCCCACATATCCATCTCAACTTCTTCATTTCAGCTACAGCCATCTTTTTCCCCAAATTCTTCCTCAAAGGCCACGTTTCCGCACCATACAACATTGCAGGCCTCACTACCGCCTTGAGTACCTTCCCTTTCAATTTCATTGATATTCTTTTATCACACAGTACCCCAGACACCTTCCTGCAATTATTCCATCCTGATTGTACTTTATTATTCACTTCCCTTACCAGCTCTCTACCATCCTCTACCTACGATCCCAAATATTTAAAACTTTCCTCCTTCTTCACCACTTCCTCTTGGAGTCGCACCTTATATCTCTGCCCCTGTCCCGCATTGTACTTCATGTACTCTGTCTTCGCCCTACTAATCTTCAAACCTCGGCTTTCCAGTGCTGCCCTCCACCTTTCCAGCTTCCTTTCCACCTCCTTTCTGCTCTGTGCACGCAAAACCACATCGTCGGCAAAGAGCATACACCATGGTGCCTGCTCCCTCACCTCCTCATTACATCCCTAACAATGTCGAAGATGTATGGGCTCAGGGCCGATCCCTGATGGACACCAACTTTCACTTCGAAACCTTCCGTCAATCCTGCACTACATCGTATTTGAGTATGTGACCCCTTGTACATATCCTGCACCAACCTCACATACTTCTCCGGCACTATTTTTTCCCTTAAACACCTCCACACCTCTTGCCTCGGTACTCTGTCATACGCCTCCTCTAGATCTATGAACACTATGTGCAACTCCCTCTGCCCCTCTCTATATCTTTCCATCAACTAAGTGAAAAAATGGTATTCGTTGTCCCTCTTCCGGGATGAAGCCAAACTGCTCTTCCACTATGCTTGTTTCTTCCCTCAACCTGCTCTCCACAATCCGTTCCCAAACCTTCATTGGGTGCGACATCAGTTTCATCCCTCGATAATTTGTACATTCCTGGACATCTCCCTTCCCTTTAAATACTGGGACCAGTATGCTTTTCCTCCACTCTTCTGGCACTCTCTCCTGGTCATATATCAAATCGTTAAGGATGTCTTCTTCCACCCCCAAACTTTTCCAAACTTCTACTGGTATCTCATTAGGCCCTGTAGCTTTCCCATTTTTCATTGTGTTGAATGCTCACTCCATCTCTTCTCTTCCCACACACATAACCATTCCTTCGCTTGGTAACCCTTCTTCCCTTATCAATCTAAAATTTTCCTCATTCAACAACCTTTCAAAATAAACCTTCCACCGTGCCTTAATATCCTGCATATTAGAGATCACTCCACCATGCTCATCTTTTATTTGCCTTATATGTGTAATATCCTTAGTTGCTTTATCTCTTGCCTTTGCTATTTTAAATACTTTCTTTTGCCCTTCTCTTGTTTCAAGTTCCTCATATACATCTCTGTATGCTTCGCTTTTGGCCTTTTCCACCGCAGTTTTAGCTTCTTTCTTCGCTTTCTTATACCTCTCTTTGTCTTGGTTTTCCCCTGTGTTGACCCATGTCTTCCACGCTTTTTTCTTCTCTCTCACTTTATCCTGCACTTCTTCACTCCACCACCAAGTTTCTTTATCTTTCTGACGGTTCCCAGATGACACTCCCGGCACTTCACTTCCTTCTTTCCTTATTACCTTAGCATTTTCCCGCCACCAGTCATCAACGTCGTCCAAGCCCTCTGTTCTTAATTCCCTCATTACCCTCTCTGTAAAGGCCTCCTTGTACTCTTGTTCCTTCAATTTCCACCATCTGATTTTAGGTACAATATTTGGCCTACTCTTCTAGTTCCATTTACCCATAGGTCCATTACCACAACACAATGTTGTGGATTGGCAATGGGAAATCTCCTCTCACCGGTATTAGCCAACTTATATTGCGTAAGTCTAAAATCGCATTAGTGTACGTTATCCGACTCTGATGATCTTGTGGTTTAATTTCTTGAGCAATTTGAATTTTGTGCGGGTAAAGATTGATATCCTCTCTTAAAATTCGATGTAAGGAACTTCTTGAAATGTTTAATTCCTGGCTGCGTCTTCGGACTGATGTGAATTTTCCTCAACGCTTTCACGAACCATCTCAACCCGAGTTGGATTTCGGCTTCTCCGAGGACGCCCAGTCCGTGGTTCGTCTCCCTGACCCTTTCCCATACGAAATTTAGCGACGCACCGTCGAATAGCTCGATCAGAAGGGGCAGAACGTGTGTTGAATTTTAATCGGAAAGCTCTTTGAGTGGTCACTCTTTGTTGCACTGTCCAGGATTTCATTTTCATTAATCGCAGTAAGGGTACTTTAATTGAGGAAGAAAAATAAATAAATTAGTCATAAAAGAAAAAGTTATAGACAAATAAAACCCCTCCAAGACTTTTGGGACAACCTGTATATGCATTTTTTTTTAGAGTAGAATTTTGCCTACTATTGTTTATTTTAACCTTGTTTGGTACAGGTATATAGATGATATTTTATGCCTTCGGCCTAACAATTTGGGTGTTGACTTATTTCTTGGTAGGCTCAACAATTTATTCCCCTCTACTAAGTTCACGGTTGAAAAAGAAAATAATGGAAGCCTATCTTTTCTGGATCTAAAAATTTGGAGGTGCTTCAATCAGTTCAAATATGAAGTTTTTCCTAAGCCTACGAATAATAACTCTTATGTGCATTTTTATTCTGACTATCATCCCTTATTAAATCTTTTGTTTTCTCTGCTATGTTTCTTAGAGCATTGAGAGTTGTCAGTCCTGAATTTTTAGATTCCGAGTTATGCAATATCATGAATATTGGTACTAAATTATGTTATCCTATTTCATTTCTAGATAACTGCCTTAGGAAAGCTAAGAATAGGTATTATAATAGTGAAACTGTAAAGGAATTTGAGCGTAAAAATATCCTTAGTCTACCTTACTATGTTAATTTTCAATATCTTCCGACTTTACTTAAAGCAATTGGTATCAATGTAGTCTTTAAGTATAATAATACTGTTAAATCACGCCTTATAAAGAATATATACGCCAAACGGGTAAAACGTTAGATATTTAGGGTAAAACAGCATAAATATGCATGTAGAACAGCAAATATTTCTAGTGCATTGTTTAACCATATGTATAGATGTAATCATACTATCAAGTGGGATAGTTCTAAAGCGCACGTTAAAAATACAGATATAATTGAAAGAAATATTCTTGAATGTGCATTTATCCATTTTAAAAATAATTTCAATAACAGTGTGGGAATGTATAAAATTGACAATATCCTGTTAAAATACCTTTTGCCCCTAATTAACTCTAATCTTTTTATCTTTCCGTCCCGCTGTACATTGGTATATATTTTTGTCATCTCGCCTTCTCCTTTCATTTCCTGACGAGTGACGAGGTGTACTTCTGAATACACGAAGGGCCTTGGAATCATTTTTCTTTTTCCTTGTGGGTTTTCATCATTCATTCATTTCACGTGTTAAATTGTGAAATTCATCCCATATATATATATATATATATATATATATATATATAGAGAGAGAGAGAGAGAGAGAGAGAGAGAGAGAGAGTGTGTGTGTGTGTGTGTGTGTCCCATGAGAACATGCCATAAAATAGCAATTTTCGCTAATATACGTTACCAGATTTAAATTAATGAATACTAATATGGTAAATAAAGCATTTAAAAGAGGTATATCACCCATGTCAGTTTGGTATATCTTTTCATTTTATTTCGGCAATTCCTTTTCATTAAGTTTAAGAAACTCGTCTGTTCATTAGTCAGAATAAATTAGGCCGACTTCCCTTAGCTGAACATTGCAAGGAAAAGCTGGTTGCGAAACTAAACTAAATAACACTCATTAGCATTCATACGCGAGCGCGCAATAAACTAAGTAACGTATATGGAATTTGATAATAAATTTCTATTAACGTCACGTCCGAAACACGCGGAAAACACGCGAGGAACGTTCTTATATCAATACGTTATACGCTCTACATATATATACGCTTTCCATTTGGCACGTTTATTAATTCATTTATAATGTTCCATATTCGCTGTCCTTTAATTGACCGTCTAAATTATCCGTTGTGAGTAAAGGTACCTACAGCGAGGTTTTAAACGTTATTTATGGCGTAAAACTCAGTAAAAACCTTCCATTTTGAATGAACTGAAGACATAATAAACCTGAATTGATGGAGGCATTATACGAGATAATGCAACTATAAATAGTTCCTTTTTCGAATAATACGAACTCGTCATGCGAAAATAGTATTCCGACAGCATTGGAATATACTTTGTATAGAATTGCAGTGTGCGTGAGAAATGCTGTAGTGATAATTTTAATCACAGTCAGAAAGGTTAAAGGAAATATTAATTTATAGCATGCTTATGTCTATTATTATTATCTATAGCAATCGCTGGCATCAGTCGAGGGGAGCTTTAGACTGTATCGAAAGATACATAGATTCTTTCTTTCCTTTGGCGTTTGTATCTTTTTCACGATTTTGCTTTGTTGGTCTTTAGAATTTATTGATATAGATTCTGATCAATTGCATTACGGCATTTTCCTTCTAATGACAGTTTTCTCCGCGATAAGCCAATCGTTTCGGGCAAGTCTCTCACCTTCACTTGAAGAAGCCAGCGTCCTTAGTTCAGTAGTAACACCTTTTCCCTATAAAGGAAATGAAGACATTGAGGTTGGGGTTTCGACTCCCTGTGGTGCTGGTAATAATAATGTAAAAGTTAGAGCAATGGATCTCATTAACCCTTATTTCATAACATGGATAAGATATACCCTTTGTATAATTTGTATGTAGGACAAAAGCCCTCTGGACAAAAGGCCCCTAGGACAAAAGCCCCCTAGGACAAAAGGCCCCCAGGAAAAATAATAATAATAATTTTTTTAATCATTATTTTTATTCTTTATTATTTACAGTTTATGAACACTTCTCTGACATGTAAAATATTACATTTATTATATCATAAGGCTGCAATAAGGAAGGCATTATAAGTATTATACAGTAGCACACATTAACGCTAATATTTACACAACCATAAAAAATTACATTATAAAAGGATCATCATGCCTTATCTAGGCAAAGTCAGCTTTATAAGTATTATAGAGTAGCACACATTAACACTTGCATTATAAATTTATAGCTCACTATTTTACAGGAGCACAAAATTATTTACACAACCATAAAAATGAACATTAAAAAAGGAACATCATACCATATCTAGGGAAAATCAAACAAATAAAGCACAATATTAAAAAGTTTATTAAGTGTTTAGGTTCATTTAAAGTTCATTTTACTTCCACCTAATGCTGTGACCTGCACCATTCAGAAATTCCTCCAAGGTCTTCCTCTCATTCACATAGTCCAGACATAGGTTTTTCAAACGCTGTTGATGCTCCTTTATGGCACGTTCCTAACCTAACCTAACCTAACCTAACCATTCAGGTAGACAAAACAGTGATCAACTAGAGTGAATCAACATAGACAAAGATCATAATATTTGTTTAGGATTACTTCATAGCACACGAACAATACTAATATAAAAAATGGAGGCTTTTGTCCTACTTTGCACTTTAACTGAGGAGGGGTTTTGTTCTATTTTGCACTTTAACTGAGGGGCTTTTGTCCTACTTTGCACTTTAACTGAGGGGCTTTTGTCCAGGGGGCTTTTGTCGGGACCCCGTATAATTTACCATATCTACGAAATAGGTGTTTACCATTATTTCATACTTCGGTATAATATGCCCTTGGAATAATTTACCATGGTTATGAAATAAGGGTTAATTACCCTGCACTCCTAAACAAATTTTCATATAAGTTGCACGTCAGTTACACATTTTAACGTAACATTTGGATCATCTGAAGATCAGGATCCCCAGCCTTCTTTAGTTAGCCTTATAAGCAGTGGCGGCTCGTCGGTAGGCACTGCGGAACTGCAGTACCCCTAAATTTTTTATTTACAATTGAAATAATCAAGAACAATATAAGGATGAGCTCACTGAATAACTTTTTCAATAACTTTTGAAACTTTTATTCATTGCTCAATGCTCATCCTTTTATTTCAGCAATTATTTCAACCCATTCTTAGAGACAGCACCCCTAGAATTTTTAGTCACGAGCCACCACTGCTTATAAGGCTAACTAACGAAAATATCACGACCTAACCTAAACAATCATTAGGTCAACTGTACGCCCTTGACGATTGGTTAGGTTAAGTCGTGATATTTTCATTAGTTAGTCTTATAAGGCTAAATAACGAAGGCTGGGGGCCCTGATCTTCAGGTGATCCTAGAATTTTTGTAACACTGAATTCAATGTGCAACATTAGCGTAACTTTTCCAGCTTTAAGGAGAGTAAGGCTCGTTTCCGCTAATTCGTTCCGTAACTTTTTGTTATTGAAGAAGTAAAACCATTACCCAATATTTCGTTCTGTAACAATTTCGTTACTTTTGTTGCTGTTTTTCTACTTCTTATTGCATAACTTTGGCGTTATGCTTCCATATAAATATAACCTATAAATTCTCATAATTTGTGTTGAATAACATGCATATTATAAAACTGGGATTGAATTAAAATCAGATAACTGCACTGTAAACGAAAAAATTACAAATTAAAATCTGTGTTGTGACAAATGCGGAATTAATTTCATTAATGTATTAAATTATGTGCCATATCATGCAAACTGAAAAAAACACACACACACACATACACACACACACACAAACAGAGGGACGTGGAGAGGATGGAGACATCAAATGTGGGACCCAACCCGGAGAATTCCGGACGGGACTTAAGTAGTAAGTATATATATATATATATATATATATATATACTAGAAAGTTTGAAGACGAGAAGATTGTGACATTTTTAAATTTTAGCTTTGAAACAAGTAAAACGTTAAGAACCGATTTTCTGTAATAATTGTTAATTTGTATGCTGGAATTAAATGCCCTGAAAATTGCATTATAATATTCAAAATAATGACTGAATTCACTCTATAAATGCTCAGTGTGGTTTTAAAGAAGCCTATGAAACAATGATATTTATTTTAAATAAATACATATAAATATAGATGGCGCTACGGTGCGAAAGACTTTTTCCTATAATGAAATTTTGAATTTGAACCTTAAACATTTAAATTGATATGAATTTCAATAAGTAAAGTAAATTAAATAAATAAATAAATAAATGATGTGTACCTTACACCTTACCTAATAAAAATAGTGATATATAAAAAATCAGACATGAAGTGTGACATAAGAAAAAGTTAAGAAAGCTCAGATGTACAACTTTGTGAGGTCTGATATGTGTTTTAGGTTGATAAATATACAATAAAAATTAAATATTTATCAAGACTTCAAATTCCGAAGAATTCCATTCAGAAAGGCAAGACTATGAACAGATAAATTTGCATATAAGTGATTGGGCCTACTTTAAGATCAGTGATGCCAGGCAGGCCACAATAATAGGCCAATACTCTGCGTAGAAAGGAATCAAAGCACGCGGAGCTAGGGGAAGAAGGCCCCTTTTGCCTAACACTTGGCGGTCCTGATGCCAGGCCTATTATAGCCTAGTGGCATAAAGTGGACCAGGGGCAGAATGTACCTTTATTAGGCGAATTTCCAGAATCTAGACGCAGTTCAGAGACTGCTAGGAAGGCTCAAATAGGCAAATACCAAATAATAAGATAAAACTTTACTATCCAGACAGTGTTCAGAGACATAGTCCATGGGGCCTTATTACTAACCTAACGAACCTAACCTAGCCCAGTTTAACCTAATTTAACATAATGCCCCTAAACATTGTCTGGATTACCAGTAAAGTTTAGCGATACTACTACTACTACTACTACTACTGCTACTACTACTACTAATAATAATAATATTAATAATAACAATAATAATAATAATATTAATAATAACAATAATAATAATAATAATGATAATAATAATAATAATAATAATAATAGTAATAGCAATAATAATGATAATAATAATAACACTGGGCAACACGTATTTTATTGAATGATATCTGACACTTGATTCTAGGTAATTTGGGTGCGCTGAATACGAATTTCAACTCGGTTTGGCTCTATCAGGTCCTGATTCTTGTCGACAGCCTATGTGCCATTTTCCAGATTTTTCAAATTAGGACTAAAAAATTAAGTCCTGTGTTAAATTTTTTTTTCAAGTTTCATGAATACAAGCAGTTCAAACTACAGTAAAATTACATTATAACGATAGAAATGACTTAAAATAAAAAAAAAACAGATATGAAGCTTTCACTGTGGCAAAATTTTCTTTGTAAGACTTTCTAGCGTATTTGCTTGTTGATGGCAGGTCTCTTTTCAAGCACCAGCAGTAATCAGCCATCATGTGGGAATCCCAGCGGCCTTGGTACCGTTCCTCCATAATTTTGATATCTTGGTGGAATCTCTCCCCTTGTTCGTCACTTACATCACCTAAATTACTTGGAAATTGGTCAAGATGGCTATTCAAAAAATGCATTTTTATGCTCATATTGCAACCTAACTCTTTGTAGTCCCTTAAAAGTTTTTTTTACGATTTCTTCGTAGTTATCTGCCCTATAATTGCCTAAAAAGTTTTCTATCAAGTCCACGAATGAGAACCAGCCATTTTTTTCGCGTTCATTCATGACATTAGGAAAATTGCTGTCTTTAATCATTGTTCTTATTTGTGGACCGTCGAAAATTCCCGCCTTGATTTTTTCATAACTTAAACTTGGAAATTTTGAAGTTATGTATTTGAAACACTCGCCGTTCGTATCTAAAGCTTTTACATATTGTTTAATGAGGCCTAGTTTTATATGCAGAGGAGGAAATATGATTTTATCTCTGCTCACTAAAGGTGGATTAATTACGTTTTTTTCTCCGACAGTAAGTGATGTTCGTGCTGGCCAGATTTGTTTGAAATAATGTTCTTCCTTGGCTCTGCTGTCCCATAAGCAAAGGAAGCAGGGATATTTAGTATACCCTCCTTGTTGTCCTAGCAGAAAATTAACCATTTTTAAGTCAACACATATGATCCACTCGTGCTCCCTATATTTGATAAGATTTAAAACCTTTTCTATATGTTCATACTTTTCTTTTAATTTTGTTGAGTGCCCAATCGGTATCGAGCCGTATAGATTGCCATTATGCAACAACACACACTTAAGACTTCTTTTCGAACTGTCTAAAAACAAGCGCCAATCATTTGCATCGTAAGACTCAACCCCCCATCTTCTTTAACAAACCAACTATGTCGCAGCAATATACTAAACTATCCTCTGTTCTAAAATATTTAACAAGTTCTTCTTCTTTTTTCTGTAAAATGAAATGTATGTGTTTGAAGTAAGCAAGTTTTTCTCTTTAAGTCTTGAAGCTAAAATTTCGGCAGCCTTTTTTGGCAAATTTAGATCCCTTACAAGATCATTCAACTCGGCCTGGTTAAACTTTTGCGGATCGTTTTGACTTTCAAATACGCTGGGGTCAAAATCGGTGTCTGACTCCTCAAAGTGCATAACAATATTTTCAGGAACATCTTCAACTAATTCTTGAGTTGGCAGACCCTTAAATTTTGGAATGGGGATCTCATTTGAATGTAGCACAGGTCGTATCGCGGTGTCGAAATTTGGGTACTCGATACAATGTTTATTTTTCTTAGTGAAGCCCGAAGTCTTGACAAAGCAAAGGTAGCAATCGGTCTCGTGGTTAGTAGGCTCTCGCCACACCTGATATTGAAAAAAAATTGTAAAGCGTTAACAAAAGCGACGAGAGACTTGTTTTTATGAATTTTATCAAAAGTTATCACCCAAACATTTAACATTTCTATGTGTTTCAACCTTATGCAATATTTGAGATTCTTATAAACATTTTCTGTAAATTTTTGTTTATGTACCTAAGTTACAATTACATTTAGGTAAGTTACAGTATACTAGTGATTAAATTACGTAGTTTTATGAAATCATAAACTTACCATCGGAACTCCAAAAGGTATTTTTGAATCCGAACCCTTCGTCCAATGTCGCAGTCTTTCAATGCATATAGTGCAGGCTTTATGTGGAGCCCACGATTTATCTTGGTCCCCCAGTTTTATGCCAAAATAAGCTAAGTAAGCTCTTTTTACGAAGTCAGTTATATTTGCTCGTTGATGTGGAAGTGTAAAATTTCCACATATATAACAGAAGGAATCAGGGTTGTTTTTGCATTTGAACTTTCTAGTGCTTGATGACATATTGCTTGAGTGTTCTGCCAATTTGTAAAGGTATTTAAAGCCCTTAATTCATATAAATTTAAGAAAATCTGAAATATAAACACAAAAATTAGTTTAAATAGGTACTTATTATGAAATAGGTACTTACAATCTATGAAATTAAACTAGAAACACGGATGAGTAGGTACAATATAAATTACGTCTAATTAAATCAACTATATTAAATCACGATGACAAAATTACTCACTAAATCATATGCCAATTCAAAATTATGTTAATGCCCAAACTTAATTAACTAACTCAACTGACTGACTGACTGACTGACTGATTGAATTGACTGATTAACTCTGGAAACGAGTCGCTTTTATATATTTTAGTTGTCCCTCTAGAATACTCTACAGAGAACAGGAACGCTCGAGAAAATTTTAGAATTCTATGATATTTTTAGCTTAATTTACTAATATTAAAATGGGTTAAAAATGACAAAATTAAAAATATTTTTAGGGTGTTACATATAAAAATATACATAATACAACAATACCATAACAATAGGTACAAATACCTAGATAAAAACCTAGTTGCATAATGTGTAACTGCAAAAAGACAGCGAGTATTGAGAAAAAAACCTTTTTATGAATACGACGAAAGAGGAGGGGTGTTGAGCAAAATCAGGACCTGATAGAGCAAAACCGAGTAAAACTTCGTGCTCAGCGCACCCAAATTACCTAGAAGTAACTGTCAAATCTAATTCAATAGACAAAAATTTGAAATTTGTTCCCCAGTGTAATAGTAATGCCAATAATAATGATAATAATAATAATTATAATAATAATACCCTTTAGAAAGGAACCAGGGAAGGTGGGGCCCTCCTCAGGATGGGGGCTAGGGGTGGAATACCCCTTTTGACCCCATATTCGTGGTCCTGATGCTACTGCCAGGCCTATTGTAGCTTAAGCCTAGTGGATAAACTGGGCTAGGGGCAAAATGCACCTTTCTTGGTGAATTTCCAGAAGCAAGACTAACCTAGCTAATTACTAACTAATTAACCTAGTTAATTACTAACTAACTAATTACTAACCTAGCCTAATCTGAACTAACCTAGCCTCCTCTAACCAAATTTAACATATTACCCAGCTGTTATGAAATTTGTCTCCGAACTGTATCTGGATTCTTAAGTTTTGGCAATAATAATGATAATAATAATAATAAATAATAATAATAATAATAATAATAATAATAATAATAATTCAGAAAGAACACATTAGATAAGATATACATTACATCCATAATGGTTTACACAATGTTGGGATTAACGTTTAATTTTGTAGTTTAATAATTACAGTATTCTTATCTGAATATACCGTTGGGAAGCATGACAGCTTTCCAGGCAAAAGTCTTTGAGATGATAAATCTTAAAGTTACAAAGGTACAGATGAGTGAAGCATATTAATAATATTATAACTATGGCGTAATATATTGGAAACTTTTAACATCTAACATCTAACCTTAGAGTGGATCTTAGGGTCTTTGTTAGCCTTAGCTTCTGTAGATCTGTAGATTGCTCCCATTTTAAGATTGTGAATTTTGCATATATAATAGGTGATTCTCATTGTTTAGTAATATTTACAAGTTGCAATATATATATATATATATATATATATATATACATACATATATACACATATACATTAGTAGGAGTTTATAAAGTCTTTCTTTAGTGAGTTGCGAAACGAAATTAGTGATGGTGCATGTCTGATGTTTATAGGTATAGCGTTCCAGATATCTGCCCCTTTCTAGGAAAAAGCATTTCCTGCAATTTGCATGGAATAATTTGGTTTATGTATGAAATCATTGGGAAGCCTTGTATTATGATTATGGTTTATCTGATGGAGGGTAATCGCCCTCTGAATGGGCGAAGTACTGTATAGTTTCTATTATTAGCAACTTTGTACATACTGATACCGACACTAAGTTTATACAGGTCATTTAGTTTTAGGATATTTAAGTTTCTGAACATTGGAGAGGTATGAGATCGTCTGTTATCATTGTCTGAGAAAATGTGTAAACATTTTTTATGGATTACTTCTAGCGGATATAGTAATAGTACATAATTCTTTGTACTACCCCATGCTGTGATTCCATATTGCAAATGTGGATGGATAAATGAGTAATACAATGTAGGGAAGGCATTTTGGGGAATTATTTTTGGAGTTTAAACATTATGTAGAGAAATCTAGAGAAAGCTAAAAAAATCTAGATAAAGCTAAGCTAGGTTGTTTAGGGGCTTAAATTTGGTTAGGTTAGGTTAGTAATTAGGGCCTATGTGTTGTGTATGAATACTTAAGCCTTTCAAGGAACCAATAATATGCCATATCCTTCACTACTGTGATCATCACTATTATTAGTAGTAATATTATTAATTTTAGTTCTTGTATAGACCCCTTGATTTTATGGTAAATTTTAAATAGTATACCCTATGCATTTAATTCAAATTTCATGTTTTTAAAACTTCAAAACTCCAAAGTTTATTTTTGTACTTGTATCACTTTTTTAGAAACATCTTTTCAGTGTGACTTTTATATAGTAATAACATAATAAGGGGATTACTTCATTAAGTAAATTTTTGTTTCAGGATAATGGTTTTTATTACGGATCTTTTCCGTTTGACTGCCGCCATTGAAACATAAGAGGTGAGTGCCCCCAGCCTTCTTTACTTAGCCTTATAAGGCTAACTAACGAAAATATCACGACCTAACCTAACCAATCGTTAGGTCAACTGTACGACCGTGACAATTGATTAGGTTAGGTCGTGATATTTTTGTACGATTAAAACTTAAAAATTAAGCATGGATCTTCAAAGTAATTAAAATTGTTTATAAGAAACAAAATTTGAAGGGGAAATTAAGAAAAGCTTTTTTATAAACTAACTTATTTTGTATCATCAAGACATTTCAGTTAAAATACAAAATACAAAAAGTTTAATTATGTTTCAATGGCGGCAGTCAAACGGAAAAGATCCATTGAAAGTACTTTTTACGGATGATACCCAAAATGGATTTGGTATACACACAGTGCAGTACATCAAGCGTAAATTGAATGGAGAAATTGGCCACTACGGTTTATAAAATGTGGGTGTATAATAATGTTTGTATTGTACTCATTGTACACGTGTTTTGAGACATTAACTCCAGTACCAGTGATTAGTAGTTTTTTGTAGTGTATGGTGCATTCGCTTTAGTTACTCTCCAGACTGATGTACGCTCTGTGTATCAAATTGCTTGTAACGTGTGTGGGAAAATTTGTTACATTCATTACTATGCTTCATTCTAAAAGTTTAATCCTTGAGTACAAAATATTTGTCCCCAACCAAATAAATTTAAAGGGAAATACTGGATTCACTTGTCTGTCTGTCTGTCCGTCCGTCACACTTTCGTGTCGGCGCTGTAACTTGAACGTTCAAAATAATTTCTGTCCTTTGCACAAATTCTGCTGATTTATAGGTATTTTGATGCGCTGATTACGAATATGTTATTGTTTTTTCTCTAACACCCACCAATTTTCCAGAAAACTACGTTAATGTTTCACAAAAATTATCCAAAGTAACAGCCCTACGGCTATTGGTCATTATTGTGACATGGGTTGCTCTGATTGGTTATTTGAAATGTTGGGTTATTCTGTGATCGGTCTAAAGGTGGTCAGGTGATTTCACAGTGGCTGCCAAGTGAAAAAGTGTTATTTTCTTTCATTGTTTCAGGTGCTCTGTTAATGTTTGGTGTTAAGGTACTTTTCTGCTGGATCTACTGTATTTATTAACTTTTTTTGTCGAAAACATTCATTGCTTTCGCGTTTTAACTTCAATAATGTCTAGAAAATGTGTAACCAGTGCCGATTTATTTTGTTATGTGTGTGTGGCGAACTAACATTGAAATCCCCAAAACAAACATTTACCGCTCTGGTTAAAAAGGCATATGAATTATATTTTGGATGGAAAGTGGGTGATCGGGACAGAAGCTGGGCTCCCTACATATGTTGCAATTCATGTCCCTATGGTCTGGAGAGAGCCAAAAGATCATGTTAGTGACTGCTACTTTTGTTTAACAAATATACAACGTTTCTCTTCGAAATCCAAACATGCAATACGATACCCAAACCTGCCATCAGCTATGCGACCAATTCCTCACGATGAAACCCTGCCAGTTCCTAAGCCACCAAAATATTGGACTGTGGACGAGGAATATTGTCACTTCGAAATTGAAATTAAACCACAAGCAGCAAGTAAGCTTGTAGATCCAGAATTTCTACCATCCACATTATCGTCACCTCACTTTATTACACAAGCAGAACTAAATGATCTCGCGAAAGATTTGAATCTTTCGAAAAATCAGGCTGAACTTCTAGGCTGAACTTCTAGGATCTAGGCTGCAAGGGTGGAATCTTTTAGAAAAGGGCACGAACATAACTTCATGTAGAAAGAGTCAGAATGATTTCATTACCTTTTTTCTACAAGTGATGGTATTGTGTTTTGTAATGATGTAGACAATTTAATGGAGTCTTTAGGGCATCAACACAAGCCGGAGGAATGGCGTCTCTTCATTGATTCCTCCAAATTAAGTTTGAAGGCAGTGCTTCTGCACAACGGAAATACTTATCCTTCAGTCCCAATTGCATATGCGGTCCACATAAAAGAAACATATGAGAATATGAATATTTTACTTAGATCCATTAACAATAATAAATATAACTGAAATATTTCGGTGATTTAAAAGTTATTGGTCTTCTCCTTGGAATGCAGCAAGGGTATACAAAATATTGCTGCTTTTTATGCGAGTGGGACAGTCGCGCTAGAGACCGCAATTTTGTCTGTAAAAATTGGCCTGCCAGTTTGAGTTTTGTTCCAGGACAGACAAATATTTCCAATGAGCCTTTGTAGATCCAAAAAATGTGTTATTGCCACTACTTCACATCAAACTGGGCTTGATGAAAAATTTTGTGAAAGCAATGGACAAGAACAGTGAGGCGTTTATTTATTTGAGGAATATATTTCCAAGGTTACGCGAAACTAAAATCAGAGAAGGAATTTTTGTTGTCCCACATATAAGAAAAATTATGAAGGATACCAATTTTGACAGCAAATTAAGTGAGGTAGAAAAATCAGCATGGGTGGCCTTCAAATCAGTTTGTTCAAACTTCCTTGGTAAAGTCAGGTCTGATGATTATGTTACTGTGGTGAATGAGATGTTAAGGTGCTATAAATCTATGGGTTGTAATATGTCCTTGAAGGTGCATTTCCTTGACTCTCATTTAGATTGCAATGCAATATTAATCAATGTTGCAAGATGTTGCAAAGGGTATGCAACAAAGGGGAGGGGGTTATGCAATGGATGGGAAGGGGTATGCAATGAAGGGGTTATGCAACATCAGTGTTGCAAGGCTTATGCAATATCAATTCTGCAAAGGGGGGTAGGGTTATGTAACAACTCAATATTGCCAAGGGGAGAGGGGAGGGAGCTTCGGCGGGAGAAGGGAGGATGATCTCCCCCCAAAGTGGTAACCTTAACCTAAGAGAGGAAGAGAAAGGAGAAGTAGGAGGTCTTTGTGGGAGAAGATGGGATGTCCTCACCCCCCCAATGGGAAACCTAACCTAAGCCTTAGCGTAAGAAGGAAGGAGGAGTTCGCCTGGCTGGAGCCAGACGCATTATGAACATCCATGGGCCAAGCAGCTGTTAGATAGAGGATCGTGAGTTGCCAGATACCACTTATTTATATATGGAGGGGTTACCAGATACCACCATTTATTTTAATTGTTCAGGTATACCTTATTAGGGTGAGTTGCTAGATACCACCATTTATTTTATTTACATGAGTTGCCAAATAGTGTTTTTTAATTGTTCAGATATACCTTATTAGGTTGAGTTGCCAGGTTGCGCCATTTATTTTAACTTATTTAGACGAGTTTCCACTTATTTATTTATTTATTAAAGGCAAAACCGACTTTCTCCTTAAAGTTGTTCAGCAAGAAAACTAATTATTTAGACGTCGTTCAACTTAATATTAATAATAAAAGAAATACACAGGACTCTTTATATTGTACATTATTCCAATAACATATTCTCTAAGAATAATATTCAATTTACCTATAATTCGCTTTCATTTATTCTAAAACCTTAGAAAGTATACTGTGTCTATTTACTTTTGGCAATCCTTTCTATATATCTAACTGAATCTAATTTTTATTTATACAGAGAGAGAGAGAGAGAGAGAGAGAGAGAGAGAGAGAGAGAGAGTGAGTTAATGCTCGAAAAACTGAAGACGGCACACACACACACACACACACACACACACACACACATTATTGACTTTATTTCGAAATCACTGTTTAAAATTAGCTTACATTCAAACATAAGCCTCCCGTGTGTCTATTGTGTATACTGTAGGTCTAAGGTGGATTGAAAAACGTAGATTACATTCAAATATAACCCCTCAAGACAATTAATCCATGGCATAGCAAAATAAATCATTCATCTTAATAATATTAATAATAAAAGAAATACACAGGACTCTTTATATTGTACATTATTCCAATAACATATTCTCTAAGAATAATATTCAATTTACCTATAATTCATGAAACACTCATTTATTTTAAAACCTTAGAAAGTATACTGTGTCTATTTACTTTTGACAATCCTTTTATATATATCTTCTATATTTTTTATAAACACAAAATCCGCGAAATCAAAGTGATTGATAAAAGAATTAAATTAGAAATATTCTATAAGAATAATTTTCATTTTACCTATAATTCAAAAGACAAGGAAGGCATTCGTTAAAACAACAAATCTTTTTATTCGAGGAAAGGAAGATTATCGCTGAGCCGAACGCAAAGGTTGATTTGTCCCACTTCTCGTCTCCGAAACTGGTTTTTGTCGCACTAACCTATATATGTTAAATTCGCCATTATTATTATTATAATGAAGTTAAAAACTGAACTTAAATATATACATAAGCATCACGTGATTGTTTTCCAAATTATTTATAGACTAAATTAGCCTTTGATTAAGTAATGATTTTCCTTATCATATTTCCATATGCAACAACAATATATATATATGAAAATTATTTCACGAAAGTAACACGTGAAAAATATTTATGATGAATAAAACCACGAAGGAAAGGAAACAAAATAGTGCTCAAGCGCTTTCGTCTAATGACATCCTCAGGAACACTGAAGTACATACAAGGGTTACAGCCTATATATAGTTTACAGAAAAAAAAATAAATAAATAAAAAAAAAAATAATATATATTATATATATTATATATATATATATATTATATATATATATATATATATATACATATACCTATATATATATATATATATGCAATAAACGGAGAAGTAAAAATAAAAATTAAAAATTAAAGGATTATCAGAGAGGCATACAGATTTGTAAGGAAAAAATATCGATTTTTAGCACAAGATCAAATGAATTATAAAAATACAAATTTATACTGGAAATCTGCCCGGGTTTTAACACTCTGCCCTTTATGGTCAAATTTCGATGTATATAAAAATAAAATGAAAATTAAAAGTTAATAAAGTAGCATACAAGTTTACCAAAGATTTAGCGTTCTACCCTTCTTATCTAAATCTGTTTTGAAGGAATTCAAAACAACAGGATCGAGTTGAAAAAGACATTTCCTTATGTTGAAGTTATTTGAAAGTTGGATAGACTCAAGAATATTTCTATTAACAATGTTGCTGAGTGGAATAAAACTGAAGCATTATTCCAATCAATACAGTGGGATAACTCTGACAATGGACAAAAAGGGCACTGGACAACTGTCCTGTTGTAACGGAATATTGATGCTGTTTTATACGTGTGTGCAAATCCTTTCCCGTCTGACCTATGTAAAAGGAATCACATTGTTTACAACCAATTTTATAGATAATGCCTGAATTATTGGTAGGGCTATTTTTTACTATGATAGTTTTCACAATATTGTTATATGAAAATACTACATTAATATCCAAAAGTTTAAGTACATTAGCAATGCCTAAAAAGCCCGGGAAAAATGGAAGTACTAAAATATTCTTTGACAAAGTACGAGTGTTATTATTGACACGATAGAAAGTTCGTTTTGCCTTGTTGAGACAAGATTCCATAAACGCAGATGGATAACACAGATCACTTCCAATACCGTTGATTTTTCCAATTCGGCATCGATGTATTCCGGACTGGCGATCCTAAGGGCGCGGAGAAACATTGATGAAAAAATGGCCTTCTTAGTGGGGGTGTCATGTCCCGAGTAAAAGTGTACGTAGGACAAATTGTTTGTTGTTTTCCGATAGATACTAAACTTAAAACCTGGGCTTTCCCTATGTACACGCACATCCAAAAATGGGATTGAATTGTCTTGTTCCACTTCTAAAGTAAACTTAATGGAGGGGACTTGATCATTTAACTGAAGGAGGAAGTTATCCAGGTCACGATTCATGGGCCAGATACACAAAATATCGTCGACGTACCGCAACCAAGGGATGCCAACCCCAGGATTCTCGGAATGTAAGTAATTTCGAAAAACTCCATATAAATATTGGAGAGGAGGGGCGATAAGGGGTTGCCCATGGCCATCCCAAAAACTTGTTGATAATACTCGTCATTGAAAGTGAATTTACAGTCTTTGATGCAAAGCTTAATAAGTTCCAAAACAATGTGTGAAGGTAGTGGCAGGTCATACTTATGTAATTCTTGGGAGAGAAAGTCAAGCATATCGTCAATCGGCACTTTTGTAAACAATGAACAAACGTCAAAACTGATCAATCTATCGTTAGTTTCAGTACGTGCATTATTCAATTTTTCAGTAAGTTCCATGGAATTTTTTACATGTGAATCAGAGATAGTTCCGAGAATGGCGGACAAGACTTTGACAAGCCATTTTACATAGGTCAGAGGGGAAAGGATTTGCACACACGTATAAAACAGCATCAATATTCCGTTAGAACAGGACAGTTGTCCAGTGCCCTTTTTGTCCATTTGTCAGAGTTATCCCACTGTATTGATTGGAATAATGCTTCAGTTTTATTCCACTCTAGCAACATTGTTAATAGAAATATTCTTGAGTCTGCCATTATCCAACTTTCAAATAACTTCAACGTAAGCAAAGGTCTTTTTCAACTCGATCCTGTTGTTTTGAATTCCTTCAAACAGATTTAGATAAGAAGGGTAGAACGCTAAATCTTTGGTAAACTTGTATGCTACTTTATTAACTTTTAATTTTCATTTTATTTTTATATACATCGAAATTTGACCATAAAGGGCAGAGTGTTAAAACCCGGGCAGATTTCCAGTATAAATTTGTATTTTTATAATTCATTTGATCTTGTGCTAAAAATTGATATTTTTTCCTTACAAATCTGTATGCCTCTGATAATCCTTTAATTTTTAATTTTTATTTTTACTTCTCCGTTTATTGCATATATATATATATATATATATATATATATATTAGGTATATGTATATATATATATAATATGTATATTATTTATTTTTTTATTTATTTATTTTTTTCTTTCTGTAACCTATATATAGGCTGTAACCCTTGTATGTACTTCAGTGTTCTTGAGGATGTCATTAGACGAAAGCGCTTGAGCACCATTTTGTGTTTCCTTTCCTTCGTGGTTTTATTCATCATATATATATATATATATATATATATATATATATATAGGGTGGTGCAAATGACAGTAGAAATAATAATAGCTAACTCGGTTTTCCTTCTCACCGAATCGTTCATTTTGACGAGGGTCAAGCTTTTCCCTCCGCCTTAGACCTTCAGTTTAACGTGGAATCCGAACTAAGCTGCAGCACGGGCAGGTTGAAATCACAACGTCATTGCCCGGACTCGATCTCTCAACCAGCACCCCAGCACTCCTATGCGAGAATTGGCAGGTAAAAAGTCAAGCCGAATACATTATTCAAAGTTGAGGATCGAATAGTATGACCGCAAACATACATTTTGCAAATATTTGAAACCATCGTGGTAGAGACAGCAACTGGCAATTCACACACACACACACACACACATACACAAACACACACACACACACATATATATAAAAATAAAACCAAATCCACAAGTCAGGAATCTTGGGAAAGCTGAGAATAGGATGACCGCAAAAAATAATAATGCACAAAAACATTCTGCTTGTAGAGATCTAGATTTCTTATTTTCTAATGATCTATGTGTCATCGGATTTTACTGTGCTGTCTCTGGTAATGATCTATGTCAGGATTATGAAGAGTAGCGGCGCTAATTGTGTTTCCTGTGGTACTGAGCTGAGCGGCTCTGATGAAGATATTCCTATAACGACTTGCCGCTGCTCAAGTTGTCCATCTCCCTATCCAAAATGGGAAAAAATTGAGGGTCAAATAGTATGACCTCAAAAAATAATAATGTAAAATATTGTCGTGATAGAGATGGCAAATGTTGATCAATATTGCAAAAGGGTGAGGGATATTGCATAAAGGGGTGGGTTCTATAATGGAAAAACCGAGAAAAGTATGGGCGCAAGTGCAAATATTATCGTGGTAGAGACTGCAAGTGGTAATACACGATGTGAGCATTAAATCTACGGAGAGAATATAAAGACACCATTAGTCGACCAATCAGGACGTCCAAAGCGTGGACCCGTAATATAGGTGTTACGATTGGTACACAAATTTATCATAGTTCAGCCCAGTTACATTGGCAACCAATCATTAAACTTACGAACCGCCTATTAGTGTTTTGGGGTGGTGCTTGGGGATCATGCATATGAAAGGAAATATTTTCTGCTGGGAGTCACAGTAGTTATTTTCACCAGTGAATAAACATTCCCTTCGCCATGAATCAAGAACTTTACAATTTACCGGAATTATATCAAGATGGTGACATTGTGGCGTTGTCCACAATTAATCTTTTTAACGCGGCTGACCGGGATGGATTATTTCCAACGCAAACCATTGATGATATTTGCAATGACGCTCCTTACGATCCGACGCAAGGGACTGCAGTAGAACTGTAAGTGCCTGTAATTTTATTTTTTGTATCCAATTATTCGCCAACTTGTAATTTATTTAATGTGCCTGTCAGAAAGAGCACTGTTCTGGATTATTTCATCATATATATGGAGGGTTGTGGTAATTCATCTCATCACATTAAAAATGCTTTATTTAGGTATCCGCAATTATAGATTAGTTTGCAATTATGCTAAAATCCTGTTTTGATTCATTGATTTTTTATAGCAATCTTTTGCATGTTTTAAATAATTTTTATAGCAATCTTTTGCATGTTTTAAACAATTTTTATAGCAATTTTTTGCATGTTTTAAATAATTTTTATAGCAATCTTTTGCATGTTTTAAATAATTTTTATAAATTCTGTAATAAATGTTATTCGGAATTATCTCTTAAAGGAACTTCTCTGAGCTGTTCAAAGATATCTTCACATTGTAATACTCTTACTATATGTATACTCTGAATATGTTTTGGGTTTTTATTAAAAAAGATTCAGTATGAACTAATGAATTATTCTTTCTCCTTTAAGGTCCGATGAAGATTTGACACGTGTTATACAATCTTTTCGTTTTGAAGAAACTCATGTCATGGACCTGAATACGGAGGTAGAAGATCTACCGAGCAGTCAACCTAACGATTGTCATATCGTTAACAAAATAATGTAATAATGTAAGTATTTTTTTATGTTTCGATCTTTTTGGGGGGGGGAAGAAGACACAATGTATTTTCATCAATTTATTAAATGAAAGAAATCATGTTTTTAGTACAATAGCCATCTTAAACTACAGAATATACAAACTAACATTATTGGTTACAAATATATATATACACGAACAAAACATCATACTATACAACGAGTACGCACAATCGGAAAACGGCTTTTTATCTGTCTGCATACCATCTCGTCGTTTCGTTGAGTGTGACACGGGTCGAATAATTTTTAAAAAATTATAGTCTTTACCACGTGATATATGCATGAGAAATGAAAGGCAGTACATCCCACACGTATTACTAAAATATCCTTGGAGCCGGAAGGGATTCCATACAACTTTGTGGAAATACAACTGATCGAGAAAATTTACAATAACAGGGTCACTCAAGGGTTGATTGCCGAGTGAATCAAAATAGTACATGCGGTCCCTATTTTTAAAATAGATTGCAAACCAATGAATCCCTTCACTACCAATGACATCTGTGTTCGCAATAAGACTACCGCAATTTCTCGTAGATGAAAATTTCAATGATTCATTCTTTGCAAACACACCGATAAATTTGGAACGTGTGATTCGTTCACTATTCATTACTCTCTGAAGTGGATTAGCATCCATTTTAAAAGTCAGTAATAACGCCCCTAAATCTCTCTACTTCTATTAGGGCTTGTGATTCGAGGTATACTAGTACACTAAAAGGTGCGTCTAACGGCTTGGCGAATTCCAATCTGACTGAGATATTTCCACTCTGTTGGGGACTTAAGTGTGTATTTACGCTAGCAGATAAGTCAGGTGTGATGTCAAACGGATAAAGGTTAAATTGATCAATGAATTCTTTCTGCGTTACCCCAATCCCGAGCTCATCACAATCACCTGCAATATGGGCCAGATTACCATATGCTCTCGCGCAAAGCGGTAACACAGCGTCTGATGAATAGTCCGTATCCAATGTTCCTCCCAACGCAACGCCATTAACGTATAGAGTTATATTTTTAAGGCCGAAATTCTCGAATTTAAAGGCATTCTTTTTATATTTTCCATTCACTGAATTGTGTTCCTGCATTCCAATTAATATCCTTTTAGGTAGATTTCCCAGGGCTATGTTTTCTATCTGTTTCGATGCCAGCCCTGCTGGCACCGTTTATAGGTTGATCTGTACTCTGTTAATTGGGTATTTTACTGTGGCGCGTAGTAAAATTTTTCTCAATTTCTATTTGTTTTGGTGAACTTAATTTCACTCGCCGTACGCGGAGGTATGTCTCCATAATGTGAACCACAACGGGTTTTGCTCCCTCTTCTTGGTCAGCATCCAGATTTAAACAGATCTCAGGATTCGTGCGGGTGAGCTTTATTTTCATATCCACCCGATTCACAAGCAACTTCTGATGGAATGTGAAATCTGTATGCAGGCGTCCAAAATACTCGTATATCTTCTTTTTAGAAATTTTAAATTTGTCCTTTATAGTACTTTCGTCTTTAGCTTGATAATATCTCTCGGCGCTTAAAAGGTATCCTTCGCTTCTTTGGAAAAGTTGAGGACATTTTCCAGATAGGCTCGTAGGTGATAGTACCTCGTGCCTGCCGATATGTTGACCTGATTTAAATATACGTCACACTGGTTGAATATGGAGTGCAGAAAGTTTGTTTCAGGGTATACAGCATATTTGTCATCGCAGTCCGTTCCATCAGAATGGGCTATACGTAGTTTAGCGTACATGTGCACACAGCTTGGGTCAAAAAAGTAAGGGCCTGAGCTGGGTATCACGAATTCTATAGGGGCACTCGGGGAACTAATTGTGTTTAAAGGGTTAATTGTAATAAAGTCACTGTGTTCAATAGAAACTTGAGTTGGGGGCATGTCAAAGAGGGACAGCTCCGATTTACAACATTGTGAACTACACGGATGGATGAAGCGTGCCATGACGAGTTAGAAATAGTGCCTCCTCTCTCGACAAGTAGTAAACAAACTATGATTCATGAGATCAATGTCCTTAGCTTATATCAGTCAAAAAATGGTCAACCATAGGTTTCATTCGCTTAGAACACTTCTTTTTTGATATCCTTTTACGTTTAATGCCACGTGATGGTAATCCCTTCTTCCGGACAGTCCCTTCTTCTTCCCACCACCACGCATTTTTCTCTTTGCATCTTTGACGATTTCGTCCCGTGTACGCTTTAAGTGTTTTTTAGAGCTTCTTTAGGTTTAGCCCCAGCCAATATGTCTTCTGCAGTGTTAAGACCTGATTGTAGCGCTTTCCTTCCGAGGTATCTGGCACCCCTCTTCAGCAAAGGGACAGCCGTACGTAGTATGGTTGAAAAAATGGATCCAAGTCCACTACCACGCTGGTATCTCACCCTCGATAGACTGTGAAAGGCTTTCTGTCCATTATAACTCAGTGCGTCGAAAGTGCAGCTTCACTGTTAAGCTCCCATCACCGAATGGGAAATTTTTTCCCTCAATCGTTCTTATATATATTGAGATATTGGTTATTAGATTAGTTGCGACATTCACATAATGGGGTCTGTCATATGTAATACTCAAACTCCTTCCTCTATGGTTGGGAATGTGAGCAATGCGCAGCAGGCGTGCCTGGGTATCCCCAACAAACTGGTGCTCCACTATATTGCTGTAAATATAGCACATGTCTGGGGGTGTATAGCCACCAATTTCTCCAATTTCATCTGATACATTAGCTGGACAAGTCATGTTGTCCTCGTGAAATGTGTCTCTTTGGAAGGCTGATCGATATCGCCCCTCGGTCATAATTTTGAACACTCTTCGGTCTCTAATATTTCTGTTAGCCTTTGATTTTAGGATTAGAGTATGTGCAGGGTTTCCTTTGTTTACGATTTCGTATACTAAATCAGTCGTAAGATTTGAGTTTTTTAAACTTACGTTTAAGACTCTCACAACATCCTCAGCCTGGACCTAGTTTTACTAATGTACTGTAATACCGTGCAACCTCAGTCCGGGCGATACGTATAGTTTCACCCCGAGTTACCCCGGCTTTTTCACACTCATCAATGTCTCTAAGAATCGTAAAAACGGTATCTTTATAATCAATATTTAAAAAGAGGGTGTCCTGCTGAATTTCACATATCCCCACCTCATACGAATCACGACCCAATTCAATGGGTCCATGGAGTTCTGTTACAAAGTTGGCTAGTGTGTTGTTAGGGTGTACAGACAGGGACGAGGAGGACGGGAGTGTGACGTAGAAATGGTTAGGAGCCATGTTGCATACTATTTAAGCTTCATTATTGCATCAGCTTTTATATAGGTGTTGAAGCTTTCTGGGTACCCTAGCCATTTCACCAGGTACATTTTTCTCTTTCCTGAACCTTTGCTTCCTAAAATTTTCTCAATTTTAAACACATTTTTTCCTAAATTAAATGCCACTTTCTGCAACTCCTCGCGGTAAAAGCCTCCTGCGATTTCTTCCCCATTCAAATCTTCAACGTAATACATCATTATCTCACCTTTAGGTCTCATAGCCCTAACTTTAAAAATCTCACGTGTCCATCCTTGCTCAAATCCCTTCGCGAATTTATTTCCCGAACGCGACAGCCTTACATAATCATTGATTTTGAAACGCGCAGAGTGTGGTGGTGGTGGTGTTCCATCTCTTCTCACCTCTGGGCGCGTACCTCTTTCTAAAACTTCGTTAGGTGTTGTCCCAATCGTGCGATGGTGTGAGCGGTTGTAGGATGAGGCCAATGATTCCAGAATGTCTAGAAATCTGTATTTTATGTGTAAAATAGCGGTGCATGCGTTTCTTTATGGTACGTTAAACTCTTTCGGCTAAGGAAGCCTTATGTATAGAATTGGTAGTGTAATAGCTGATATTAAACTCTGTCAACATGTTCTGAAAAGCACGGCCTATAAATTCCTTCCCCATATCCGTACAAAAATAGCCAGGAACCCTGTTTTCTTTCAACATCAGCGTTTTGGTGGCTTTAGCAACTGTTTCAGGTGATTTATTTTTCAGAGGAATTAGCCACAGATATCTAGAGAATACATATATTATGAATGGAATGTAGCGGTAACCATCGTTATACACTGAATATCTTTGCATGTCTGTTAAATCTGCTTGCCAAATAAAGTCAATCGAAGCAGCTGTTGTCTTGGCTGTTTTAAACCTTTTTCTCACAGGCTTATGACGTGTATAAGGATCCTGCTCCCGCAAAAATCTCTCAACATCTTTTTTCCTTACTCCGTAAACACTTCTGTACAGTCTATCTACGCCTCCGTAGGAGGCTGGGTTAGAAATGTCATAATAACGTCTTCTTAATATGTTAGCCATTTGCGTATTTTAGAGGCACGTGGGTAGGGTTGATCGTTGTTTAACCTCTTCTTTCTCCTCTTTAGAGGTGTTACCGCCGTGGGTGATGGCGTCTTCAGTTGTGTCACGTGCGACGCATGTTCCAAGTCTTTTAACCTGTTCAGATTTCCTATCATTGTTTTGTGGACATTTATTTGTTGTAGTCTTGCTTTAATATGCTTCCATCCTGATGGTGAGGGACTATCCCACTTTCTCACCAGGTCATGGACGATGTCTACGATATTCGATCCCTGTACGTTTGCTCCTTCCACATTGATCTCACTTGTATCGGTCCGGTCCATTTTATTGCGGGGTACTCATTCAATAGATTATAAAGACAAACTTTTATTCCCCAATGTATGTTGGAGGGTGCTTGTTAATACATGCTCGATATGTTGTGTGGCCGACCCATCAATCTTTGGTCGGTCTGCTCTATCGTCGGACAAAGGTCCTATGTCACCATGTCCATCGTTTCCCGTGCTGTGCCTAATAACCACGAGAATCTCTGTCGGGTTCTTATAATTTTCGTACTCGTGAAGAAATTTCTGCAGAGCTTCTTGGTATAAGATTCTTTTCTCATCAGGTGTTTTTTCACTGTTTAATAGGGTTAGCAATTCGCTTTCCATTCTTTTAAGCCTGCTTTTACGGGGATCTAGATCCGAGTCTGGATTCTTTGAACTTTGCAGTGAAGCATACACCTCGTGGGGAATCACTACCACTTTCTTCATTATATTAATCTAGTCAGCAAAGGACCCAAAACTGAAAATAAGATGGGGAGGAATGACCCTCCTCTTTGTACAATAATTCGTTTTTTCTTCACTACAGTTTGACTTTTACGAGCGAGTGCACGTATTATGTTCTTGTAACGGCGTGGGCGAGCCTTCTGAGGTGATTTCATTGATACATTGCAATTTATAACGTTAAGACAGATTTCACAGATGCATTTTAAAAAGTCGGAGTCGATATTTTTAGCAAACATCTGCTGCATTGCCCGGCAGTCGATGATAGATTTTTATTAATTCATGGTATTTCTTTAGCATCTTTGTCATTCTGGAATATACACCGTTTCAGGCTCGTTTGGAAATATATTCGTTCTTAGAAGCACCCTAAACATGTTTCGCGGATGAAGGTCGCGAAGCAAATATCCGTAACGCGGGCTTGTAGCTTCTTTATAAACTTCCAAAAACTCCTTACCCTGATTCGGGAACATATGATTGCCTAATACCCTAATTTGTGAAACATCTCTTCGTTGCGCGAATAAGACTAAATATTGTGTATTTACAGTAATGACACATCGCGCATGTATCTATTTCTGAAAAATAGATTCTGATTGATGGAGAACACGCTTATGTTAAGATGTGGGAGAATACTGTAAATGTCTCGGCCAACGTTTTATCCATCTCCAACATGAGATCGTCAATTACAATGACTGTATGTTCATTTCCCTTTAACGAATTAACGTCATATACACCTTTGTGGAACAAAATATCATATTGGTACTTGTTGAACACTGATTGATACGTCGAATAGCACCATATAACTTTATGCACAAATTTTGAGAACATCGCTCCCTTTTCGTTAAAGATTTTAAGCATAAACACAGTTTTACCACATCCTGTAGGTCCACCTACCCAATATAATGGGATACAAGTATTCATGTTGTGGCTAAAGGTCTGCGTGAGTATTTGACAGAATTTAGAGATGAGTATCGCATGCTAAGCAAAACTGAAAATTATGGTCATATGTTTCTCTCAAATAGTGCGCCGGAGTGTGAATAAAATGTGTTTAGTTCGTGAAAATCTCCCCTAAGCAAAAATGTCTGGTGCGTATTCTGGGGAGTGGGAGTGATAAAACATTAAAACCGGTATTACTTCATATATCGGAAAATTTCTCAAAACACCTACCCAATATAATGGGATACAAATATTCGAACAGCGCCGTACACATTTCATTAGCTTATGGTGTGACTCACTCCTCCCGTCGAGCCGATCCGTTGCATGTGGCTCATAGTCATCTCAGAGCTTGAACCGACTGGACGTGCGCTCCTCGAATACGATGGAACTTCCTTTGAGAAACATTCTCAACGCTTTGTACGATGTGTCCGTGACGAAGTCGTTGGGCGTGTTCAGGCGTAAAACCGGTGCCATTAACTATGTAGTGGAAACGACTTGCAGACAAAAAACAAACGGAATGTTGTTTATTTAAGTGTTGAAGAGATGAGTAGAATCTTCGTGGTAGTTGAGAAGTGGAGTGAGGATCGTTATAAAATTCCTGCAGGTGTAGGTACAAGAAGAGAGCAGATTAGTGACACCCCCTCATTTGCCGTTGTTTGTACATTGTGTATAAATAACGATCGGCCATGCATTGATATACGGCTGATGTGGAAGAATGCTTCTGATAATAACGCTCTTGTCCCTACGTGAAACCGTTTCATCCTCGACAGAATGTTTGAAATCGTCGGATTCCGCAAGCTGAAGCCTATATTAGACGCGCGTGCTACGGATATGCTTTATTTTGATACGATTCTTGAATACGCATACACCGCTCTGCTCGATGGGTTTACCGAGTGTAGGACTGAACAAGGCGAGAATGGTCTAGAGCTGGATGCTTATTTAAAAGGTTTAGACTCTTTGAAATATCATGAACTTTGGTACAAAGCACTTGAGCGGTACAGGGCTGAGCTCACCTACACCGTTCACCCTGAAGAACTATTTCTTTATACAATGAGCAGCTGTCGTAACGACTTAGAAGATTATTTCAACTGCCGCTATGCAGTGTGAAGAAGGATTGTATTCTAGCCGTATTTAAAGATAACTTGCCAACCGGATGTAAAGTGGGCACAAAAATAGTATTGAAAGATATGAAGGCCACTTATATAGAGTATAGGTTTCCCTATAACTTCAACGGTGAAATAATATTAAGCCGCGTTTACTGCGTAGTGGAAAGCAATAATGATGTGACTGTAGACTCGATTACGTGTGAGTTTAGTGTTTTGCGCAGTAGAACAAAGTGAATGTATTTTGATGAAATTTCACTATATTTAATTAGTTAACATAACTGTATATATATATATATATATATATATTTCTCCTGTACTGCTATATTGATGTTTATACTCTATCGTTTTGTATTTCTTATTTTTTTGATTT
Source organism: Bathynomus jamesi (assembly GCA_023014485.1). Lineage (NCBI taxonomy): Eukaryota > Metazoa > Arthropoda > Malacostraca > Isopoda > Cirolanidae > Bathynomus > Bathynomus jamesi. The sequence continues at coordinate 1,087,685 of JAJOZX010000030.1, forward strand.
TGTGCAGTCGAAGATAAAGTGTATGTATTTATTTTCAATATATTTAATTATTTAATATAAATTATATATATATATTATATATATATATATATATATATTTCTCCTGTACTGTTATATTGATGGTTATATTATTTTTTATTTTATTTTTTTGATCATGTATATTCCATCGTTTGATTGTATATTTATTTTCTATACATTTCTGATTCCAATAATTCGTCTAAATAAACAGAATGATGTAATGGTGTTTTATTTAATTCTTTTGGCTGTAAACGATACCTTTAGTTAACCTTTGGTTAGCTTCCTCCCGAATTGTTCATTCTGACGAAGGTCAACCTTTTTACTCCACCTTAAACCTAGAGTTTAACGTGGAATCCGAACCACGCCCCATCAGCAGCCCAGTGTCTTAACCACTAGGCCACCTAGGGTACCCATTTGTCTACCAACCACTTTCTTTATTGTGTGGAAGGATGAACAGCTGGGTTTTGCTGCGCGCCAGCTGCCGTCGGGTCTCGAACCCGGGGCCGATGGGTTCGTAGTCAGCGACGCTAACCACTACACCACTGAGGCGCATCAATTATTATTATTATTTAATTATACCAAATGGCTGGTTACGCCAGCAGGCGGTCAGATGAAGTCTTAATATGCGCTTGGCTCCTGCCAGTCGAACACCTCTCTTCCTCTCTCTCCTTCTTCTCTCTTTCTCTTGAGGGATAACTCCACCTCCAAGTTGCATAACCCCTTGTTGCTCTTGCAACATCCCCCTTTGTTGCATAAACCATTTGAAACATCTTGCCGCATTTATCAACATTGCATTGTAACATCCTTGCACTCGTCCATTTTGCGCCTATACTACTAACGTCACACACATGTGGATGATTACAAGACGATGTGTCCCAAGCAAGAATCAGGTTCTTGCACCAAAGTTCAAGTTCAAATATAGGCGAGGCCTTGGTAGATAACTATGTTTCGACATAGTTATTTATGTTTTTAATATCATGCATTCAGAGATTTAATGTTTTTAGTTTTGAGTAGTAAAGAGTAAAGTAGGTTGAATTGTGAACATATCCATTCTAAATTCTGTATGTAGTAAAATTTATAGTACTTAACAGAATAGCACCGAGATATGAGGATCAAGTGATGGAAGGTTTATGAAGGAAATTACAACTCTACTTGAAGATGATACTGCTCCAAACCCAGGTTCAGCTTGTAGTGATCATTCACTAGCCATTCACTCTTTATCTGTCAGCAGAAAACAGATTTGTCAATGAACTTCATAGGCGTAGGCAACAGTTATTTAAACAGTACACAAACGCATTTATAGTTCCTTATATTTTCATGCCTTCATCTTTAGCAAAGTAACCCCTTTTACCTTCTCTTCCTCCACACCCAATTTAGAGGACACTCGTCCTCTAACACTTGACAGTTGAAACTTGTTAAAGGAAAACTATCCATATTAACTTATTTTTATAAGAATATTTCCATCAGTACTAAAAACTGGTTGTATAACACCTTTTAAAGGAGGTGATTGTGCACCAGCTACTAATTATAGACCAGTGTATTCATTATCTGGATTAGTGCAAGTTTTCAGAAAATAGTACGAAATAGAATAAACCAATATTTAAAATCATCTAATTTATTATCTTCAAATCAGTATGGTTTCCGCAAGAAAATATCAACCAAAATGGTTCTTAAATCTTATAGAAAGTACCATTGTCGCTAAAACGAATAAAATCATGATTTCTCTCAATAGATTTAAATAAGCTTTTTGATGTGACAGACCGTAATATTCTACTTCATAAATTATATTTTTATAGCTTTGGAGGAACTATAAGTAATTGGCTAAATGACTATTTGTTAAATCTTTGAAATTTATAAAGTAAATTTACAAAGTATTTATAAAGTATCGTAAATTGTGGGCAAAACATCTGTAGCCTCGAAGGTGTTTAAAATATGACGGTTTTTAATGTTCATTGCCATTTTTACAGTATTATATATATATATATATAATATATATATATTCTTCAGGATTGTACATATCTGTTGATCTTATATAATTTCCTTTATAATTTTTAAAAATTATTTTTAGCTATTTTGAACTTTTTGAAGTATCTTTTATGCCGTGGATGATTATTAAATTTCTTTTTACCGCTTTGTCCGTTTCAGTTTTCTCTTGAAAATATTGCTTCTTACGAGAAAGTTACACACAAAAGTTACATGAAAGTTACTGACGAAAAAAATTATGGATATGTTCTGCAGTAGTAACGCGTAACAAATTATTATTATTAACTTTCGCTGATGAAAGTGTATATATATATATATATATATATATATATATATATATATATATATATATATATATGTGTGGAATGATTTTCATAATTAAACCCGTGAAATAAATAAATGACATAAACTCACAAGGAAAAAGGAAAAGTGATTCAAGGCTTTTGGTTTGTTCAACAGTACACACCTTTTCCATTTTTCTTGTCGGTTTGTTATATATATATGAAAATGAAAATGAAAATGAAAAGGTTTATTGGCAGACTATAGTCCATATGACAAATATTATTAATACAATGATAGTTCATATACTAAGGATAGACATATATACAATTGATTAGAAATAATACTGCACTGTCGAAGTTAAGTGGAGCTACAGACAGACGTTTTCGTACCAAGAAGTCCATAGCTCAGAGGATAAATGGCAGGACTCATCGGTAGCTTGGATGATCGGGTTGGTTGATTTTTTAATTCTTTGCATTAGACTGTGTTGAGCACGTCTTGTTACCTCCGGGAAGCTCGGGACATTGCGGGTAGCAATTTGCGAAGCTGAGCATCTCGGGGGTAATTTATGTAAGTCTAAAAGACCTGTTGTACAGCAAATTTAGGGTTCTGCCAGAACTTTTTTTATAATTCACCCAGAGTTGCTGACCGTATATATTACTGAAGAAAGTACGAAAGAGTGTGTCTTTAGCTTCACTTGTACAGAAACGAAAGTTCTTTATGGTCATATTCGCTTTAGCACACAGGCTTCGAGATTGTTTTCTTATATCCGAGTCATCACTCAAGTCGCTGGTAATAGTTTGACCCAAATACTTAAACTCTTGTACTTCCTCAATTACTTCACCATTCATTTTAAACCTTATATCAGCTCGCTGATTACAGCTTTTAGGATGAAATTGCATAACCTTAGTTTTTGTAACATTAAAAAGAATATCATGTTTCTATAAATACACTTCGCAGACTTTTAGTAGCCGATCCAGACCTTTTAGCAGAGGGACTTATTAACACCATATCATCGGCATAAACTAAGTTATTTATCATTGTGTTATCTATACAACATCCCACTGTTGCCTCATTAAGTGAAGCAATTAATCCGTCAATATACACATTAAACAGCATAGGGGAGAGCAAGGAGCCTTGTCTCACTCCGCAAGAGGAGCCAAAACACTCGGATAGTACATTGCCCCACCTAATAGTGAAAGATTGGTGGGAATACCAAAATTTCAATAAATTTAATATGTACATGGGAACCTTCCTGTCTTCTAGTTTTGCAAATAAAATATTGTGGTTCACCCTATCATATGCCTTACTTATATCAAGGAAACAGCTATAAATGGTTGAATTACTGTCAATGTATTTAGATAGTGTTTCTTTAAGTACATAGATACACAGGTCAGTTGAGTGAGACCTTTTAAAGCCAAATGGATTAGGAGATGTCCATAGGGAATCATTTAATGGGCGTAACAAGAGTTTTTCTAGTAGTTTCGAGAAGCAGGAAGCGACAGCAATAGGCCTGTAATTATTGCTGGACAGAATGTCTCGGTACTTATTTTTGACCAGGGGCAAGATATATACCCTCATGAACTCTGCAGGGATATAGCTATGAGCAAACATGGCTGGTAGGAGCAATGATATATGCAGACATACTACGTCATTTGCATATTTTAAGTGCTCATTCGATAAGTCATCTACCCTTGACGCAAAACCAGTCTTTAACTCTTTAATTAACCTCTTTACTTCAGAAAATGATATCAAAATATTTTCCCTTGTCCCTCCCACAATCGTTTCGCTGCAATCTATCTTAAGATTATCCCTACTCACACTGTTAAGAATGTTAGAGTAGTGGTTTTTCCACAGCTTTGCAATTTCATCCTCCCCCGACACCCCATCGATTGTCGGAGGGAGGACATTTTTCACACCCGTTTGATTCTTAACAAATTTCCAAAATTTGTTATTATCGTTATTTATGCGAGCTTCACAGGCTTTTGATGCTCGAATAGACTCTTCTTCCTGTTTACATCGCCTTATGGCCGCCTTATACTGACCCCGACTTCTACACATATTCATGTATACTGGTCCTAATCTGGGTCTACCATGAAAGCACCACAAATCATAGGCGTCTTTCGATTCCCTCTTCAGGGGGGCAATAAAATCATTCCATCCAGGAATAACGTTAGTATGATAGTTGTAAGATTTAATCAGGGGGCTTCCTGCTTCTCTTAACAGGGATATTATCTTACTATAATACCTATCTATGAGTTTATATATATATATATATATATATATATACCTCGTTAACCTCGTTGTGGTTTCGTGCGTCGATCTCTTTTCACACGAAGGTCAAACTGGTGGCCAGGCCTCTAGGCATGGCTTGGTAGAGGAGCGAGTTGCTCTCTTGCGCTCTCCACCGCACATAGCCAGCTACACCCGGCTCATCTGGTACCGTCTTCAGCCAGGCATCTCTTGAAGACTTCAACTTTGACCCCTGTAGCGTTTCTGAGGTCCTTAGGAAGCTGGTTAAAAAGTCTTGGCCCTCTGACAACGAAGCTATTTTCCTTCAGTGTTGTCGGGCCTTTAGTTTGGGAACACTACATATCCTGCCTTCTCTATTGTCCAGCGTTGTTTGGATGGTAATTGGGTTTAGTTTGAGGTTTGGTACCAGTTTTTCGATCATTTTCCATATGTAGATTATGGTATACCTCTCTCTTCTTCTTTCCAGGAAGTACAGATTTAGTTTACGTAGTCTTTCCCAGTAGTTGAGTTCTTTGCAGCCATCAATCTTGGCTGTGAAATGTCTCTGCGTTTCTTCTAGTTTATTAATTTCTTCCTTTTTATATGGGGACGTCAAAACTAAGCAGTATTCAAGTTTTGGTATGATTAGTGTTCTCAGCAGGGGAATCATTACTGTCTTGTCCATCCTTTTGAACGTTCTTAGTACCTGTCCCGCGATTCTTTTTGCTTTGTTTATTGCTATCTGATTTTGTGCCTCGAATTTGGCATCATCGGTCATTATTACCTCCAAGTCAACCGCTTTCCTGCTTCTCTGAATTTCCTGTCTATCTGGAGCAGAATATGCAGTCTGTTTAATTTCCTCATTTCTACCATATCTTAAGAGCTGAAATTTCTCGGTGTTAAATGTGTTGTCTTCTAACCATTTGTATATTTTATTTGTGTCCCTCTGCAAGGCCTACACTTCATTTGCCTCGCTGATTTTTCTGCTGATCTTTGTATCGTCCGCAAATGATGTTACTATACTGTTGCTGTTAACTCCACTGTCTATGTCTGTTGGCATGATAATGAACAGAAGTGGGGCCAGCACTGTACCTTGTGGCACTGAGCTGCGTACTTCTGATTCTGATGATATGTGTGTGTATATATATATATACACACACATATGTGTGTGTGTGTGTGTGTGTGTGTGTGTGTGTGTGTGCGTGTGTGTGTATTGATATCGTATGTATGAGGACATACACTTGTAATTTCTACTCGTATATACTGTTGATTGTACTCTATTAAAGAGTATACGAGTATATTTGGTATTTTATTGGGATTTTGGAGTGTAATGAGCAAGATTTGCAGAAATGAAAACTTTCCCAATTGTAAATGTCGTTAAAAAGTTTTCATTCGAATTATACATCATTTGTTTCGGATTCTTTTCCTTTTTAGACTTATAAGATATAAGTAATGAAGGAAATATCTTAATTAACTGAGCCAAACTCAGTTTATATAGGAATTTACTTACTGTTAAAACGAATGTCAGTAATTAATGACTTTATTATTATTATTATTGTTATTATTATCATTATTATTATTATTACTACTACTACTACTATTATTATTTGTAATAGTCTTTCTAAATTTTAACTAGCTGTTAATACATTTTTAATACATAACTTCATGTTTTGTAGTTTCAACAAAACAATTTGTCTTAGTATGTCACAAAGACGATGTTGATTTGTGCACTTTTCTAAAAATGGCAATGCTGTAGTGTTTGTGCATCTTTTTAAGTTGTAATACCTAGAATAAGAATGAATGAATAATAATAATAATTAACTACAGTCCTTGGCCAAATTACTGGAATAACCAGTCAAAAGATGCTTTTTAATTAATGTTAGGACAATTAATTCATTATTAATAAATGAATCGGTAAAAATATAAAGGAGTCGCCTTTTTAAGACCTATTATTTAATAATAATTGTACTACAATTTGAATACTCTGTTTCCTGTCCTTTAATTTGAAGAAGGGCTTACTGACGATACATTTGAGGAATTGATGCCACAGCTTCTCATCATGGTGCAAAACCTGAATTAGGCGCGAAGTCAGTTCCAATTTGTTTTTACTTTCTCACTCATTTTCCTTTTTATTATTTTTATTATTATTATTTCCCATAAATTTTTTATGGGGTTTATATATCGGGGAAGTTACCAACACTGAAGCAACAGGATCAGATTTCAAACTATACGCAAGTTTCAGTACTTAACAAAATATTACAACTAGAGTAGGATTATCAGATAAAGGTTCATTTCTTAATAATGAATCAATTACCCTAAGGAGTATATAAAAGTAAATTTAACTAGTGACTCAAAAAATTACTACCACTTTTATGAGAATGCATAACCTTTGGTTAGCTTCCGCCCGAATTTTTCATTCTGACGAAGGTCAAGCTTTTCACTCCACCTTAGACCTACAGTTTAACGTGGAATCCAAACCACGCCCCATCAGCAGCCTAGCATATAAATATATATATATCTATATGTCTATATATATATATATATGTGTGTGTGTGTGCGTGTGTGTGTGTGTGTGAGAGAGAGAGAGAGAGAGAGAGAGAGAGAGAGAGAGAGAGAACCTCTTTCTACACAATTCCTGTCTTTTATTAATCCTTTTGTTTAATTACAAGCATTATCTTATCTAATTTTTCAAGTTGAGCGAGCATTATTTGTTGGCTGAAATTCACAGAAACAGTTGTAGGGTAGTCTCACCTCCCATGAATATTTACGAAGACTGAGATATATTGTAATTTTCATTTGAATTTAAATATTAAATTTTAGCTCCCTTACATAAGAAACAAATTAACATTTAACATTTTTTCTTCAGTTTTCGCACGCGATTGGAGTTGTACAAATACACTTTCAAATAAAGTTATTTTCTTATTAAATTCTTAAAATTTCAAAGATATTTTAGGATAAATTTTTAAAAAGTCGGTTTTTTATGTTCAGAAAGACGATGATTGGAGTAGAAAAATTGTTTTAGAAAAAGTTTTACATATGTATACAGTGGATTTTTTATTTTGGAAAACAAATGCCTTATTTCGTCAGTGTTTATAATGTACCATTAATTAATTACAATATATAAATAATAATATAGTTTCGAGTTGTTTAATCTCCTTCGTTAAAGCAAAGATCGCGTGACACGTGACCGCTTTTATATGTGGAATCTGAACCACGGGTCGCTACATCATCCGAACGCGGAGGACGGCCATCCATGCAACTACTGAACAAACCTAACGACGATTAATTTCGCTATTCTAACGGGAAGCCGCGTTGCGACCAGGTCAGAATGCGGCTCACATTCTAAATATAAAATTGTAATTACGAGTAGGACTTTAATTACAGTATGTGAATGGTCGCATTTTAAAGTTATTTAGTAAAAACGTTCGTGAAGGCGATAATTGTTTCACGTAAAATACATTCCATTCAATTCAGTTTTTGACTCTAGATTAGACGAATAAACTTTCTCACAAACTTTTGGACGACAAAATCGGAATAATTCCACCATTAAATAATTCTCATTAATCAAAATTATTTTCTAGGAAAATACAAAAAATATGTAAATTATTCTAAGTTATTATTATATATATAACTCCCGTGATGGAGTAATTTAAAAGTTTTTCCTTTTTAGAGAATAAGTAAGAATAATAATGTCATCAAGCCCATAAATTCTCTTAAGCTTCTGTCTTCGACTTGTATTGTAACTGAAATAATGAACATTGTACGTCAAATAATCGATGGTTACAATGATACTCGAAACAAAGACTCGCAAATTAGATTCACTCTATATATATATATATATATATATATATATATATATATATATATATATATACACACACCACACACACACACTAGAATGACCGCTGCGGAGATTGCCTAAGCCTTTTAAGGGACCTACTTTTCAGTATCCCCACAATGGAGGGTGGGAGACTGGGAGGGGTGGGTGTATTACTAAAACCTTTCCTCGTTTTCTTTTAATGTGTGTACCAAATTTGATGCAGATTACCTTAACTGGTTTGGCGTGTGTTAACGAACAGACATTATCATCATTTTCATCATCCCCTGTATACTGTTTATATATATATATATATATTACAGCTGTTCGCACTGTACTTTCGAATGTCTTTTGTTTGGATGACTGAGGAAACATCTGAAATGTATAGTTTTCTCGTCACGGCGCGCATAATTGAAGAACTAAAAGTAAGCTTTTGAAGGAAATGTGCCAACGACTCGACTAAAGTGTTACACAATGTCGGTAATACGTAGTTCATTAAGAGAATTGATATATGTAAACGGTTTCGTGGTTTACTGAATTAACAAATATTTAATATGGCCTGGTGTTTTGATTAAAATATATATATATATATATATATATTAACTGCAAACACGCAGTATAATTAACGTAAAGAACGACGCTTGTACAGGAGAATGTTCAGCGCAAGATGAGGAGAGAGAACGAAACAAATGAAAAAAGGAGGTAACCACCCGGGAATCGAACCCGGGATCTTCCGATTGCCGGTCAGATATGATAACCATTAATCTGGAAACAACTGAGAAAGCAGCAATAAAATGCGATTTCTGTCAAAAACTGCACGACTTTATCTGCATGAATTGGGATGATAGGAAAATATTCCTCGTCTCGAACGCTAAACAGATCGCAGGACGCAGGAGTCACATCTCTGTGTGCCGCATGTACGCAGACCGTAAACTCCTTTACGATATTTAAAGAAATGGAGAAAGCGAATTCGAGTGTGACAGAAAAGGAGGGTAAAATGGGGAGACAAGAGTCTGGAAATGTCCCAGTGACAATTCGGGTGGATGAGAGAGAAGTCGAAATAACAAATAACAATATAATAATGAATAACAATATAATACAGAATGAAGACATAGATGAAAGAAAGGAGACAGGTAAAAGTTGAGAGGTAGTGAAACTGTCCAACGAACAAAATGATAAAAAGATAAAAAATAAAAACGTAGGAAATAAACAGTCAAAGAAAAATAATGATAATATCAAAATTAAGAACATAGAAGATAACCAGATAACAAGAAGTATGATAGAAGCGTAGAAAATACTGTTTGTAAATACTACGCAAAAGGTTACTGCAGATTTCGGGATGGGCAATGCATCTACGCACAGTTTGCACATCCCACATTATGTAACACACATTATACATGAGGATAGGATACTCCAAATTTGAAAAAAAGTGCAAGCTCCACCACATTACTGTCTGCAACACCTATGCAAGATATGGGAGGTGCAAATACGGACAAAAATACCGTTACCACCACCCTCAAAGGAACGCAACAGCTGAATAGGAAAAACGAACATCAAAGAGGGCTACCAATTTTTTAGACGTAGCCAACACAATTCAGCTGCTAAATACCATCCAGCAAATACAAAGTCATCTGACAAATATAGGAATCTGAGAGCCGGACAGAAAGCACGCACAAAGCCACTTCATGTGTTATCGGGACAACAGGTACGGCAAAGATAAAGAGAGGCAAATTCTCGGAGGACCATAAGACAACGAAACCGGCACCACTATTGGAAAACGAATTGAATGTATGTGAAAATGATAGAGAAAAAATAAAAATAATCCTAGCCAACATTCAGGAGCTTATATAAAATCATTCCCCGGACAAAGTTTTATACGTGAAAGGACTCATGCAAGAAACCGGAGCAGACTTTGCATGCCTCACGGAAACCCATGAGCAGTGAGACGTAAAGGAGGATGTGCTATTTACACACGCGAAAAGCATATGGCAGAAATGACTATAAGTACCTCAAACAGCTACGTAGAATGTGTAGCAGCAAAAGTTGAAAAATTAAATATGGTGCTAATTGTAATGTACAGACCCCCGAACACGCCAACCTCAAAATTCTCTGATTCCAGTACAGAGGTAAGAAACTGGGTAAAAGATCTACACTCTCCAACCCCAAATATTTTTCTCTGTGGAGATTTTAATTTTCCACTCATGAAATATAAAAGGATAGGAAAAAATATACGTGTACACCAGGACAATGGGGGCACACGGGAAGACCAAGAGCAGGTAACAATGCTACTCGCTCTGGCTGATGAAATTATGTTAACACAAGAAATAACAGAAAACAAGGAAACAACAACTGCCTAAATTTGGTGTTCACAAACAACGGCAACCTAATTGATAATGTAGAAATATCCCCAACTATAATATCGGACACAACATTATTGAAATAACAACCAATATAAAAGCAGCAAGAAAGGAAAGAACACGAACAACAGAAAGAAGCAAATTCGAAATTTTTAATTTTCACTCCAAAACTATAAACTGGGAAGATGTTGCATCCAGCATGAAAGTAATAGATTGGAAATCCATCTTCGAGGCCAAGACAACGGAAGATATGCTAACTACCTTAGAGGAGAAGACGCTGGAAATTGTGGAAAGACATGTCCCAAAAATACAACAAAGTGGAAAGAGAAGCAGGTTCGAGGGACAAAAGAGGGCATTGTTCCGAAAGAGAAAAAGAGTGACTGCAAAATTAAGTTACTGTAAAGATAACAACATCAAAAAAATATTAAATGATAAACTGCAGAGTATCGATTGCGTCATACAGGAACTAATTGAGAGGCATACAGAAAAAGAAGAAGGCGACGCAATAGAGGCAATAAAGGTTAACTCAAAGTACTTCTATAATTTTGCAAAAAGGAAGTCGAAAAACCATGCGACTATTGGACCTTTGAAAAACGAAGACAGTGCTTTATCTGATGATCTAACAGAAATATCAGAAATATTAAGAGCTCAATACGAATCATCTTTCAGTATCCCAAAAACTGACAAACTGATATGCAATAGAAACACATTCTTTGAAGAAGAACTACAAGGGGAAAGTATAACGGATTTCGACTTTACGACAAATGATATTACACAAGCTATAAGGAAACTAATAGCACACTCAGCGGCAGGACCGGACAAATAGAATGCCACACTGATAAAAAACGGCAAGAATGCAATCGCTGAGCCCCTATCATATTGGATATGGAGACGATCACTAGACACGGAAGAACGGAAGAAATACCGGGCATCCTGAAGAGCGCGAACATAGTTCCAATATATAAAGGAGGAGATTGAACCGAGGCCAAAAACTATAGGCCAGTGTCGCTTACATCTCATCTCACTAAAATATTTAAAAGAATAGTTAGACAGAAAATCTATGACTTTTTGGAAACTTTTTGGAGAATTAAATGATAACCAACGTAGGTTTCGGTCAGGCAGATCATGCATGTCATAACGAATGGAACACTACAGCAAGATTATTGATGCAATTGAAAATAATGAAAACTATGATGTAATATGCATAGACTTTGCCAAAGCGTTCGACAAGTGTGACCATAAATTCATAATACATAAACTGAAGTATATGGGAAAAACAGGAAAAGTAGGGAAATGGATATATAATTTCCTTAGTGAGCGGCGGCAAGTCGTTACAGTACAAGGAGCATCTTCCTCAGCATCAGAGCTCCTCAGCTCAGAACCACAAGGAACAGTATTAGCTCCACTACTTTTCATAATCATGCTAACTGACATAGATGAGGACGTTACCAGACACAGCACAGTAACATCCTTTGCGGATAACACAAAGATCAGTAGAAAATAAGAAACCCAGAACATATAGGATCTCTACAAACAGAGACGAACAGAATCTACACGTGGACAGAAGACAACAATATGAAGTTTAACACTGAGAAATTCCAGCTGTTACGGTACGGAAAAAGAGAGGACCTAAAATCCATGGAATATTATACCCCAAATAGACAGGAAATTCAGAGAAATTTTAAAGCAAAACACTTAGGGGTTGTAATGACTGATGATGCGAAATTTGAAACACGAAGGGATAGGAATATAATGATTCCTCTACTGAAAACATTGATCATACCCAAATTGGAATACTGCTCCGTCCTAACATGCCCATATAAAAAAGAAGACATTAGACAACTAGAAGGGATTCAGAGAAGTTTCACAGCCAAGATCAAGGGGTGCAAAGAACTAAACCATTGGGAAAGGTTACGCGAATTAAACCTATATTCACCGGAAAGGAGGAGAGAGAGAGAGAGATATACCATTATTTACACTTGGAAAATAATGGAGAAACTAGTCCCTAATCTTACTCTGAACCCTGTAACTCCCCAAACAACAGTGGAAAGTAGCAAAGGAAGAGTGTGTCGTGTTCCCAAATTAAAGGTTAGAGAGGGAACATCCTTAACCCTGAAAGAAAATAGTTTTGTTGTGAGAGGACCAAAGCCGCCCAAAGACCTAAGGAACACGAGTGGGGTTACAGTGGACATCTTCAAAAGAAAACTAGACGCCTGGCTCAGAACAATTCCCGTTGAGCCGGGCGTACCTGGCTATGTGAGGTGGAGAGTACAAGAAACCAACTCACTACTTCACCAGGCCAACTCGAGAGGAGGGGTCAAGGGCATATGCCCACAAAAACACCACTGTCCCTCCGATAGAGAAAGAAGAGACCCATAATCAAGGTCCAAGGTTTTCGAGATGCATGAACAGTCTGCGTTTGAAAGATTGGAGGAGATTGGACACGTTCAGAAGGTATATTTTTCGACTCGCCAAAAATTCCATCATTAGACGAAAATGTGAAAACCTATCCAATTCTAATTCTTCTCGCTCTTTCCAACATTTAGCCAAAAACCTCAACAACAACATTTCCCTCCACTTTTTCCATTTCGACGCCTCAGTTCTACAGATCTACAGAAGTTAAGGCTAACAAATACACTAAGATCCACTCTAAGGTTAGCCCGAGAGAAAAAAGAGAGTAGGGGGTTAAAAGAAGAGAATAAGGGGTTAAGTAAGTAGCAAAACCTATCATTCGTGGGTTATCATTCATTCAGAAAAAGAGAGAGAAAGACTCACCATCATCATCCACCGGCCACTGCCGACAAGTCGGAAAAATAGTCGAAGAGAATAGGATAGGGGTGAAAGATGAAAAGGAGTAAAATAAGAACGTTTACAAACCATGCAAACACAGTCTCAACTCAAACACTCTCATACCATGCAAACTACAGATATGCAAGTAAAGAGAGGATAAGAAAAAAAAAAGTATAAAGAGTGTAACAGAAAGTGGGTTAGTTTACGCTACGAGCTACATCTAAGTTCGTGTTAGTCTATTTTTTTTATTGCTGGCATATCACACGCTGGTATGTCACAAGCTGGCATTAACAGTCAACAGACTCATCCTCGACCATCACCCCCAGTGCTCCTGTTACTAATTGTTTTATTATTATATTAAACAACGTTAATATTTTTAAAATGTCTATCTAAACGGTTTTTAAGCATATTAACGCTGGTAGCATTCACGACGGACGCCGGAAGATTATTCCATTTATCAATTACTTTAAACGTAAAAAGGTTTTTAGCGATGTTAGTAATAAAACGTCTGCCACACAACTTAAATCCGTTATTACGAGTATTGCTATTATTGAAAGTGAACAATTTGTCAAAATTTACGTTATCGATTTTATTAACGATTTCGAAAAATAAGAACGTTTACAAACCATGCAAACACAGTCTCAACTCAAACACTCTCATACCATGCAAACTACAGATATGCAAGTAAAGAGAGGATAAGAAAAAAAAGTATAAAGAGTATAACAAAATGTGGATTAGTTTACGCTACGAGCTACATCTAAGTTCGTGTTAGTCTATTTTTTTACTGCTGGCATATCACACGCTGGCATGTCACAATCTGGCATTAACCTCAACAGACTCATCCTCGACCATCACCCCCAGTGCTCCTGTTACTAATTGTTTTATTATTATATTAAACAACGTTAATATTTTTAAAATGTCTATCTAAACGGTTTTTAAGCATATTAACGCTGGTAGAGTTCACGACGGACGCCGGAAGATTATTCCATTTATCAATTACTTTAAACGTAAAAAAGTTTTTTGCGATGTTAGTAATAAAACGTCTGCCACACAACTTAAATCCGTTTTTACGAGTATTGCTATTATCGAAAGTGAACAATTTGTCAAAATTTACGTTATAGATTTTATTAACGATTTCGAAAACTTCAATAAGCTCTCCCTTTAATCTCTTAGTTTCGAGAGAATGCAAGTCTAACTCTTTAATCCTATCTTCGTAAGACTTGTTGCGTAATGACGGAATTAGGTTCGTGGCGCAACGCTGAACCCTTTCCAACCTATCAATATCCTCACGCATATGCGGGCACCAAAACTGAACGGCATATTCTAAATGAGGCCTGACTAGGGACTTGTAAAGGGACAATAAAATATTCTTCGATTTAAATTGGAAATTACGCGCTATGAAGCCTAACATCCTTTTAGCTTTTGCGTAAGACTCCAGGTACTGGTTCCTAACTTTTAAATCCTTAGATACGCGTACGCCTAAATCTACTTCCTCGTCAACGCTCGCTAACTGTCTATCGTCCATCGTGTACGTGTAATTATTGTTACGAGAACCTATATGCAAACCTTTACATTTGTCTACGTTAAATTGCATCTGCCACTTATCCGTCCACTCCATAATCCTATTTACATCGTCTTGGAGCCTATTTCTATCGTCCACGTAAACAACTTTACCGCCTATTTTAGTATCGTCCGCGAATTTTGACACGTTACTGGTCAAGCCTCCATCTATGTCGTTAATGTAGATTACGAATAGCAATGGACCTAACACTGAACCCTGTGGGACACCGCTACCTACATCCAACCACCCCGATTCACTAACATTAACAACGACCCTCTGTTTCCTAGCACGAAGCCATTCCTCTAACCAGTTAGCTACTTGACCGCGTATACCGTGCGCTTTAACCTTCGCAATTAATCTTCTACGCGGAACTGTATCGAACGCTTTTTTAAAGTCTAAATAAATAACGTCAGCCGCTCTATGCCTATCGTATTCGCGCACTATTTTGTTATAAAATTCTAACAAATAAGTTAAACAAGATCTATGGCGTCGAAACCCATGCTGACTACTATTAATCAAATTGCGACTTTCTAAGTGATCGATGATACGATCCCTAACTACGGATTCCAAAAGTTTACTGACAATTGATGTTAAGCTAATAGGCCTATAATTGCTAGCTACTGTGCGGTCGCCTTTTCTAAAAATGGGAGTAACGTTAGCTAATTTGAAGTCTTCAGGAATAATCCCCGCTTCCAGTGACTGATTAAAAATCTTCGTTAAGGGGCCTACGATAACGTCTTTCAAATCTTTCAGGTGTCTAGGATAAAGCGCGTCAGGGCCTGGAGCCTTGCTAACTTTTAGCTTATCGATATAATGCGCAATCTCACCCTCGGAAACAGTTATTGCATTCAAAATAGTCTCGCTGCTAAATGGAACGATATCATCCACATCGGGGACATTATTTACGTCTTCTACGGTAAAAACTGTCGCAAAAAAGGTATTAAAAATACCCGCCATCGCCTGAACGTCGGAAGCCAAAGCGACGTTAGCGTCCACTAGAGAGCCTATATTATTTCATATCGACTTACGATTATTCACGTAGTCAAAAAAAAATTTTGGATTATGTTTACTATCCGCAGCTGTAAGTATCTCTAAATTACGCTTAGCATTCCTAACTGATCTTTTAACCTAACGTCTAAGCTCGATATATCTATCAAAGTTAGCTACCGTGCCATTGCGCTTATTAAGTCTATACACTCTGTTACGCTCGTTTATGAACTCGCCTATTTCCCTAGTCCACCACTTGGGCCTACCATGATTTCTAGCGCGCTTGGACCTACGAGGAATAAACTCCCTTTCGATATTCAAAAAAATTTCTTTGAACGCCTCCCAATGAAAATTTGCGTCATTACCCATAAATAAGTTATCCCAGTCCACTACTTTCATCCTGTCCGCCAAACTATCAAAATTGGCCCTACGAAAAGTTGCCGTCTCTTCCCCCGATAAAGCTGAACTCTTCGCTCAAACTTTCGCCTCCAACTCAACCCTAGAATTCCGGTGCTGTTCCTCCATCTCCTCCCCCCTCTAACTTTATTATGTCTGAAATTAGTAAAGATATTTTTTCTGCCCTATCTAGGCTCAACTCTAGAAAGGTGTATGGTCCTGATGGTGTTCTTCCTGTTGTTCTTAAGAACTGTGCTTCTGTGCTGACACCCTGCCTCGGCAAACTCTTTCGTCTTTGTCTCTCATCTCCTACTTTTCCTTCCTGCTGGAAGTTTGCTTTCATTCAGCCTTTTCTAAAGAAGGGTGACCGCTCTCAACCTTCCAACTATCGCCCGAGTGCTTTGATTTCTTGCCTTTCTAAAGTTTTTGAATGTATCCTTGATAGGAAATTCTCAGACACCTCTCTTCTCACACTCTTCTTTCAGATCGTCAGTTTGGGTTTCGGAAGGGACGTTCTATTGGCGATCTTCTTGCATATCTCTGACTTTTGGTAATCCTCCTTTCGAAATTTCGGTGGAACCTTTTCTACTGCGCTAGACATATCAAAAGCTTTAGATAGAGTCGAGCACAAATCTTTAATCTCCAAACTTCCCTCTTTCGGTTTCTGTCCTTCTGTCTGTACCTTCATCTCTAATTTCCTTTCTGGCCGATCTATAGCTGCGGTTGTAGATGATCACTGTTCTTCTAAAGCTATTAACAGTGGTGTTCCTCAGGTCTCTGTCCTGTCACCCACTCTTTTCCTTTTATGTATCAATGATGTTTTAATTCGCACTTCCTGTTCTATTCACTCCTTTCCGATGATTCCGCTCCTCACTTCTCCACCTGCTTCCCAAAGCGTCCCTCTCAACAGTCACTCCATGATTCTCGTAGTACGGCTATGGAGCACCTGACCTCTGATCTTTTTGCTATCTCTGATTGGGGCACAGAAAACCTTGTGGCTTTCAATGCCTCAGAAACTCAGTTCCTCCATCTGTCTACTCGTCACAATCTTCCCTTACCTTCAACAACACACAACTCAATCCTTCCTCTTCTTTTAACATTCTTGGCGTTTCCTTTTGATCTTTCCTGGAAAGATCACATATACTCTCTTCCTTAAACAACTTCTAAGAGGTTAGGTGTGCAGTATCGCCTCCGCAGTTTCTTCACCCTAACTCAGTTGCTGTCTCTGTACAGGAGTCTTGTTCGACCCTGTATGGAGCATGCTTCTCATCTGTAGAGTGGCTCAACCCACACAGCTGTACTTGACCGGGTAGAATCAAAGGCTTTTCGTTTCATCAATTTCCCGCCTCTTACTCATTGTCTTCAATCCCTCTCTCTTCGCAGCAATGTTGCCTCACTCTCTTTTACTATCACTATTATAACAGACAATGCTCTTCTGAACTCTCTAATTGCATGCCTCCTCCTTTAAGGAGAGCACGCAGCACCAGACTTTCTACACTTTTTCATTCCTGTTTTGTCCAACTCTCTAACGCAAGGGTTAATCGGTATTTCCAGTCTTTCATCTACTCAACCGGTCAACTCTGGAACAGTCTTCCTCAATCCATCTTTTCCCCTCTCTATTACCTCCAATCTTTCAAACGCAGAGTGTCTAAGCATCTCGAAAACCCTGGACCTTGATTTTGGCTCTGTTCTTCATCTATGGGTGAGGGGGGGGACGCTTTTGCGGGCGTTTGCCCTTGGCCCCTCCCTCTTGTATAAAAAAATTGTTAGAGCGTAGAAGAACTGTAGAATTTTCATTCCGATTCTCTCCTCTTCACTCAAAAATTTTTAATTTTTCTTTAAATTTCTTTTCTTCCTTTCAATCTCTTTTCTTTGCTTTGCTTCAAAACTTCCACTTGTCTTTAAATTGTTTTCCATCTTTTAACCTTCGTTCTTAAACAGACAGCCTCGTAAAAACCAGTCGGTTTGTTGCTGTTTGGTGTTCTTTGTATTCCTTTGTATAATTGAAAACCCACAAAGGAAAAAATAAAAACGAAGAACATTTTCGGGTGAAATGAACGGCCCTCCCTCCTCAAATTATTTTTAGGATTTCCTTTGCGGGTTTTTAATTTTTATTATTTTTTACGGCTATTACATAGGTACAGGGTGGGAGGAATGTCTTTACTATTTAGCTAACATTATACAGATAAGTGTTCAAACAAAAAGTCTATAAGAATTTTATTCATACAAATATTTTGTTAAATTGTAATTTAATCTTCAAAGAGTTCTCCATCCGTTATGATACATTTGTGGATTCTCTCTGTGAAACTTCATTGTTCTTGCTGAACATATCAAGTGGGATCCTTTTCAGTTGTTTATCTATTCTGTGGCCATGGGCATTCACATTTGGATAGATGAAAACAGGAGTGTAGAGCTTGTCACGCAAATAAGCCCAAAGCCAGAAATCATATGGGGGTTAAATCAAGTGATCTGGCTGGCCACTCTATGGGACCTCGCCACTTAAGTCATCTTCCTTCAAGATTCGTATCCAGAATTTCAGGGGGCAGCTGCAAAGTAATGTGGTGACACTCCATCATGTTGATAACTTTCACTTGAGTGGCAAAACTTTGTCTCTCAGTACCTGGCAATAGCTTTTTCCATCCATCGTATCTCTTGATATTTCGAAGGAAACGAGTCCTGAATAACCAATGCACGCCCAAACTGTTAGTGTAGCCGTTTCAATGGGTTTACCCAGTCGTATTTTGGAATTTTTTTCACCCAGTAGTGAACGTTGTGTTTGTCTCCTTTACTCATTAAACCGAAGATACATTCATCTGAAAATTTGATGTTTCGAACGAAATATGGATCACTGTTGAACTTTTGTCTCATTGTTTCAGTAAACTGCAGCCGTCTAAAAGAATCATCATCATATATAAGCTGAGAGTAAATGGATTTGTAATGGTAGTACCCCTGTGATTTCAATATTTTTGCTACTGAAAATTTGGAAATACCCAAATCCTGTGCAACTTTTCTCGTTGAAGTTGTTGGATCTCCTTTTCCAAACGTTTGAGCTTCCAGTATCGAAGAGTGGTTGCATTTGGTGGTGGTTTATTATATTTTTGTTGAAGTAAACGCAAACTTTCTTAACAATTATTATAAGAAACTAGCAGAAGCCCGTGGTAAAAATACTACGCTTAAAAAATCAACAGGGGCAATTTATTTTTTTCAATAATATTTCCCGGAATGAGCACATACACAAACAAACAAACAAACATTATCCAATTTCAGCTTTATAGATGAAGAGCTCATTTCCAAACGGTCTAAGTCCATTTTTGGTCAAAGTTGAGTTTGTACCATTTAAAAACAGTGTGTTATCGATTAGTTTCAAAAGGTATTGTATCCCTTTCATAACGGACATAATAATATGGCTTTGTTTCCAAAAGGTGCAAAGTATACTGTAATTCACTTTGGTTCCAAAAGGGTCTAAATCCACAACTCCACCAACAGCGCCCTTTATAAACTACAATGTTAATATAATTGTATGTACCTACATCTAAAGTGAGAAATAAATGAGGATGTGTGGTGAACACTTTGCATGCTGATTCTAACACATGCATGGCATGGCATGGGCTCACCGTCAGGATGACATTCTTGCTTGATATTATTTGATATGATTGATTGAACTGGTAGAGATATTGAAATAAATAATACTGATTTTGTACGGATGTTCTTTTGTGTTTGTTTCGGTGTATTCCAGACGTCTTTTGGCCAACATGTCTTTGATTGTGTTCCAAAAGGTGCTAAGTCCACCATCAATTACAAACAAAAAACGTATTTACAAATTAACTATGTGTACTAGATTTTATTCAGATATCTTTTTTTGCTTAATGGCATTCACTCCCAACATTAATGTGAAAAAAACTACTTTAAGGACAGACTATCCTATACCAATAAAAAAAAATACTTGAAAAAGTGAAAAAAAAAAAAAATTTAAAATGAGAAAGTGAAAATTTGTTTTAAAAAATTTAAAAAAAAAAGTTGCACATTGTCCGGAAGTTTCATGGTTGCGTTCTTTTCTATAGTTTTATTGATCGAATAATTGACTCGCCAGTAATTGGGGCGGCGCAGGCACCCCGCAATGTTGATCAATTGTTGCAAGGTGCCAGCCTTCTTCCCCCCTGGGGGGTAATGGGGGAAGGGTTGGGGTAAATGGGGGAGAGGGGTGGGTCTAATGGGGGAGAGGGGTAGGGGAAATGGGGGATGGGTGGGGACAATGGGGGAGAAATGGGGGAGGGGTGGGGGCAATGGGGGTTAGCCCTCAAGTTGCATAAAGTGGGTGAGGGGTTTTGGGGGGAGAGGGAGAATGACCTCCCCCCAAGGGGTAACCCAGGCACCGAAGGTGCCCTCGCAGTAGGCGAGTTTGCGAAGCACAAGCAGTGCCCTTAGGGCAGTGAGCCGAAGTCTCTGCTTGTAGTAAAAAAATATAAAATGTGTCAATATCTTAGAAACTGGTTTTATGGACTTAGCGCCTTTTGGAAATCAGCTCTTCATATTAGAAGATAATAGATAATTTCGAAGTGGCTCAAGAACCGTCGCGACTGTCCCGCAGCCTGTAGGTGTAGGCTATGCGACCGTCGCGCCGGTTTTGGAACCTCGTGGCAAGTCAACTCTAGACTCTACCAACTGGTTAGGTTAATTGAATGCCCGGTTATGTCAACTGTACACCCTTGACATTTGGTTAGGTTAAGTCGTGATATTTTCGTTAATTTTTACGAAAATATCACGACTTAACCATTCAAGGACGTACAGTTGACATAACTGGGCAGTCAATAATTTTTCCGTTGATTTCGATTAATTTTAAGCACCTTTTACCTCATAATTTTATCTCTTGAGGAGCCGTTTCCGTGTTTTAGAGTGGGACGGACAGAGATACAGACAACATTATATATATATATATATATATATATATATATATATATATATATATATATATATATATAGACTAGCAGAATCCCGTGGTAAAAATACCACGCTTAACCCTTTGTCGGGCGGTGTGACTACTGATTTTGTACTTGCTAATGCTAGACGATTTTATTCAGTCTCAGAAAGACCTCTGTGCAGTAAACGGTTAAGCAAACGTCTCTTCACCCTTTACTGTAGAGAGATGATTCCGAGACTGAATAAAATCGTCTTGTGTTAGCCAGACCAAATCTGTAAAGTCACACTGCGCGATAGAGAGTTAAACAGTCAACAGGGTCAACTTTATTTTTTTTAATAATATTTCCAGGAATGAGCACATACACAAACAAACATTATCCGATTTCAGCTTTATATACTGTAGATAAATTATAATTTTTCCGTAGGGTTCGATTAATTTTAAGCAGCTTTTACCCAATAAATTTTTCTCTCCAAAAAGCCGTTTCCATGTTTTAAGGTGGGACAGACAGACAGCATTAGCCTATTATATTTTCTTGTACAGATAGCCTATTATAAAGGGTGATCCAGAGAAATGGGACCCAAAAGAAACCCCTGTAACTCTTAAAGTATAAGTCCTTTTATAAAATTATAAGCATCATTCGAAAGAGGATAGTTACAAGTTTGTACAGGGTTGTATAGGTTTTGACAATACAAGACAAGATAAGATACAAAACAAAATAAATGTGTTAGTTAAAACTAACCCTTCAAGATTACTGCATGGACTGTGGAACAGCTGCGTTTCATAACTGAGCAATATTATGAGCATGGAAGAAGTGTAGTTTCAGCTCAAAGATCTTTCAAGACAAAATTGTCGTTTCTGGGCAACAGAAAATCCATTGAATATTACCGAAGTCCCGTTGCATAGTCAGCGTGTAACTGTTTGGTGTGGTCTTACTGCATCTCAGATCATAGGGCCGTACTTTTTCGAGGATTCCACCGGAAACACGGTCACTGTAAATGGTGATCGCTACGAAAAAATGTTGACCGATTTCCTTATTCCTAAATTAAGAGATCTTTGTCTAGAAAAAAACTGGTTCCAACAAGACGGAGCTACCTGCCATACCACGAGGAACTGCATGGCAGTTTTGCGCCAAAAGTTTCCAGGCGAGTTAATCTCAAGATTTGGAGACGTTGAATGGCCCGCAAGGTCTCCGGATTTTTCTCCCTTAGATTATTATCTCTGGGGATATTTAAAGAGTAGGGTCTACAGAAATAACCCAACGACCTTGCAAGAATTGAAGGCCGCCATCACAAATGAGATACAGGCCATACCACCGCACACTCTTGCAAAAGTGATGCAGAACTTACCAGCGAGAACACTGGAATGCTTGGCAACTAATGGAGCACATTTGAAAGGAGTCATTTTTAAAAAATAAATATTTCATAATAAACTTGTAACTCTACTCTTTCGAATGATTTATAGTTTTTATGAAAGGAATTAAATATTAAGAATACTTGGCTTTTTTTTATGGGTCCCATTTATCTGGATCACCCAGTATATATAAATAGCCCGCGATACATAGATCCATTTTTTCTTCAATGCTGTATTCCATCTTTACTGACATGGCGCTTTCTGGGGCTAGGGCCTAGGGCCTAGGGCCTTCCTCTTCTAGCCTAGGGTCATTCCTGGCCTTGTATAGTTGCTTTGAAAAGTATCGTATATACTGCAGTGATATCATTGGAATATATTTATTATCGACAAATTATTTATATGTACGAGGGGCGTTCAGAAAATAAATTTATACGACGTATAATTTTGTAACTAAAGGACCTACATTGATTATGTTTGTATCAGGTGAATTCGTTAATCATTGTTGGCAACATTGCACGTCGATTCGGCTGCCATCTACCGTACATTGGTTATATGAGTCAGTTGAACATGGCGGCTCGAATGGAAC
The DNA here is from genome assembly GCA_023014485.1 of Bathynomus jamesi. Classification (NCBI taxonomy): domain Eukaryota; kingdom Metazoa; phylum Arthropoda; class Malacostraca; order Isopoda; family Cirolanidae; genus Bathynomus; species Bathynomus jamesi. The sequence goes on from JAJOZX010000030.1 coordinate 1,110,959, forward strand.
AGTGCCCTGCCCTACGGAGCAGTCCAGGACGTTTACGTTTATGGCCCCTCGTAAACGTTCCAGTGTTGAACAATATGCAGCTGCATTGATTGTTGTGCCTTTTTGCATGAAGTCTGCGAGCAAAACGTCTTTGTGGTCCCAAAACACGATAACCATCACTTTGCCAGCGGACCTCACGATCTTGAACTTCTTTGGTCGCGGGGACCCAGGGTGTTTCCATTGCATGCTGGCACGTTTTGTTTCGGGAGTACGGTGATGAACCCATGTCTCGTCTCCTGTGACAATGCGCTCGAGAAATTCTTGAACACTGACAGACTCGGAATATCGTTGCAGAAATGGCAGGGCACTGGTCCAGTCGAGCCGCCATGTTCAACTGACTCATATAACCAATGTACGGTAGATGGCAGCCGAATCAACGTGCAGTGTTGCCAACAATGATTAACGAATTCACCTGATACAAACATAATCAATGTAGGTCCTTTAGTTACGAAATTATACGCCGTGTAAACTTATTATCTGACCACCCCTCGTACAAAACCATTAAAGATTTTTCTCCCACCTTGTATATATACAATGTTAACGAAAGGCCTGGCCACATAAAATATTTGTTAATTCAGTAAATTTCGAAAGAAATGTAAACCGTGAAGCCGTTTACGTATGTCAGTTCTCTTCATGAACTATTATAGATACTACGGAACATTTTAGTAGAGCCGTTAGCATATTCCTTTCAAAAACTTTTTTAGTTCTTCAATGGTGCGTAACCGTGGCTAGAAAACTACAGACTCCAAAACACTTCTCCCCCCCAAACAACAGACATTCGAAAGTAGGGTGTCATCGACTCTACTGTACTAAAATAATAGGCTATGACCGTAATTGTCTAAGAGTTTGAACATATACTGAATTAATAAATATGTCACATAGGGCCAAACTCTCTCTCTCTCTCTCTCTCTCTCTCTCTCTCTCTCTCTCTATATATATATATTATATATATATATATATATACATATATATATTATTTTCGATTCTCTTTATATGAAACTTTTTCCAAATTGTGGTAAAAAGGTAAAAGGTTTTTGAAAGTAACTACGAGTTTCTTTAGAACTCTAATTTATAGGAACTGTTTATGTTTCTCTATGTCAGCAACATCATTAATATTTACAGTGAAAGCTATTTCAAATATATAATGCTTTATGTATACGGCACACTTAGTTTGGATATATGCCTGTGCACTATTTGTAGTCACACACACACACACACACACACACACACACACACACACACACACACCACAGTACTTTTCATAACTTCATTTTCCGAAATAGCACCAATGCAAACTCCATCCTTCTTATTCTCTGACACTATGTTCAACACTTTGAAGCACTTCTTTAACTCTGAATAGTTAAGTGGTTAAAGGAAGAGTAGGGGAAGGAAGGAAGGGTTTGTGAAGAGAAGAACTTGGTTGATACGGAAGATAAAGAATAAGAGAAAGGCAAAAAGGAGGTGGTAGAAGCGGAAAAGGAAAGATAAAGGTGAAAGACAGAAACAAATATAGTACCGTATGTTCGTTCGTTTGATCGATGTATCGAACGAAACTTTAAAATATAGAGTATATACACAGTATATATATATATATATATATATGAGGGTAGGCTGAAAAGTAATGCCTCCACTCAAATTTTAAAGGGGTGAAGGATTTTATCGAAACAAAAGCAGTTATGTACCTTAGAGTTTATTCTTCAAAACGATACATTTACGTTTCTATAAAATCACCTTCTACCTCGATACATTTAGGCCAACGATAAATGAGTTTTCGAAATCCATTCTGGTAAAAGTCTGAGCTTTGACTACGAAACCAAAATTTCACAGCGGCCTTAACTTCCTCGTCAGACTCGTAGCGATTTCCACGGAGATGTTCTTTAAGTTTAGGAAAAAGGTGAAAATCGCATGGTGCTAAATCTGGGCTATATGGTGGATGCGGCAAGACGGTGAACTGCAAATCTTCAATTGCTTCTCGCGTTTGAACACTGGTGTGAGGCCTTGCGTTGTCATGGTGAACAATGACTGCATTTTTGTGGGTGCGAACTCTCCTGATCCATTTTTTCAACTACTTCAGAGTTTCCGTATAACGTGTGGAGTTGATTGCTGTCCCTCTTTCCGTAAAGTCTCCGAGAACAACACCATTGATATCCCAAAATACAGTCATCATCACTTTTCCAGCCGGTTTTTGAACTTTGAATTTTTTTGGTTGCGATGAATTTTTGTGCCGATATTCCATGGATTGCCGTTTATTTTCAGGGTCATAATGGTGGATCCACGTCTCATCTCTTGTCACAGTGCTGTGCAGAAATTCACCTCCATTTTCGAAGCGCTGCAGATTTTCTTGGCAAATGCGTAGTCTCTCAGTTTTCATCTCGGCAGTGAGCATGCGATCATTTCCATGAATCAGTTCGCCAACGTAGTTCCGATGGGACTCATCGGTTGCCGTTATAGGCCTTCCACTTCGTGGTTTGTCTCGCAAATCTTCTTGCCCTGTTTCTCCTTGTTTACACTGCCTCGCTCAATGTCGAACGGTACTCACATCAACACACTGTTTGCTGTTCACAGTTTGCATTCGCCGATGAATGTCTATGGGAGCAACACTTTCCGCGGCCAAAAATTCAGTTACCGCACGTTGCTTGAAGCGAACGTCTTTACTCCTTTCCATTGTAAAAAATACTGAACCAACGTGTGGAATGAGTGTAGGCTATATTAGGCTATAACACAAAACCAGTTTTATCTGGTTACCTCTAAACAATCTGGAATGGGGTGGGGATATCATGTTACAACACAAAACCGGCTTTATCCGGCTACCTCTAAACAATCCAGAATTATTCAAGTGGAGGCATTACTTTTCAGCTCACCCTCGTATATATATATATATATATTAGGGTGGCCCCTATTTTTCAACTTTTGAAATTACTTACTCCCAACCCCTAATCTTCTTCTAATGTATAAAAAAGTACTCTGTGCAAACTTTCAGCTCAATTGGGCTATAGTAAGGTGGCCCCCAAAGGCCCTAAAGTTTCAAAATTCACCGATAATTGGTATTTCTAATATAAAACCTTTATAATTCATTTGCAAACTTTGTTTGGGAAAATAATTACAAAGCATAATCGAAAGTGAATTTTATTTACAACAAATAATTACGCCGCTTATATAGGCCGCAGGCGCAGAACTTTCTAGAACCTTCCAGAAGCGGTTTTTTTACGCACTTATGATACTTTTCAATTTCCGTGAATATCTCGTCCAATTTTGGTTTTAAGTAAATAATGGTTATAACTAAATTTATTGTAAATTGAATTCTCTTTCGATAACGGTGTTATATGAAAAAATATCAATATTGTTAAAATCTGAAAAATTAGGGCCTTTGGGGGCCATCTTAATATTGTCTGATTGAGCTGAAATTTTACACAGAGCATTTTTACATGGATTAGAACAACTTTGGAGGTTGGGAGATGAAAAATATTTCATTTCAGAAAATCACATACAACTAAGGGCCACCCTAATAATATATATATATATATATATATATATATATATATATATATATATATATATATATTATACACCTTACCTTACCTTACAAAGGTTTCGCGTGATGATCTCTCATTTCGCGAAGGTCATGCTTGTCGCCACTCCTCTCGAATTGGCCTGGTGAAGTAGTGAGTTTGATTCTTGCGCTCTCCACCTCACATAGCCAGGTACGCCCGTCTCATCGAGGATTGTTCTGATCCAGGCGTCTAGTCTTCTTTTGAAGATTTCCACTGCAACTCCCTTTGTGTTTCTTAGGTCTTTGGGAAACTGATTAAACAGTTTTGGTCCTCTCACTACAAAACTATTTTCTTTCAGGGTTAAGGATGTGCCCTGTCTCGCCTTCAATTTGGGAATACGACACAGTCTGCCGTTTCTACTGTCCACCGATGTTTGGGGAGTTATAGGGTTCAGAGTAAGATTAGGGACTAGTTTCTCCATTATTTTCCAAGTGTAAATAATGGTGTATCTCTCTCTTCTCCTTTCCAGTGAGTATAGGTCTAGTTCGCGTAACCTTTCCCAGTAATTTAGTTCTTTGCACCCATTGATCTTGGCTGTGAAGCTTCTCTGGATCCCTTCCAGCTGTCTAATGTCTTCTTTTTTATAAGGGGATGTTAGGACCGAGCAGTATTCCAATTTGGGTATTATCAGGGTTTTCAGTAGAGGAATCATTACATTCCTATCCCTTCGTTTAAAGGTTCTCAATATCTCTCCCGTTATTCTCTTTGCTCTGTTTACTGCTATCTTATTTTGTGTCTCAAATTTCGCATCATCCGTCATTACAACCACTAAATCTTTTGCTCTGGGATTTCTCTGAATTTCCTGTCCATTTGGGGTATAATATTCCATGGATTTTAGGTCTTCTCTTTTTCCGTACCGTAATAACTGAAATTTTTCGGTGGTAAACTTCATATTGTTGTCTTCCGTCCACTTGTAGATTCTGTTTATGTCGGTTTGTAGGGATCTTATGTCTTCTGGGTTTCTTATTTTTCTACTGATCTTTGTGTCATCCGCAAAGGATGTTACTGTGCTGTCTCTGGTAACGTCTTCATCTATGTCAGTTAGCATGATTATGAAGAGTAGTGGAGCTAATACTGTTCCTTGCGGTGCTGAGTTGAGGACCTCTGATTCTGATGAAGATACTCCTTGTACTGTAACGACTTGCCGCCACTCCCTAAGGAAATTATATATCCATTTCCCTACTTTTCCTGTTATTCCCATATATTTCAGTTTATATATTATGATTCCGTGGTCACACTTGTCAAACGCTTTAGCAACGTCTGTGTATAGTACGGGGCTTCAATAAACCTTAGCACCCCCCGCCCATGGCCTAAACCATTAGAGGTATAGTAAAACCAAACATACCTTACAAAAGAGAATTTAATCCTGCATTTAATGAGAAACAATTAAAACTTGGTGTTCCCGCCATTGGCTTCCAAGACAGCCTGAATTCGCTTTGGGTAGTTTGCCAAAAGTGACGTGAATAGATCTTGATCGTTACGCAAATTTGCCAAAACAGTTTCAATGTGTTGCGTCATTGTATCCTTCGAAAATCGATTTGCTGCAGGTTCTTGAAACAAGAGACATTCAACCTTGTCCTTTATAACTGATCCAATGTGTACACAGACGTTCAGGTCAGGAGAATTTCCTGGCCATTCTTCATTTCCAAAGAAATCGATCTCATGGTTACGCAACAACTGTTGAGTGGCTAATGCCTTAAAGCAGGGGGCCTTATCGTGCAGAAGTGTGACCTGATCGACATCCATAACATTGTTTGGGTTTCTTAGAAAAGGAATGACATGCTGGGATAGAATAATATCACGAAAATACTGTCCATCCCAACTCTGACCATTTGGCTTCAGCACCCACATGAGCTTCTTTGCAGTGAACAAAACAAACACACCAACACAGTTTGGACTTTTTAATAATTCGCGATAATGTTCATTGTCATCGATTTCATCTGGTGTTGTGGCCTACACTCGATCATTTTGGTAGTTAGGCCGACGTGTTACGTAAACAAAAAATTCATCGGAGACAGCTAAATGCATGAAATCATCCACATCCCAATCTTCAAGATAATGGGCAAACCACATTCTGTCACGATGTTAAGTTGAGTTTTTCTTGGCTTTGGAAGTTCATGCCAAGGCTTTAAACCTTGCCTATGACGGTACAGTCGAATGATCTCACCACTAACGATCTATCCTCTCAACACTTCGATCTCTCTAGAAAATTTAGCACAGCTGTTTTTCCGCTTACGCGTACCGCTTTCAATGATGTCCTTTGTTTCCTGAGAGAGTGGCAAATTTGGGCGCCCAGATTTGGTTGTATCCATTTCACATTCATCCAAAGTTTTATCCCAATTTCTTTTGACGAAGTCCTCACTTCTTCGCAACTTTTTGGCAACCCATGAACGTATTATAAAGGTGGCTCCAGCATCACGAGCTTCCCGAAATGTTATTGCTCGTATGCGATCTATCACACGTTGCCTCTCCGAATCACCAATTAATTGAGAAGCCATTATATTATCACTTTATCAGCTAGAGTAATTTTAATACCTGCAATAAGTAAAGAATTTTATATATTTTTATAATCACTAAAAACTATTTCGATATAAGTAAACATGTAAGCTGCAAATAGGGGGGCTAAGGTTTTTTGGAACCCCTTTCATCATAGTTTTCATTACTTTCCAGTGAATCAATAATGTTGTAGTGTTCTATTAGTTGTGATAGGCATGATCTGCCTGACCGAAACCCGTGTTGGTTATCATTGAATTTTTTCTGCGTTTCTAAAAAGTCATAGATTTTCTGTCTAACTATTCTTTCAAATATTTTAGTGAGATGGGATGTAAGCGATACTGGCCTATAGCTTTTGGCCTCGGATCGATCTCCTCCTTTATATATTGGAACTATGTTCGCGCTCTTCAGGATGCCTGGTATTTCTCCCGTGTCTAGTGATCGTCTCCATATCCAGTATAGGGGCTCAGCAATTGCAGTCTTGCAGTTTTTGATCAGTGTGGCATTCCATTCATCCGGTCCTGCCGCTGAGTGTGTTTTTAGTTTCCCTATGGCTTGTGTAATATCGTCCGACGTAAAGTCGAAATTCGTTATACTTTCCCCTTGTGGTTCTTCTTCAAAGAACGCGCTTCTATCGCATATCAATTTGTCAGTTTTTGGGATACTGAAAGATGATTCGTACTGAGCTCTTAATATTTCAGATACTTCTGTTAGATCATCCGATAAAGCACTGTTCTCATTTTTTAAAGGTCTGATAGTCGCATGGTTTTTCGACTTTCTTTTTGCAAAATTATAGAAGTACTTTGAGTTAGCCTTTATCGCTTCTATAGCGTCGTCTTCTTCTTTTTCTGTATGCTTCTCGATTGGTTCCTGTATGACGACATCGATACTTTGCAGTTTATCATTTAATATTTTTCTGATGTTGTTATCTTTACAATTACTTAGTTTTGCAGTCACTCTTTTTCTCTTTCGAAACAGTGCTCTCTTTTGTCTTTCGAACCTGCTTCTCTTTCCTCTTTGTTGTATCTTTGTGACATGTTTTTCCACAATTTCTAACGTCTCCTCTAACGTCATTAGCATCTCCTCCGTTGTCTTGGCCTCGAAAATGGTTTTCCAATCTATTACTTCCATGCTGGCTGTCATCTTCCCAGTTTATAGTTTTGGAGTGAAAATGAAAAATTTCAAATTTGCTTTTTTCTGTTGTGCCTGTTTTTTCATTTCCTGTTGTCTTTATATTAGTTGTTATTTCAATGATGTTGTGGTCCGATATCATAGCTGGGGATATTTCTACCTTCTCAATTAGATTACTGTTGTTTGTGAATACCAAATCTAGGCAGTTGTTTTTTCTTGTGTTTTTTGTTATTTCTTGCGTTAATATAAATTCATCAGCTAGAGCTTTCACCTGCTCCTGGTCTTCTCGTGTGCCCCCCTTGTCCTGGTGTATACATATATATTTTCCTATCCTTTTATATTTCATGAATGGGAAATTAAAATCTCCACAGAGAAAAATATTTGGGGTTGGAGAGTGTAGATCTTTTACCCAGTTTCTTACCTCTGTAGTGGAATCTGAAAATTTTGAGGTTGGCGTGTTTGAGGGTCTGTACATTACAATTAGTACCAAATTAAATTTTTCAATTTTTGCTGCTACACATTCTACGTAGTTGAGGTACTTATAGCCATTTCTGCCATGTACCTTTCGCGTGTGTAAATAGCACATCCTCCTTTACGTCTCACTGTTCTGTCGGCTCGGAGGATGTTATAGTTGTCAATTTGTATTTCTTTTTTGTCAATACAGGACTCACAGTTTTCACAGTTCGCCTGGCAGTCTTTTAGATGAGTTTCCGTGAGGTATGCAAAGTCTGCTCCGGCTTCTTGCATGAGTCCTTTGAGGTATACAACTTTGTTCGTGGAATGGTTTGATTTAAGGCCCTGTATGTTGGCTAGGATTATTTTTATTTTTTCTTTCTTTTTCGCATACAGGTGGTTCCAATTTGATATATATATACAGGGTGGGCCGAAAGTCTGGATCCATAGGAAAATATTTATTTTAATACATAAATTACAACAAATGGTAAATACTTAAAATGAATATCAACTTTAACTCGTAAGTGCGTATCCGTGATACTGTACAGTAGTTCGTACTCCAGTATAAATACTCAAATACTTTTTTATTTCAGCTCAGAAATGGCTTCGAATCTAACAACAGAAGACCGGGTAGAACTTGTGCTCATGTACTCAAGACAGGGCGCTACACACAGAGAAGTTGCTACCGAATTCAATAGAAATCATCCTGATAAGCATCCAGTAACACATGCGACTGTTGGCAAGTTGTTTAAACGTTTCAAAGAAACAGGAAGTGTACATGATCGACGGCGTTCTGGTCGTCCAAAAACTGCATCTGATGAAAATACCTCTGCAATGGTATGTGAAACTAACGAATAGTCCAGTAAAGTCAACAAGAAGATTATCAAATGAAACACGCATCTCGAGAACGTCAATTCGAAGAATTATTAAAAATCATAAATTCCATCCCTAAGTGTCTCGATGTCAGAGGCCGCCAATTTGAGCATTTGTTATAATTTGTTGTTTATACTGGAGTACGAACCACTGTACAGTATCACGGATACGCATTTACGAGTTAAAGTTGATATTCATTTTAAGTATTTACCATTTGTTGTAATTTATGTATTAAAATAAATATTTTCCTATGGATCCAGACTTTCGGCCCACCCTGTATATATATATATACACACACAAACACACTATATTATATATATATATATATATATATATCGTCTATTGATTGGTGGCGCGGAAAACGCAGTTTAATAATAAACAGGAACACCAGAGAAAATACAAACATCCTTCAAGGTTTAATAGTACCAACGTTTCGGAATGCACTAATTCCATCTTCAGGGCTAAAACAATAAAATGCCAAATCACATACAAAATACAATTTGCTTAATAACAATTTAAAATAAACTTTAAAAAATTATAAAAAGTAGCTAATTAAATGTAAAACATTAAAACTAAAAGGTAAATAAATGTGAAGTTAAAAAGTTAAAATTATAAAAAGTAAAAGCATTAAAACTGAAACGTAAATAAAATAAACTAGTACCTTAACCAAAACATAGCAGATCTATCGATGATTCGTCAGAATTTAGGTCTGGTTTTAGTTTATAAATAAACAGAGACTCCATAATTTTAAGCTTAAGGTCAGAGCTTCCGGCAGCAAGAACGGCGAAATTAGACTGTGAAATTGGGTGGTTATTGTTGTGCGAGTGATTACGTATGAGAGAATTAGGTGGTTTGCCAAGGGGTAAATTTGTACGGACCGATTTACCGAGATGTTCGTAAATACGGGATTTTAAATGTCTTTTAGTTTTACCTATATATGACCCCATACAGTGGTCACACTTGTATTGATAAACTATGGATGACTTAAGAAGTGTAGGAATAACATCCTTGTATTTAAATAAATGGTAAATCGATTTAGACGGGGTGAATATAATTTTTATACATAGTTGTGGGTAGAATTCCTTGAGCAATTTTAAAAGTTTGTTTCTAATGTTAAAACTTGAGGTTCCCATATAGGGCAAAGTGAAATACAGAATATCTTTGGGGACTGTAATTAAGTCTCTAGTTGTAGGGCTTATTAGTCTATTTAAGGTTCTGCCTATTGTAGTCTCCACCAGTCTAGAAGGGAAATTATTCTTGGCAAGGAGTTTTCGGATGAAATCTAGTTCATCGTGTAGTTTAAAGTAATCTGAACAGATATTGAAAGCTCTATTGGTCAGAGTCGAAATTAAATTTCGTTTGAAACCTAAAGGGATAAAGGAAGAAAAGTTCGTAGTAAGATTGGGAATGTCGGCTTTCGGTAAACGGAAGTTTCAAAAGAGGAATTAGTTTTTATTATCTTAATGTCCAAAAAGGACAGAGAGCTATTAGATTCAACTTCTGAAGTAAATTGAATATTAGGGTGCTTAGAATTAAGGTAATTACGAAACAAAGGGATATGGTCTGGTGATTTAAACAGGAGAAAAGTGTCATCAATATATCTTCTATAAAAAACCGGTTTAAAGTTGGAAGGACACTCATTCAACCATTTGACTTCATGATGACACAGAAACGCGTTAGCTAAGGTGGGACCAAGAGGCAGACCCATTTGAACACCTTCAGTCTGTTTAAAATATTCACCGTTGAATATAAATATAAGGTCTTCCACGGAAAATTTTAGTAGTTCTTTCATTTGACCTCTATTAAAACCCTGCACAGTATCAGTATTATTAAAAAGATTGTCAATACATATATCAATAGTTTCTGCAACAGGCACATTGGTAAATAAAGATTTTACATCGAAGCTAGCCATTGTGTAAGAATTATTATTTAATGAGGTAATTTCTCTAACGAAAGAAAAGAATCCCGTGCTGTATACAAATTATAAGTTATAGTGATAGTATGGGAACCAAGAATTTTGAAAGGTTATAACTAAAAGTTCCTAGAGCCGATAAAATTGGCCTAAGTGGACAATTAGGTTTGTGTATTTTAGGGAGTCCATACATAATGCCTGGGCTGGATCCAGAAACAAATAATTTAGAAAAAACCGTGTCTGAGATTATATTATTAGATTTAAGTTTTCTAAATACCTATTAATTTTATCTTTGTTTTAAAATTAAAGCAAAAATGTCACCAGTTACTTTAGTAAATCTAGTTGCATCATTTAAAATATCTAACATTTTATCGACATAAACATTCCTGTCCAAAAGAACAACGCCATTGCCTTTGTCTGGTCTTGTAACCACCAATGACTTGTCCAAAGACAGATTTCTTAGACTTTGAAACTCTTCCACCTCCATATTAGATCTATTGCCATAAGGGTTAAAAGCATAAAATGAAGTAAAAGCTAAATTACGTAAATTATTAGATAAAAAGTTAAAACCTTTACTATGTGGGTCAAAGAATGCATGTTTAAAAAGGTCCTTAAAAAATAACTCAAAGTTGAGGAAATAATCGTAAAAATTAAGTTTCTTTGGAGTAAGAGAGAATTTCAGGCCTTTACAAAGGGCAGATTTTTGAATATCACTGAGAACTTTGGAAGAATAATTAAAGATGAGATCATTAGCTGCTAGATTATTAATCGTATTATATCCTAATTTTTGGAGTTTCCTGTTCTGAACAAAATTCACCCTTGCAATACATTTCAAATTGCCCGTCTGAATGACGTTCAAAAGATGTGTTGAATCTATACCAGACACCAGAGACTTAAAATCACAAGTAGACCGATTAAGATCCCGATTACATTCATTACTGAACCTTTTCTTAAATTTAATTTCTGCATCTAGTAATTGTTTTTGACAGTTCCTATAGGTTTCACTTTTTTGTAAATGAAAGTTACTAAGTTTGAACCTCAAAAAGCTTTTTGAGGTTCAAACTTAGTAACTTTCATTTACAAAAAAGTGAAACCTATAGGAACTGTCAAAAACAATTACTAGATGCAGAAATTAAATTTAAGAAAAGGTTCAGTAATGAATGTAATCGGGATCTTAATCGGTCTACTTGTGATTTTAAGTCTCTGGTGTCTGGTATAGATTCAACACATCTTTTGAACGTCATTCAGACGGGCAATTTGAAATGTATTGCAAGGGTGAATTTTGTTCAGAACAGGAAACTCCAAAAATTAGGATATAATACGATAATAAATCTAGCAGCTAATGATCTCATCTTTAATTATTCTTCCAAAGTTCTCAGTGATATTCAAAAATCTGCCCTTTGTAAAGGCCTGAAATTCTCTCTTACTCCAAAGAAACTTAATTTTTACGATTATTTCCTCAACTTTGAGTTATTTTTTAAGGACCTTTTTAAACATGCATTCTTTGACCCACATAGTAAAGGTTTTAACTTTTTATCTAATAATTTACGTAATTTAGCTTTTACTTCATTTTATGCTTTTAACCCTTATGGCAATAGATCTAATATGGAGGTGGAAGAGTTTCAAAGTCTAAGAAATCTGTCTTTGGACAAGTCATTGGTGGTTACAAGACCAGACAAAGGCAATGGCGTTGTTCTTTTGGACAGGAATGTTTATGTGATAAAATGTTAGATATTTTAAATGATGCAACTAGATTTACTAAAGTAACTGGTGACATTTTTGCTTTAATTTTAAAACAAGAAGATAAAATTAATAGGTATTTAGAAAACTTAAATCTAATAATATAATCTCAGACACGGTTTTTTCTAAATTATTTGTTTCTGGATCCAGCCCAGGCATTATGTATGGACTCCCTAAAATACACAAACCTAATTGTCCACTTAGGCCAATTTTATCGGCTCTAGGAACTTTTAGTTATAACCTTTCAAAATTCTTGGTTCCCATACTATCACCTATAACTTATAATTTGTATACAGCACGGGATTCTTTTCTTTCGTTAGAGAAATTACCTCATTAAATAATAATTCTTACACAATGGCTAGCTTCGATGTAAAATCTTTATTTACCAATGTGCCTGTTGCAGAAACTATTGATATATGTATTGACAATCTTTTTAATAATACTGATACTGTGCAGGGTTTTAATAGAGGTCAAATGAAAGAACTACTAAAATTTTCCGTGGAAGACCTTATATTTATATTCAACGGTGAATATTTTAAACAGACTGAAGGTGTTCAAATGGGTCTGCCTCTTGGTCCCACCTTAGCTAACGCGTTTCTGTGTCATCATGAAGTCAAATGGTTGAATGAGTGTCCTTCCAACTTTAAACCGGTTTTTTATAGAAGATATATTGATGACACTTTTCTCCTGTTTAAATCACCAGACCATATCCCTTTGTTTCGTAATTACCTTAATTCTAAGCACCCTAATATCAATTTACTTCAGAAGTTGAATCTAATAGCTCTCTGTCCTTTTTGGACATTAAGATAATAAAAACTAATTCCTCTTTTGAAACTTCCGTTTACCGAAAGCCGACATTCACCAATCTTACTACGAACTTTTCTTCCTTTATCCCTTTAGGTTTCAAACGAAATTTAATTTCGACTCTGACCAATAGAGCTTTCAATATCTGTTCAGATTACTTTAAACTACACGATGAACTAGATTTCATCCGAAAACTCCTTGCCAAGAATAATTTCCCTTCTAGACTGGTGGAGACTACAATAGGCAGAACCTTAAATAGACTAATAAGCCCTACAACTAGAGACTTAATTACAGTCCCCAAAGATATTCTGTATTTCACTTTGCCCTATGGGAACCTCAAGTTTTAACATTAGAAACAAACTTTTAAAATTGCTCAAGGAATTCTACCCACAACTATGTATAAAAATTATATTCACCCCGTCTAAATCGATTTACCATTTATTTAAATACAAGGATGTTATTCCTACACTTCTTAAGTCATCCATAGTTTATCAATACAAGTGTGACCACTGTATGGGGTCATATATAGGTAAAACTAAAAGACATTTAAAATCGTATTTACGAACATCTCGGTAAATCGGTCCGTACAAATTTACCCCTTGGCAAACCACCTAATTCTCTCATACGTAATCACTCGCACAACAATAACCACCCAATTTCACAGTCTAATTTCGCCGTTCTTGCTGCCGGAAGCTCTGACCTTAAGCTTAAAATTATGGAGTCTCTGTTTATTTATAAACTAAAACCAGACCTAAATTCTGACGAATCATCGATAGATCTGCTATGTTTTGGTTAAGGTACTAGTTTATTTTATTTACGTTTCAGTTTTAATGCTTTTACTTTTTATAATTTTAACTTTTTAACTTCACATTTATTTACCTTTTAGTTTTAATGTTTTACATTTAATTAGCTACTTTTTATAATTTTTTAAGTTTATTTTAAATTGTTATTAAGCAAATTGTATTTTGTATGTGATTTGGCATTTTATTGTTTTAGCCCTGAAGATGGAATTAGTGCATTCCGAAACGTTGGTACTATTAAACCTTGAAGGATGTTTGTATTTTCTCTGGTGTTCCTGTTTATTATTAAACTGCGTTTTCCGCGCCACCAATCAATAGACGATATATATATTATTATATATATAATATAGTGTGTGTGTGTGTGTATATATATATATACAGGGTGGGCCGAAAGTCTGGATCCATAGGAAAATATTTATTTTAATACATAAATTACAACAAATGGTAAATACTTAAAATGAATATCAACTTTAACTCGTAAATGCGTATCCGTGATACTGTACAGTGGTTCGTACTCCAGTATAAACAACAAATTATAACAAGTGCTCAAATTGGCGGCCTCTGACATCGAGACACTTAGGGATGGAATTTATGATTTTTAATAATTCTTCGAATTGACGTTCTCGAGATGCGTGTTTCATTTGATAATCTTCTTGTTGACTTTACTGGACTATTCGTTAGTTTCACATACCATTGCAGAGGTATTTTCATCAGATGCAGTTTTTGGACGACCAGAACGCCGTCGATCATGTACACTTCCTGTTTCTTTGAAACGTTTAAACAACTTGCCAACAGTCGCATGTGTTACTGGATGCTTATCAGGATGATTTCTATTGAATTCGGTAGCAACTTCTCTGTGTGTAGCACCCTGTCTTGAGTACATGAGCACAAGTTCTACCCGGTCTTCTGTTGTTAGATTCGAAGCCATTTCTGAGCTGAAATAAAAAAGTATTTGAGTATTTATACTGGAGTACGAACTACTGTACAGTATCACGGATACGCACTTACGAGTTAAAGTTGATATTCATTTTAAGTATTTACCATTTGTTGTAATTTATGTATTAAAATAAATATTTTCCTATGGATCCAGACTTTCGGCCCACCCTGTATATATATATCAAATTGGAACCACCTGTATGCGAAAAAGAAAGAGAAAAAATAAAAATAATCCTAGCCAACATACAGGGCCTTAAATCAAACCATTCCACGAACAAAGTTGTATACCTCAAAGGACTCATGCAAGAAGCCGGAGCAGACTTTGCATACCTCACGGAAACTCATCTAAAAGACTGCCAGGCGAACTGTGAAAACTGTGAGTCCTGTATTGACAAAAAAGAAATACAAATTGACAACTATAACATCCTCCGAGCCGACAGAACAGTGAGACGTAAAGGAGGATGTGCTATTTACACACGCGAAAGGTACATGGCAGAAATGGCTATAAGTACCTCAACTACGTAGAATGTGTAGCAGCAAAAATTGAAAAATTTAATTTGGTACTAATTGTAATGTACAGACCCTCAAACACGCCAACCTCAAAATTTTCAGATTCCACTACAGAGGTAAGAAACTGAGTAAAAGATCTACACTCTCCAACCCCAAATATTTTTCTCTGTGGAGATTTTAATTTCCCATTCATGAAATATAAAAGGATAGGAAAATATATATGTATACACCAGGACAAGGGGGGCACACGAGAAGACCAGGAGCAGGTGAAAGCTCTAGCTGATGAATTTATATTAACGCAAGAAATAACAGAAAACACAAGAAAAAACAACTGCCTAGATTTGGTATTCACAAACAACAGTAATCTAATTGAGAAGGTAGAAATATCCCCAGCTATGATATCGGACCACAACATCATTGAAATAACAACTAATATAAAGACAACAGGAAAGGAAAAAACAGGCACAACAGAAAAAAGCAAATTTGAAATTTTTCATTTTCACTCCAAAACTATAAACTGGGAAGATGACAGCCAGCATGGAAGTAATAGATTGGAAAACCATTTTCGAGGCCAAGACAACGGAGGAGATGCTAATGACGTTAGAGGAGACGTTAGAAATTGTGGAAAAACATGTCACAAAGATACAACAAAGAGGAAAGAGAAGCAGGTTCGAAAGACAAAAGAGAGCACTGTTTCGAAAGAGAAAAAGAGTGACTGCAAAACTAAGTAATTGTAAAGATAACAACATCAGAAAAATATTAAATGATAAACTGCAAAGTATCGATGTCGTCATACAGGAACCAATCGAGAAGCATACAGAAAAAGAAGAAGACGACGCTATAGAAGCGATAAAGGCTAACTCAAAGTACTTCTATAATTTTGCAAAAAGAAAGTCGAAAAACCATGCGACTATCAGACCTTTAAAAAATGAGAACAGTGCTTTATCGGATGATCTAACAGAAGTATCTGAAATATTAAGAGCTCAGTACGAATCATCTTTCAGTATCCCAAAAACTGACAAATTGATATGCGATAGAAGCGGGTTCTTTGAAGAAGAACCACAAGGGGAAAGTATAACGAATTTCGACTTTACGTCGGACGATATTACACAAGCCATAGGGAAACTAAAAACACACTCAGCGGCAGGACCGGATGAATGGAATGCCACACTGATCAAAAACTGCAAGACTGCAATTGCTGAGCCCCTATACTGGATATGGAGACGATCACTAGACACGGGAGAAATACCAGGCATCCTGAAGAGCGCGAACATAGTTCCAATATATAAAGGAGGAGATCGATCCGAGGCCAAAAGCTATAGGCCAGTATCGCTTACATCCCATCTCACTAAAATATTTGAAAGAATAGTTAGACAGAAAATCTATGACTTTTTAGAAACGCAGAAAAAATTCAATGATAACCAACACGGGTTTCGGTCAGGCAGATCTTGCCTATCACAACTAATAGAACACTACAACATTATTGATTCACTGGAAAGTAATGAAAACTATGATGAAAGGGGTTCCAAAAAACCTTAGCCCCCCCCATTTGCAGCTTACATGTTTACCTATATCGAAATAGTTTTTAGTGATTATAAAAATATATAAAATTCTTTACTTATTGCAGGTATTAAAATTACTCTAGCTGATAAAGTGATAATATAATGGCTTCTCAATTAATTGGTGATTCGGAGAGGCAACGTGTGATAGATCGCATACGACCTCAAAAAGCTTTTTGAGGTTCAAACTTAGTAACTTTCATTTACAAAAAAGTGAAACCTATAGGAACTCTCAAAAACAATTACTAGATGCAGAAATTAAATTTAAGAAAAGGTTCAGTAATGAATGTAATCGGGATCTTAATCGGTCTACTTGTGATTTTAAGTCTCTGGTGTCTGGTATAGATTCAACACATCTTTTGAACGTCATTCAGACGGGCAATTTGGAATGTATTGCAAGGGTGAATTTTGTTCAGAACAGGAAACTCCAAAAATTAGGATATAATACGATTAATAATCTAGCAGCTAATGATCTCATCTTTAATTATTCTTCCAAAGTTCTCAGTGATATTCAAAAATCTGCCCTTTGTAAAGGCCTGAAATTCTCTCTTACTCCAAAGAAACTTAATTTTTACGATTATTTCCTCAACTTTGAGTTATTTTTTAAGGACCTTTTTAAACATGCGTTCTTTGACCCACATAGTAAAGGTTTTAACTTTTTATCTAATAATTTACGTAATTTAGCTTTTACTTCATTTTATGATTTTAACCCTTATGGCAATAGATCTAATATGGAGGTGGAAGAGTTTCAAAGTCTAAGAAATCTGTCTTTGGACAAGTCATTGGTGGTTACCAGACCAGACAAAGGCAATGGCGTTGTTCTTTTGGACAGGAATGTTTATGTCGATAAAATGTTAGATATTTTAAATGATGCAACTAGATTTACTAAAGTAACTGGTGACATTTTTGCTTTAATTTTAAAACAAGAAGATAAAATGAATAGGTATTTTAGAAAACTTAAATCTAATAATATAATCTCAGACACGGTTTTTTCTAAATTATTTGTTTCTGGATCCAGCCCAGGCATTATGTATGGACTCCCTAAAATACACAAACCTAATTGTCCACTTAGGCCAATTTTATCGGCTCTAGGAACTTTTAGTTATAACTTTTCAAAATTCTTGGTTCCCATATTATCAGCTATAACTTATAATTTGTATACAGCACGGGATTCTCTTTCTTTCGTTAGAGAAATTACCTCATTAAATAATAATTCTTACACAATGGCTAGCTTCGATGTAAAATCTTTATTTACCAATGTGCCTGTTGCAGAAACTATTGATATATGTATTGACAATCTTTTTAATAATACTGATACTGTGCAGGGTTTTAATAGAGGTCAAATGAAAGAACTACTAAAATTTTCCTTGGTAGACCTTATATTTATATTCAACGGTGAATATTTTAAACAGACTGAAGGTGTTCAAATGGGTCTGCCTCTTGGTCCCACCTTAGCTAACGCGTTTCTGTGTCATCATGAAGTCAAATGGTTGACTGAGTGTCCTTCCAACTTTAAACCGGTTTTTTATAGAAGATATATTGATGACACTTTTCTCCTGTTTAAATCACCAGACCATATCCCTTTGTTTCGCAATTACCTTAATTCTAAGCACCCTAATATTCAATTTACTTCAGAAGTTGAATCTAATAGCTCTCTGTCCTTTTTGGACATTAAGATAATAAAAACTAATTCCTCTTTTGAAACTTCCGTTTATCGAAAGCCGACATTCACCAATTTTACTACGAACTTTTCTTCCTTTATCCCTTTAGGTTTCAAACGAAATTTAATTTCGACTCTGACCAATAGAGCTTTCAATATTTGTTCAGATTACTTTAAACTACACGATGAACTAGATTTCATCCGAAAACTCCTTGCCAAGAATAATTTCCCTTCTAGACTGGTGGAGACTACAATAGGCAGAACCTTAAATAGACTAATAAGCCCTACAACTAGAGACTTAATTACAGTCCCCAAAGATATTCTGTATTTCACTTTGCCCTATGTGGGAACCTCAAGTTTTAATATTAGAAACAAACTTTTAAAATTGCTCAAGGAATTCTACCCACAACTATGTATAAAAATTATATTCACCCCGTCTAAATCGATTTACCATTTATTTAAATACAAGGATGTTATTCCTACACTTCTTAAGTCATCCATAGTTTATCAATACAAGTGTGACCACTGTAGGGGTCATATATAGGTAAAACTAAAAGACATTTAAAATCTCGTATTTACGAACATCTCGGTAAATCGGTCCGTACAAATTTACCCCTTGGCAAACCACCTAATTCTCTCATACGTAATCACTCGCACAACAATAACCACCCAATTTCACAGTCTAATTTCGCCGTTCTTGCTGCCGGAAGCTCTGACCTTAAGCTTAAAATTATGGAGTCTCTGTTTATTTATAAACTAAAACCAGACCTAAATTCTGACGAATCATCGATAGATCTGCTATGTTTTGGTTAAGGTACTAGTTTATTTTATTTGCGTTTCAGTTTTAATGCTTTTACTTTTTATAATTTTAACTTTTTAACTTCACATTTATTTACCTTTTAGTTTTAATGTTTTACATTTAATTAGCTACTTTTTATAATTTTTAAAAGTTTATTTTAAATTGTTATTAAGCAAATTGTATTTTGTATGTGATTTGGCATTTTATTGTTTTAGCCCTGAAGATGGAATTAGTGCATTCCGAAACGTTGGTACTATTAAACCTTGAAGGATGTTTGTATTTTCTCTGGTGTTCCTGTTTATTATATATATATTATATATATATATATAATATATATATATATCTATACTTATTTTCAAATTAAGGGTACACAAAAAAGAGGAAGAAAAACAGTGAAGCACCAAGTAAAAGAAGTGACATGATCAACGAAGAGTATTTTTTTTAGAAAAACTGAGAATGCTAAAATAACAAGTGCCATTCTTAATGAGAAAAGACAGGACTTCGCAGATATATGCACACAAATAATACATATAACATCCACCTGCAAAACACCACCCACAGTTAACTGAGCATCACAGGGATACCAAAGGCCACATCCCCAGTATTCTCAATTGCAACGTCCCACCCAATAACACCGACCAGGAGCCGACAAAATCGACCAATACCAACCAACATCCAACACTGCCCCATACTAAGACTATTAAACCTCTAAATTTACTATATACACTTATACAAGGTTTGTACACTGACAAAACAGAATGCAAATTGCAATATCAGCAAAATCTAGCTCTGGGAATCAACACAGATATTGTGTGTTTAACGAAAACACACTTACATAGGCCTAAATGCGAAAAAGGCTGTGAAAATTGCATCGAAGACACGGACATAGCAATATAGGACTACAACATATACAGAGTGGATAAATTTGGTAGAAAAGGAGGAGGTTGTTGTATTTATAAGAAAAACACATGTACGAGTGGAATGAAGGTAAACAATCTTGTTTTAGAAGGAAAACAACTAAACTTAATCATTTTGAACACTGTAAAAAATTAATTTCAATTAGCTACAAATGAGATTGAAAACACATTCAAATCACTTAAAACCCCAGCACCATATATATTAATTTGTGGGAATTTTAGCTTTCCACTTATAACATAGAGGAAAAATGGTGAAGTTATTTATATATGTTACTGAAAAGTTCCATGCTAACATTAGAAAAGACGATAAAACTCAGGCAAGAATGCTATTAGATATTAAGGAAAATTTTGTCCATACATGTAAATATGTGGAGAAACTCTAAAATAAAAATGTAACGCAGATAAATTTTTCTGATCATAAGTTAATCGTCATACAAATAAAATCTGAAAACTGAAGACCAAATATTCGTCCAAGAGAAATAGAAGGCATATTTGAAGGATTAAATATGAATTCAGTGAAAGTAGAGTGGGCAAGTATAAATGCGGTGTTTGGTGTTCAGCCCCGGTAAGCCCGAGGAAAATAGAAAACTCGGATAATATATTCTTTGTCATAAATACAAATCCGTCAAGAACAAGTATGATACGAATCTGTTAATGGATTATGAATTCTTGGAAGAGGACATAATTAAGGCTCTCTCACAAACACGAGAAAATTCAGCACCAGGGTCAGACACATGGAGTGCCATGTTTCTCAAGAAATGCAAAGAAAGTATAGTAGCCACTATACTTAATCTGGAGGAAATTACTCGGCGCAGGACAAATTCCACTCCCATTAAAGAATGCGAACATTGCTCCCTTATTCAAAGTTCAGTAGCTCTCATCTCCCACCTTAGAGTTCCAGTTAGAGTCAAAATTACTTAGTACCTACAAGAAAAGAACTTATTCACTCTGAACCAACATGACCTCAGGCCTGGAAGATCATGCCTATGACAGTTATTAGACTACCAAGAGAAAATACATACAAGAAACACTGTGTCGAGGTCAAGTTGATGTAATATACACCGATTTTGCTAAAGCCTTTGATAAATGTGATCATGAAATTATAGTACACAAACTTAAGAATACAGGAATTACAGGAAAGTTGGGACGATGGATATTTAATTTTCTGACTCAAAGAACTCAAAAAGTGGTAGTAAATGAAGTTAAATCTGAAATCTCTGAAGTCGTCAGTTCTGTCACAAAAGGTACAGTATCAACTCCTTTGCTGCTTATCATAATAACTGCAGACACTGATACAGATATTAATGACAGCGACGTATCGTGTTTCGCGGATGACACAAAGATATGCAAGGAAGTATCAAATGAAGGTGATAGAAAACGACACTGAAACATTATTGAAGTGGGCGGAAGAAAACAATATGAAGTTCAGTGAAGAAAAATTCCAGTTTACTGTACAAGATATGATACAGAAAGGAGCTATAGAATAAAGGATGCAGAACACCACAAGACAAACAGATTACACCAAATACACAAATCAGGGATTTTGGAGTAGTAATTTTATCGAGTGCAGGATTCAGAGAATACTACAACATTCAAATTGCAACGGCTAGAAAAATAATGGGAATATCTGGAGGAGTTTCCGAAGCAGAAAAGCAAACATCATGTTGATAATTTGGATGAGTTTAGTCCTACCCATAATTGAATATTGCTCAGTACTCACAAACCCATACGAAAAACTAAATATTCAAACATAGAAGCCATACAAAGGACTTTTACATCTAAGAATAAGATAGAGGGAACGAAAGGTGAACATTACTTGTCTCGACGACAATCCCTGGAGCTCTACTCCTTGGAAAGAAGACGCGAGCGGTACACAATAATATACGTGTGGAAAATACTTGAGGGTTGTGTCCCAAACTTTATAAAAGGAATGAAAACACACTGGAATGAGAAAAGAGGTAGATTCTGTACTGTCCCAGCTGCGGTAGGACAGGGGGCCATGAAAACGAGGGTGGAAAATACCCTTAGAATACATAGCCCAAAACACTTCAACGTGCTGCTGAAAGAACTAAGGAACCTCCAGCACACTAACCTGTAAAACTTCAGGAAAGAATTGAGCAGATTCTTGTGAGAAGTTTCTGACCAACATGCGCAGGTGGCTACTAGGGCAGGAGGAAACTGTAAACCAACTCTCTCCTGCACCAAATGCCACATATGAGGTGGAATGCTGCAGAGGGGTCGACCAGGTGGATCCTGAACGGTCGTTCGAAGACATCAAGACCCAAGTAAGAAAAGTCGGTTTTTCATTCACGTACGTACTCCAGTCGATAGACTTTACGCAAAAATATCATTCGATGAAGACAATCTTCAACATACATTTAAAACAGACCAGAAAATATCCACTTTTATTTAACACTTCAAAGTTTAAATAACTGGAAAGGAATCAATCTATTCTAAAGTTGTATGTACAGCTATGGAAAAAAATTCACCTAAAAACCTAAAACTTTTGATCAGTATATAATGATTGGGTTTTGTTCTTGGAATTGAATTACTGTCACCAAAAAAGAATACATATCAAACGGAAAACAATGTTGCAGATTTGTGATTTTTATATGCCGAAAAAATAATCAGAAAAAAAAATAATGTGTTTATATTTCATGTAATTTTTCTCGGCGAAAATTATGTTAAGAACTAAAAATAATAATTTTATTTCTTTTTCGTAGAAGTTATTTCCGCAAGTGTACAATATCAGAATAGCATTCGCATAGAAACCGAAAAATTCTAAAAAGCATAAAGAATTACTAATTAGTATTATCTGGTTTTTCTTTGTATATTTTATTCTTTTTGGTGACTAATAAAATGCCCAAAACGAGACCCAACCATTAATGATTAGTAATTTTTTGCGCATTTTACAGATTTAGGTTTCTGGGCGAACTTTATTCTGAAACTGTATCTTGATATTACTGAACGTCAACTAAATGCTGATAAAAATTCCACGCTATATTATTTTGTACAAAGGAAAAATAAGTTATAAGAAAATTCGGGTCAAATACAGCATACTGTAGATTCATCACGTCTGTAAGTTAACGCTAAAACCTATATATATATATATATATATATATATATATATATATATATATATATAGGGTGGGTAAAAAAAAGTGACCCTTTAGAGGTAAAGTGTCATATTAAAAAAAGTAAGGGGACAAGAGCTCCCAAACTTCAATGATGCTTACCTTAGCATGTTGTTCGCTTTAATTGAGAAGTTGCTCGATGTGTCCCCCTTCCTGCTCAACGCAGGCTTCCAAACGTGGACGCCACTGATCAATACACCTGTTTACATATCGTTGAGACACCTTCTCCCAACCGAGCAGAATTCTTTCGCGCAGTTCATCTATGTCGCTTATATTGGTACCAGGGATGTAAACTTTGGACTTCAGGGCTTCCCAAACACCATAATCTAGTGGTGAAAGATCCGGGCTACTAGCCGGCCACATATTGGGTTCAATAAAATTCGGTGTTTTGTTCTCAAGGAATGTGACAATTTAGCGTGCTCTGTGAGCAGGGGCTCCATCTTGTTGGAAAGTATATTCAAATGTTTTACCACTCTGTCTAACTGATATTCGACGAATTAGTGGTGTGAGAGAGAGAGAGAGAGAGATAAAATGTTATAGAGTAAATAATGAAATCAATATGTGTCCTCTTTTTAAGGTGGAAGGATGTGATTAGAAATAAGCAATAGTATCGTGGTACATGGGAATTCTTCAAATTTTTATTGGCGTTCCACATATATGGAATAATAATAATCATTATCTCATTAATTGTCATTGTTTTTAAGTAAAAATAACAAAATAATTAATAAAGTGGCAACAAGAAAAAGTAATAAAGGAGAGAAGCGACTGCGATAATAAATTTTTTAATGGCGAGTTATGCGCTACATAATATATCCGTAGTAGTCTTTTACACGATCGATTCTAACAATAAATACTAAATATATTGTGGATGATGGCGACAATAACTAGAATATGTAGTGAAGCGCATCAGTATGTTGATGAAATGTGTCGACTGTGACACGCGAAATCATATTTTAATGATGAAGGCTTTTCGATGTTTCCGATTATGCTTTCCATAAATCTTCTTTCAAAAGGGAGAACTTTTAGAGCCATTTTTGATTTACAATTTGATCTGAATGTGAAATTGGTAAAATGTCTCGTTTCGCGATTATGATTTACTTAAAGAAGGAATTTGCTACGTTAAGAACGTTAAGAACTTTTGGTAACGGCAAAATTTGTACAAGGTGTTCAGTTTCAGGATAATTTTTTAATACTGAATAATTAATTTTATAAACGCTCGACAGATGAGACTGTTTTTCATTATTTGTAGTGGTTACATATACATTATCTAAGATTCCACTTCTCATTTTTTATGGGGTGGGAACGACTCTTGAGCTCGGGACCAAAGACGCTCAAATCAATTACACGCGCAAGCCCACGAGGCTGCACAGGGATCACTACCGGGAATAGGTTACTACACTAACCTCAGGGATCCAATGTTACCTTTTCTGAAAAGGATGGAGTTATACGTCTAGTGGTACGCCACGTGAGGCCATCGTCTCTATTTATACAAATCATAAAACACTTTAATTTTTCTCCGTTTCTAGTTAACTTTTGTGCCACATTTATATCAACTGCGTGTTTATCCATACACTTTCTAATTACATCCTTCCATCTTTTACGTAGTCTTCCTCTACTTCTCATACCTACGCACTCACTATTATACACCCCTTTAACAATTTTATTATTATTCATTCTCTCCACATGCAATACCAAACGTAGCATATTATTCTCTATTTTCATCTCCAATAACTTATTCACTCCTCTTCTTTCAAGAACATCTTCATATTTCATACCGTCAATTCGCATTAAATCAATTGTGCTTTTTATATTATTCACTTCAACTACTTTCACTTTTGACAGTGAACTCACGTCCATACATCATTGATGACATTAATAAACCTTCATGTAAACTTCTTGCTCCTTCTTACAAGGGCTTTTATTGCACCAATAACTTGCTTCTCTTAATTTACTCTACTTTTAACTTCCAGTGTACCCGTACCCCTTTTGTCAAACAAACTCCAAATATTTAAGTTCATTCACAGCCTCTAAATTTTCTCCATTCAGCACAATATTATACATTGACTCTCTTTCTATCTTAACGAGAACCTTACCTTTACTTACAATCACTTTCAATAACTTTCTTTCACGCGCTTTTACAAAACTTGTCACCGATCTCCTTAATAAATTTATCCTCTTAATTCATTTCCTTAACTATTACAAAAACATTACTATCCGCATGAAAACTTGTCACTGCATTTACCAACCTATCACAGACACCATATTCTGAATCAGTATTGTCTTTCATTTCAGCATATCGAGGACAAATCAAAGATATATACGACTTGAATCAGCGTAGCATATTTCGAAGACTTGTGGTCAAATTTCACATGAGAAGTTTTGGACGAGTAAAAAAATTACCCTCATAATTAGATTTTAGAGGCATGTTGAGACCTTTTTATGTAATATGTTTTTCCCTATAGAACTACATTTTGTTTAACGTTAATATTAAATTTTATTAATAAGAATTTAATGGCTTATGCACTAAAACCATTTTTTCAAATACAATATATGACTCAGAAATAGCAATATGGATATATAGGGATAATTACTTGTAATGTCAATACTTCCTAATCCACTAGGGCGGGTCGTACTCAGGTGACAACATGAATCTGAAGGAAATCCTACCATCAGGGGTGTCTAAATTATGTGTTTTTACATGGGGAATTCAAATACGAGCTTCTTTTTTGGATAGGATAACTCTAACCTACATCATTTTGTATTTCTAAATTGCCAATTTTACCCTTTTGAACCCCTTTATAATATATTAAAAGATATAAGGTAAATCATTTATATTGACAAGGCCAAATCAACTTTACATATATTTATTAATAGGTGAACTGCATGTATATCACTGGATATAATTACAAAGATCATTCTTCTGACATCTTGAACTTTGCCAGGTTGCACAAATCCTGCTTTGACTCAGACTTGGACATCAGCTTCCTGCTGGTCTCCTGAGCCCTGATCCCTCCATCCCTCTTTTCCTGTGAGAAGTACTTAGCAGAAGCCTCAGTCACCATTTTAACAACCCTCTCAATGCTTTGTGTGTGGCAAGGCCAGTTGCGCACCTCCATGGGGGTGTTGATGAAGTTTTTCACCTCTGAGGTGCTTAGAGAGCAGGTGAGAGGTGGCTCTGACACACCTTCTGACCAGCTGATCAAGTCACCGATGCTGGAAGCATCACAATTGATGTCAGGTGTCCTTCTGCTCCTAACAGAGGAGTCCCCCAGCTGAGTGTCCGGGTCCCCCTCTCCCCTGATGGCCAGGATTCTCTCCACCCCTTCAATCCTCTCCTTCTGATCCTCAGAGCAGAGTAGTGTTTGGAGGATGACTTCACTGTGGGCATACCAAGCAGATCTTCTCACAGTTGGCATCACAATATCCAGCACCTCCTATCTCTAACAGAGCCAGCCCTGCAGGAAGTACTCCATCCCTGACTGCACAGACAATTTTATAGCCATAGTATTGATCAGTTGAGAGATATTGAATGACCTTGTCAGGAAGCTTGATCAGTGGAGGGCCAACAGAGATTCGGGTGAAGTTTGGATTGATATCAAAGTCTGTAGCAGAATCAAGGAGCTTTCCTATTGGCCCGGATAATTTTTTGTCTGACAGAGTAGGGCCATCAAGGTCAACAATGATATGGCGCAGGGGAAGTTCAACAGTGTGCAGGTTGCACACCAACCAGACCAGCTTTCTCCCCAGGTGCAGCTCCAGCTTCCGCATTAATCCAGCTTTCACACCAGTGTTGACATTTGTTGAGTCTCCTCCAACGGCCAACAAGGTCTTATCATAACCCAACCCCTCTCTTTCAGCCGGGCAAACAGGACCTTAGCAATCTTCTCCGCATGTGACTCCTCTTTAGTTGCTTTCTCTGGGGTAAAGTGGAACAGATAGTAGCTGCCAGGCTCACTAACAACACTATAGTGTTCTTCCTTGATCTTTGCGGGAAAAGATTGGTCACTGCCCTCAGCTTCCATCATCACATTGGTCAGGTCAATCCGCCCATCAAAGAGGATGCAAGAGATCCCCCCCCCCTCCTCCCTGCACTTCTTCTCGAACCTAATTTTAGCTCAAATCAAAGTTGTTAATTAAATTTTGCTCAATGTATCACTATAATATGCGTAGAAATAGCTTTTTCTAAAATATAACAGAATAATACTCACATGTGAACAGTAACAAAAAAAATATCAGTAGATAATCACTAAATCTATCCCCTCACTGCAAGCCGAGGTGGTAAAATAGCTTCATAAATCATGAGTCACTTCAAATATTTCACAAAACGTTTTAGAATGTTCTGAAACGTTACATTCTAGCCTCTGAGAAAGGTGGCTCAGAAAATGGCCTTATGCGCGCCAGAAAACCGTCAAAATATTTCATATACCAAACTGTATGATAATTACAATTAAGTGGATTGGCACACCTTTTTATTTGAGTATTTAAATATTATTATTATTATATGAATTACATTATATGTGTTTATATGAATTAGTTAGAACAATGCTCTATGAGAGATAACGTGAGCAGCCATGATAGAAAACGTGAGAAGACATATCCTGGGGTAACTACAATAGTAAAATAATCACAATTTAATAATAATCAACTGAACTGCAAAATGATGTAGGTTAGGGTTATCAGAATTAAATATTTTCTTCAGAATTGTGTTTTATACACCAAAATATGTCATTTGAACGCCCCTCTCCATTGATTTAAAAAAAATGCATAGTATGACCCGCCCTACTAATCCACTGTGGTTTAATTCAGAAATCGAGGTAATGTGCCCTGATGTATTGACTCATTCATAAGTTTTCCCATTATAATCACAATTTCAGCTGACATGAATTTTCATATTTTAACTTGTCCACTCTGAGAGAGAGAGAGAGAGAGAGAGAGAGAGTTACAAGGAGTTACAAGGAAAAGAAGTACCTCAAAAGGCCTTGCGGCCCATACCGAGGAGGTACCAATGAAAACAAGGGGAAAATTTTCTACACACTTAAATACTGTCAGGATTTGGTCTAACCTTTTCTTGAAATGATCCACAGAGGAACTGTTCACAACTTCTGAAGGTAACCTGTTCCACGTGTCACAGATCTTATAGGTAAAGTAATTCCCACACACACTAGTCCTAAACTGTTTCAAATCCAACTTCTAACCATTGTTACGAGTTGGGTTATCATTTAAACTAAACATGCTTCTAAAATCGACATCTTTGAACCCGCGTCACGTAAGTGTCGATTGTAGCCCATATGCCTAACGGAAGGGATTAACTTTGTGGCATTCTTCAGCCGGTTTTCAATCCACCTACCTACTTCCCCACCAATACCCAGCGCGCGCACTTTGGCCATTAGCCAGCGGTGAGGTACCTTATCAAAGGTTCTCTCATCAATTGCCCTACTCTTATCATACTCATTCAACATGACGTGGAAAACTCAAGCAAGTTGGTGAGACATGACCTATGCCGTCTAAACCCATGTTTGAGTCCCCAAGTAGCTTGTAGGAATCCAAATTGTCAACAATCCTACCCGCTATTATCCCCTCTAATTATTTACCTACAACTGAAGTGAAATGGTGTTATTTATAGAGGTTCCAAAGCCTCTCTTCCTACGCATGAGGTAGCAGTAGGGTCCTAATCGTAAGAGTAGAGAAAAAGACTTAATACTAAATGTTCTTTTTTTTTTTGCAGTCAGAGGAGAACATCCTTAACCTAAGCTAAAAGGACAGAGTAGGGATGGGAAGGGGTCCTAGTAACCCACGGGACAGGTTTGTACAACAGACTTCACCCGCCCTCCCGAAAGAGAGAGAACCTAAAGGAATTGGCAGCCAATTTCTCTAGAATCTCACGACTCTGGACCGGAGGGCTGTCACACCCCAAGTATAAAGTTTACAACACCCAGAAGGAACGTGCATAACCTTTATACCCCCTGCGGAGCCTACAGAGAGAGAGAGAGAGAAAGAGAGAGAGAGAGGAAGAGAGAGAGAGAGAGAGGAAGAGTTACAAGGAGTTACAAGGAAAAGAAGTACCTCAAAAGGCCTTGCGGCCCATACCGAGGAGGTACCAATGGCAACGGGTGCCAGGGAAAATTTTGTACACACTCAAATAGTGTGCAAGATTTGGTCTAACCTTTTCTTGAACTGATCCACAGAGGAACTGTTCACAACTTCCGAAGGTAACCTGTTCCATGTGTCACAGATCTTATACGTAAAGTAATTCCCACATACACTAGTCCTAAACCGTTTCAAATCCAACTTCCAACAATTGTTGCGAGTTGGGTTATCATTTAAACTAAACATACTTCTAAAATCGACATCGTTCAACCCGCGTAAGAGCTTGAAAACCTCGATCAGTTGACCGCGCAGCCTCCGAGTTTCAAGCAAAAACAAGTTCAGGGCGCGTAACCGTCGATTGTAGCCCATATGCCTAACTGAAGGGATTAACTTTGTGGCCCTCGCCTGCACTCGCTCCAGCCTCTCAATATCTTTCCTGAGGGTGGGCGACCAGAACTGCACAGCATACTCCAGGTGCGGCCGAACAAGGGAATTGTACAGTGAGAGCACAATCTCCTTGTTCCGAAACTGAAATTGCCTCCTGATATAACCCAATAGTTTCTGGGCTTTCTTTTCCACCTCTACACACTGTTTCGTAAACTTAAGGTCGCTGCTAATTAGCACACCCAAGTCCTTTTCTAAATCAGTCACCTCGATATTACTACTCAACATCGAGTAGTCCGACTTGGGATTGGCGTAGCCAATGTGCATCACTTTGCATTTACCCAAGTTAAACGGCATTTGCCATTTTTCGGACCACTCTCCTATCCTACCTAGGTCCGCACGCAGTTCCTCGATCGCTTCGGGCGTCCCAAAATTGGCCCCAAGCTTGGGGTCATCAGCGAATTTGGCGATCCGACTGACGATGCCACCGTCGATATCATTTATGTAAATGATAAACAACAGTGGCCCCAAAACGGAACCCTGAGGAACCCCACTAGTGACCGACGCCCAACCCGAACTAGCCCCTTTAATTACCACCCTCTGCCGCCTATTCCTCAGCCAGTTTTCAATCCACCTACCTATTTCCCCACCGATACCCAGCGCGCGCACTTTTGCCATTAGCCGGCGGTGAGGTACCTTATCAAAGGCTTTCTGAAAGTCGAGATAAAGTATATCAATCGCCCTACTCTTATCGTACTCACTCAACACGACGTGGAAAAACTCGAGCAAGTTGGTGAGACACGACCTATGCCGTCTAAACCCATGTTGGGAGTCCCCAAGCAGCTTGTAGGAATCCAAATGGTCAACGATCCTATCAGCTATTATCCCTTCTAATAATTTACCTTCTAATAATTTACTTCTAATAATGAAGTGAGACTAATGGGACGATAGTTCCCTGGACTTTCGTGATCCCCTTTCTTAAAGATAGGGGTCACGTTGGCTTCCCTCCAGTCACCAGGCACCTGGCCCAGGGCCGGATTTAGGAGTGGGCAAAGTGGGCAGCTGCCCATGGGCCTCCACATCTTGGGGGCCTCCACATATTGACAAGCCATTATCAAAATAGAAAAAACCCGAAACTAGAAAAACCCGATAGATGATCAACAAAAAAACACGCGCATCCAATACCACTAGTACATAAACTTTTACCAATTACTGTTTGTTGTGTACTGATTATTATTTTGTTTTTATTACTCTTTTAGGCCTACTCTCACTATAATGGAGTACCCGAGTAACCCGAGGCTTTCATTTTTTGGAGAAATGAGTGGAATGGACAGACACAAGAGTGCACGATGTTTTGAAAGTGTATGTATGTTAATTATATTATGAATCTTATGGATGACTTCAATTATGTCTTCCCCTAAGGTAGGGGGGCCTCCACACGTCTAAATCCGGCTCTGACCTGGCCCATCTCCAACGATTTGTTGAAGACTGTAGCCAGGTGGGGAGCCACCTGGTCGCGCACTTCTCGCAACACTCTGGGGAGAAACTGGTCTGGCCCAGGAGCCTTAAACGCGCTCAGTTTGTCTATTCTATCGGCAACGACTGTCGCGGTACATCTAACACTATCCAGGCCAGCACCTTCGTGCCTCACGCCTGGCTCGGGGATGACGCGGGTATCCTCCCTGGTGAACACTCCCGCAAAATACTCATTAAGCACATTAGCGATGTCCGCGTCGGAGGTCCGCAGAACGCCGCTTCCGTCCTTTAACGGACCTATCATGCTTCTAATGGGCTTTCTACTATTAACATAACTGAAGAACTCTTTAGGGTTCCCCTTGCAGAGGTTTGCCACCCGTAGTTCTTCGTTACGTTTCGCTAGCCTAACCTTCGCCTTCATTTCCCTACACAGGCGGACATACGCTTCAGTATTCTCGTGGGAACGATTGGCCTTCGCCCTCCTATACGCTACTTTCCTATTTCGGATAGCCGAAGCGATGTCACAATTGAACCACTTAGGCTGCGTTGAAGCAGGGGTGACCGGTTTTGAGGGTATGGCAGCAGACTGCAGCACCATAAACTCGTCCCAGAATGCACTCCACACTCCCTCAACATCGCCGCCAAACTCTAACCCAATCTCTCCTACGCTATCCCTGAGGCTAACAAAGTTCGCCTGCCGGAGATCGCGCTTACTGCCTCTCGAGTTACTACGCTTCACCCGAGGGACGCACACACGGAACCTAATAAGACCGTGATCACTCCCGCCCAATGATTCGTCAACGGTGAGGCCAGTGACGAGGTTGTCTTCGGTCGTGAATACTAAGTCTAGAACGCTTTCGCCTCGTGTAGGCTCGTTGACCCACTGAGTGAGGAAGTTCTCATCAGCAAAGTCAACTAGCCTCCTCCCTTCAGCATCGGCAGTCCTGTTTTCCCACTTTATGCCGCGACAGTTGAAGTCTCCTAAAACTACACACACCCTATCCCCTAGCAGGCTACTGAGTTCGGTGTACAGGGCTGTATCCTCTTCGAGGAGGAGATGCGGAGGTCTGTACACCAAGATTAACCTGTAGTTCGTCCCTCCCACGTTCAGATCGACGCCATGCAGCTCCCGTTCCGACCGGAACTGGCAGTCAACCGGACTCAACGTGTCTCTGACGTATATTAGTACCCCAAACCCCTCCCCACGGGTGCGGTCTTTGCGAAACATTCTATACCCCGGAATTTCGAACTCCCCAACGTAGTCCCTACGATCAGTATGAATCCAGGACTCGGTGATAGCAATGATATCCTGGTATTCTGATGCTAAGAGCGCCCGTAGCTCGCCAAACTTGTTCCTGATTGACCTAGCATTAAAAAGCATTGCACGGAGGGAGCCTCCCCTATTCTGACCGCCCCCTAGCACGACCCGTTTCCCGAACAGCCAGGGCTGTCGGGAGTTGAAGAGCCCCTCACTAACGAGGGGACAATCTCCGCAGGAGCCTGAGCCCCCTCCAACGTGGAAGGAGAGTCACTACCTGCTGTTGGAGGGGGACTAACTACTGGGGGAGGGGGACTACCTGCTGTTGGAGGGGGACTAACTGCTGGGGGAGGGGGACTAACTGCTGGGGGAGGGGGACTAACTGCTGGGGGAGGGGGACTAACTGCTGGTGGAGTAGGTTTAACTGTTTGGGGAGCAGGAGAGAGAGAGAGAGAGAGAGAGAGAGAGAGAGAGAGAGAGAGAGAGAGTTACAAGGGGTTCCAAGGAAAAGAAGTACCTTAAAATGCATTGCGGCCCATATCGAGGAGGTACCGATGGCAACGGGTGCTAGGGAAAAATTCTAGGCATTGTCACAGCTAGCTTCTCGAACAACCACCCCATAAGATAGTAACACACATCCTCAAATAGTGTGCAAGATTCGGACTAACCTTTCTTGAACTGATCCACAGAGGAACTGTTCACAACTTCTGAAGGTAGCCTGTTCCACGTGTCACACATCTTATAGGTAAAGTAATTCCCACACACACTAATGATAAACCGTTTCAAATCCAACTTCCAACAATTGTTGCGAGTTGAGTTATCATTTAAACTAAACATGCTTCTAAAATCGACATCGTCGAACCCGTGCAAGAGCTTGAAAACCTCGCAAAAATATTAATCGATGAAGACAATCTTCAACATGCATTTAAAACAGACTAGGAAATATCCACTTTTATTTAGCACTTCAAAGTTCAAATAACTGGAAAGGAATCAATGTATTCTAAAGTTGCATGTACATCTATGAAAAAAAATTCACCTAAACCCCTAAAACTTTTGATCAGTATATAATGATTGGGTTTTGTTCTTGGAATTGAATTACTGTCGCCAAAAAAGAATAAATATCAAACGGAAAACAATGTTGCCGATTTGTGATTTTTTTATGCCGAAAAAAATAATCAGAAAAAAAAATCATGTGTTTATATTTCATGTAATTTTTCTCGCCGAAAATTATGTTAAGAACTTAAAAAATAATTTTATTTCTTTTTCGTAGAAGTTATTCCCGCAAGTGTACAATATCAGAATAACATTCGCCTAGAAACCGAAAAATTCTAAAAAGCATAAAGAATTACTAATTAGTATTATTTGGTTTTTCTTTGTATATTTTATTCTTTTTGGTGACTAAAAAAATGCCCAAAACGAGACCCAGTCATTTCCTATTGCAGCCTCCGAATTTCCAGCGAAAGCAAATTCAGGGCGTGTAAGCGTCGATTGTAGCCCATATGCCTAACAAAAGGGAGTAACTTTTGTGGCCCTCGCCTGCACTCGCTCCAGCTTGTCAATATCTTTCTTGAGGGTGGCCGATCAGAACTGAACAGCGTATTCCAGGTGCGGCCGAACAAGGGAATTGTACAGAGAAAGCACAATCTTCTTG
Source organism: Bathynomus jamesi (assembly GCA_023014485.1). Classification (NCBI taxonomy): domain Eukaryota; kingdom Metazoa; phylum Arthropoda; class Malacostraca; order Isopoda; family Cirolanidae; genus Bathynomus; species Bathynomus jamesi. Next base: position 1,145,126 of record JAJOZX010000030.1, read on the forward strand.
TTCCGAAATCGAAATTGCCTCCTGATATAACCCAACAGCGTTTTGGACTTTATTTTCCACCTCTACGCACTGTTTGGTAAACTTAAGGTCGCTGCTAATTAGCACACCCAAGTCCTTTTCCAAATCAGTGGCCTCGATATTACTCCCTAACATGGAGTAGTCCGACTTGGGATTGGCGTAGCCAATGTGCATCACCTTGGATTTACCCAAGTTAAACGGCATTTGCTATTTTTCGGACCACTCTCCTCTCCTACATAGGTCCGCACGCAGTTGCTCGATCGTTTCGGGCGTCCGAACATTGGCCCCAAGCTTGGGGTCATCAGCGAATTTGGCCATCCTACTGACGATGCCAGCGTCGATATCATTTATGTAAATAATAAACAACAGTGGCCCCAAAACGGAACCCTGAAGAACCCCGCTAGTGACCGAAGCCCAACCCGAGGTACCCCCTTTATTTACAACCCTCTGCCTCCTATTCTTTAGCCAGTTTTCAATCCAGCTACCTCCTTCCCCATCGATACCAAGCGCGCCATTAGCCGGCGGTGAGGTACCTTATCAAAGGCTTTCTGAAACTCGAGATAAAGTATATCAATCGCCCTATTCTTATCGTACTCACTCCACATGACGTGGAAAAACTCGAGCAGGTTGGTGAGACATGACCTATGCCGCTTAAATCCATGTTGGGAGTCCCCAAGCAGCTTGTAGGAATTCAAATGGTGAACGATCCTATCCGCTATTATCCCCTCTAATAATTTACCTAACCGAAGTGAGACTAATGGGACGATAGTTCCCTGGACTTTCGTGATCCCCTTTCTTAGAGATAGGGGTCACGTTGGCTTCCCTCCAGTCACCAGGCACCTGACCCGTCTCCAACGATGTGTTGAAGACTGTAGCCAGGTGGAGAGTCACCTGTTCCAGCACTTCCCTCAAAACTCTGGGGAGGAACTGATCTGGCCCAGGAGCCTTAAACGCGTTCAGTTTGTCTATTCTATCGGCAACGTCTGTCGCAGTACACCGAACACTATCCAGGCCAGCACCGTCATGCCTGACGCTTGGCTCGGGGATGACGCGGGTGTCCTCTCTGGTGAACACTCCCGCAAAGCACTCATTCAGCACATTAGCGATGTACGCGTCGGAGGTCCGCAGCGCGCCGCTAGGGTCCTTTAACGGGTCCATCATTCTTCTGATTGGCTTTCTACTAAACTGAAGAATTCCTTAGGGTTCGCCTTGCAGAGGCTTGCCACCCTGAGTTCTTAGTTATGTTTGGCAACCCTAACCTTCACCTTGACTTCCCTGTACAGGTGGACATACGCCTTAGTGTTCTCGTGGGAACGACTGGCCCTCGCCCTCCTATACGCAGTTTTCCTATTTCGGATAGCCTAAGCGATATCCCGACTGAACCACTTAGGCTGCGTTGAAGCAGCGGTGACCGGTTTTGTGGGTATGACAGCAGACTGCAGCACCATAAACTGGTCCCGGAATACACTTCACACTCCCTCAACATCGCCGCCGACCTCTAACCCCATCTCACCTACACTATCCCGGAGGCCATCAAAGTCCCCCCGCCCTAGATCGAGCTTCCTGCCTCGCGAGTTACTACGGGAGGAGAGAGAGAGAGAGAGAGAGAGAGAGAGAGAGAGAGAGAGAGAGAGAGAGAGAGAGAGAGAGAGAGAGAGAGAGAGAGAAGCATTTTCTTTGCCTTTTTCTTGGTTGTTTGATCTTCTTAAAAGGTTTGTACCATGCTGTGGTATTGGATTTTGGGGCATTAATTTTTGAAGAGCGGTGTTCCAATTCTGATTGTTTTACTCATGCTGTTATGTGTTACTAAATGCGGCATGTTGAACACTGAGTATGATGAGGAAAGACTTCGATTTCAGAGGTTTGAACTGTTATCCGCATTTGATCGTGCGTAGTTTGAGTCTATGAATAAATGTAGTTCTTGAACTGCGTAACTACCCTTAAATAAACTGTAGCTTACGCAACCAGCGATGTTATATCTCACTATTGTTATTTACCACGAATGTGCATTGCGGTAGTTTTAGAATACATTATTGCGCTTATTGAGTATTAAAATAAATATTTTTGCTTATGAAATTTACAAATAAGATAATGATTAAGTTAATGTTTATTGATAACAATAAAATGGGAGTGAAAACATGAAACTTAATAAACGGATCAAAAATAATCTTGCAAATTATCAAACGCGTTTAAGACGCAGTAAAGTTATACAAATTTGTATAATCCTTTCACAGCTGGAATAATTTAAATACTTTATGTATCATATTTTAGTTTCGGTATTTCTTTTTCACAAGGTTATTTTTACAAATTATTATTCGAGAGTTTTCCGTGTTCTGGATCTCAGTTACGCGTTCCTGAGTTATCTCCTCATAAACTTCAAGAAAGTCAAAATTCCTTTTTATAATATGAACGCAGCGAAAGAGAAATGTGAACTACAGATTTTATTTCAAAACAAACTTTCAAAAACACTATTTTGAAAGTGATGAAAGATTTTCAATGATATAATAAATAAATAAATAAAATATATATATATATATATATATATATATATAATATTATATATATATATATATATATAATATATATATATATATATATGAGGTCTTCCGAAGCAAAAGTAGCACAAGCGCCATCCGGGCAAAAATGAGTTATACCCACTGAGAGGTTCTTCAGACCGTATACTATCATATGGTAATGAATGAATTGCAGAAACGCCGATGTTCGTATGGTCGAAAGTCCCGCGAAAAAATAATGCGTTATCTCTGTCCGAAGGTCGCATAACTTTCAACGCGTTTTCTGACGATTAAAGAAAATGGCGCTTGTGCTACTTTTGCTTCGGAAGGTCTTACATATATATATATATATATATATATATATATATATATATATATATATATATATATATATATATGATACACACAAACCGTGCATGGAACATGGAAGAAGGAACTCTTCTGGGAAAATTAACCTACCATAATCCGAATAAGTAATGGTAAATGACAAACTCTACAGTGCCCGCGAAAAGTATCCGATCACCCTTGAAATTTGTATTTTTTACATAAAAAACAATGTTTAAATGTATACTAACCTTATATTAGTATTTTGTCATCTGTCCTTTGGTTTGGATGACTTGTTCTAGACGTTTTGGCATGGATTTAATCAAGTTTTGACAAACTTCCACTGATATTTCCTTGCACCATACCTTTTTGATGGCCTCTTGTAATTTTTCGACTGAGCCAGTGTCGTGGCATTCAACCTTATTTTTTATTATTAGCCACAGATTTTCTATCGGATTGAGATCTGGACTATTACCAGGCCAATCCAAAATATCAAATTTATTGTCAGTAATCCATTTTGTCACTATTTTGGCCCTGTGACATGGTGCACCATCATGCATGTATGTTTTTGTCCTTTGGATTGCCATTGCCATTGGAAGTTTATCCTGTAGCATTGCTAAATACCGTGCACCATTCATAGTTGTGTTCTTCGGAAGAAAATATAAGTTTCCACGCCCATAGTAACCGAAACAACCCCAAACCATCACACTTGGAGGGTGTTTCATTGTCTTTAGGGTGTATTTAGGGTCCATCCTATTTGAGCCAATAGGCCGGCGAACCTTTTTTGGACAACTTCTGAATGTCAAAAATGTCGACTCATCGCTAAATAAAACCTTCTTCCAGTCATCAACAGTCCAATGAATGTATTTTTTACAAAATGCGACACGTTTTTTACGCATTTTTTCATTAATGAACGGTTTCTTAGCAGCATGGCGAGATGGTAATCCGAGTTCTTTTTGGAGCCGCTCCTGGATAGTTCGTTCAGAAACACCAGATAACAAATTATTCATATTAAATTTTATTTCTTTCGCAGTTATTGTTGGGTTTTTCAATACTAAACGTTTTATAAGTTTGTCTGTTCGCGAATTTGTTTTTCTCGGTCTGCCAGATCGTTTTTTAGGGACTGGCGTGGTTAGGCCACCATTGTTCTTAGCCCGTGAAACCCATAAATTAACGGTACTTTGGGATATGTTTAATTCCTTAGCTATCTGTCTCTGTGATTTCCCACATGCATGCAAAGCAACAATAGCACCTCGACAATCACTCTTAAGTTGTTTTTTAGCACACATTATATATAAATTTTATTTACACCACTTTCTGTAAAAAAAAAAAAAATATCAAGAAATTTACACAAACAGTGAAATCTGACAAATTTGAGACACAGCCACCCGCAACGAAGGCTACCAGAACACTAATTTGAGAATGCGTTGGATAGCTCTCATATCAGCGAGCAACCTCAAAGTTACCAGATGTCGCTAGAACAAATAGAAAGTGAATTACGTGTCTCTGAATATCAAGGGAAAATATTGTATTTTCTTGAGTGATCGGATACTTTTCGCGGGCACTGTATAGTTTTTTCTTTTTCATCATGTTAGCCCGACTTGGGCAAGGGTCGATCGCAAAGAGGCCCCAAAAATATAGCTTCCCTCACCAGCTATCTGCAAAGCAGATAGGATCCATCTTTGGGACAGGATCTAGGGTTTAAAACAGCCTAGCCCCACTGTATTTAGAACCTCAATATAAGCAAAAGACTCGTTGCATTCACGTCTGATTGAATACATCAAAGAAAAAGGGGTAACTATTTTATTTTTAGCTAAAAACCAAAACTTAAACCTCAAATGGCACAATTGAGCGCCCACTTTTCAAAGCATATAACATGTCTGTTTCATGATGGGATAGAACTTGTTCCATGCAAGGTCTGTGTGTATCATAAAAAACCTCAGGGGACCATTCTGAATTCTATCCCATATATTATATATATATATATATATATTATATATATATATATATACACACACACACACTTATTTATTTATTTTTTATTTATATTGTGTGTACGAGTATATCGTATTTAATTTAGTTAATTTTAGTTTATAATAATATTTTAAAGTTGTCACTAACTTAACTGATTATTTAACTTCTTTGTAAAGTTGATGACTGGGATATTTATTCAGTATGCAAATGATTCCCTTTTTATTTTTATGTGCACCAAAATTTCTTTACACATCATATAAGAACAATAAAAACGTCCTCTCTCCATCCAAAATGCAGATGCTTCTTTCTTTAAATAAAATTATTATTATTATTATTATTATTAAGTTTAAGAAGCTTCACTTTGCCCGTCGTAAAACTTAGTTTGCTCATAAACTTAACTTTATATAAGATGCTCTTAACTTTTTCGGTACTGCGTGTGCAGGCAGAACGTACGTCCCACAAACGGCGTTTCTTTTACGCCCATTGAAATGCGGGCGTGAAAATTAAGATCGTACGGCGTACGTAGTGAGTCTGTGGTGATCATTCGTACGTCGTAGTTAGGTCTTAAAGGGTTAATGGGCAAAACGTTTCCTGCCAAGCGTCAAAAAAGAAAGTGAAAGTTTGTATAATTATAATTTATTTAACGTATCAAAGTAAAGTCATCGCGACGATTGTGCAACGTTTACTTTGTGTCCCATTTGGCTCTCTTTCAACGAAGGTCCAGCAGCGAATCCTTTGAATTTGGGTATGAGGGAGCAAAGTTTAAAATTAGTGAGATTGTTTTATTCTGTCGCGGCAAGATGTAGAGTAAGTGTTTAAAAGAGGAGTGGAAAGGTTGAGGGAAAAAGGGAGAATGCAATTCGATGCAGGAAGAAAAGAGTTGCGGGAAGACAGTGAGGGGCGAGGTGAAACAAACTGAGGGAGATAAAAGGGACAATACAGAATGATAGGGAGAAACACTGAGGGGAAAACGCACACTGAAAGGAAGAAACACTTAGAGGAGAAGGGGGAAATATAGACGATAAAGGAGAGAGTATTAAAAAAATGGGAGAGAATCCAACTGAAAGGGCGAGTAAAACGAGAGGCGAATGAACGGGGTTCCAAATAATCTCTTCAAACCCATATGAATTTTAATGAAGGGAATAAGAAAATGCGAGAGATATATATAAAAGACAAGAGCAATTAAGGACAATAAGGAAAGAGGGGATTCAAGAGCATCATTTGATATTTTTCTTTATTGCGTAATTGGGTACATGAGATAAGTGTATGCATAGTGCGAATGAATACTGAAACTATTATCTTCATTATACTTTTTCCTGCTTTCCTAAAAATCTTTTACCACAACTACTTTCTGTCAGCGGTGGCTGGCGGAGGAGGGAGAGCCTTGCCTGCTCTATACTTTATTACTATTACTAATATTCCTGTGTGAAAGCGTCACACGTCAATAACACTGGTCTACAGCCAAAATGCTTCGGGAATAAAAGTAGTCAATTTTTACTAATCTTGGGTCACTGAATACGAAAATGATGCCTAAAATTGCCAATTGGCTATATTTATAAAGATTTCAGGCAACCCTGCACCTTACTAACTGGACTACACCTGTCGCGTAATATGTAGACGCCTGTGACACATCGACGCATTGACTCTAATGCGCATGCGCGTAGTTATATTTTTTTATCTTAATAAATTAATGTAAATATATACATATATATACACAATAAAATGTAATTTTAAATTTATCTATTACATTATGTATTTGTAAATTATTTATTAAGAAATAGATTGGATCATTTTAACATATTGCTTCCCATAATGCCTTTGATATTAATATAAATGGAATACTAACCTAACTTAACCTTACCTAATTTAAAATTATTAAAATGCAATGTAATTACATTAATTTATTAAAATAAAAAATATAACTACGGTACGCGCATGCGCAGTAGAGTCAAGGCGTCGATGTGTCACAGGCGTCTACATATTACGCCACAGCATCAGTTCATTCGCGGAAGTCATACAGTGCACCCTTGTCAAACTCTTTTTAGTGTTTGCTTTTGAAACTGAATTTTTTTTCAGCCTAATTTGAACAAAGATGCCTCGTAATTGCGTGAACAGTGTAGATAACTTCTGTTATGTTTGTGGAGAATTGACTTTTGCATCATAAAAGCGTGCTATAACCGCCGTGATTAGGAAAGCCTATCACCTTCATTTTGGCTATAAGATTGGAGATCAGGACAAGAGCTGGGCACCACACGTATGCTGCAATACTTGTGCAACGAACCTTCGCCAGTGGTTGAATCGGAAAAGGAAATCTATGCCTTTTGCAGTGCCGATGGTGTGGAGGGAACCAACAGATTGCTTGTAAAGACTATGATATAATTGCGATAAATGAATCGTGACTTAGCACTGAAACTCGTGACTTTGTAGGGGAGTATCAAATTAAAGGTTATAGACTTTTTGTTAAAAACAGAATAGGTAGGCGAGGAGGCGGTGTTATGTTGTATATCAAAGATAATATAGCGAACGTTATAGAAGTAAAGCACACAATTCCAGAACCGATAGATTCGACTATAGCAGAACTTAAATTGAACGAATTCAAACTTGTTGTTGCGGTTATATATAGGCCCCCTAATCAAACAGCTGATACGGACGAAGCATTATATCGTGAACTAAAGAGAACAATCGGTAGTGAGCAGGCTTTAGTTATGGGTGACTTTAATTGCGCTAACGTAAATTACGATACAATGCAGGGAGACGCGGAAGGTAATCGTTTAGTTAATTTTCTCGAGGATAGCTTTCTTATTCAAAAGGTTGGGGAACCTACGAGGTTGGACAGTATTTTAGATTTAGTAATAACTACAGATGATAGGCTAATTACTGATCTTCAAGTAATAGAACCGTTGAGCAATAGTGATCACAATATGGTAGAGTTTGTCCTCTCAGTAAGTCACTCGAAACCAGCTAACTCGACTAAAATTCCTAACTTCCAGCACGCAGACTTTAGTAAATTTCGAAATAAATTGTCACACGTCAATTGGGAAAACGTAATGGGGAACTCCAACGCAAAACTAATGTGGGAATCGTTCGAAACAGTATTTAGGACTATAAATGAGGAATGTGTACCGTACAAAATTAAGCGTGCGAAAGTAAACAACAAGCCCTTGTGGTTTACTTCTAGAGTACGAGACATTATAAAGAGTAGAGATAGGGCTTATAGGCTACATAAGTGCGATAAAGACAATTTGTGGTTACGAAACAACTACATATCTCTAAGGCGTGAAGCGAAAAGTGTAATAAAAAAGTCCAAGCGCGAATTTGAAACCTCCAAAGCTCGTGACGGTAAAAAAAACTCAAGCAATTCTTTCAATACGTCAATAATAGAAATCCAGTAAAAAGCGTCTTGGGGCCTTTGAAAAATGTAAACGGAGATCTAGTTTCTGAAAACAAGGAAATGGTTACCTTGCTAAACGAATTTTTTACGTCAGTTTTTACTATAGAAGATGTAACGAATATCCCTACGGTCATAGACATAATACCTTTTGATAATGGTAATATTTTGGATAATATAGTGGTTAGTGAAGGGGAGGTAATGCCCTATATTGATAAAATGAAAACGCGTAAATCACCGAGGCCTGATTCCATAGATCCCATACAACTAAAAGAATTAAAGGATAGCATTGTTGTGCCGCTAACAAAGATTTTTAATGCGTCTATTTCTGAGGGGTGCGTACCAGATAATTTCAAGTTAGCAAACGTAACACCTATCTTTAAGAAAGGCGATAAAGGTGCGGCGGGAAATTATAGGCCAATCAGTTTAACGTCTGTTGTAGGTAAGCTACTGGAATCAGTAATTAGGGATCTTATAGTCGAACACTTAGAATTGCATAAACTAGTTAGAAATATGCAGCACGGTTTTAGGCGAAACAAATCTTGCTTAACTAATCTTTTAGAATTTTTCCAAAGCGTGGTTGACGTTTACGATAGACATCGGGCGGTTGATGTAGTATATTTAGATTTTCAAAAAGCGTTTAACACTGTGCCGCACAAAAGACTCATTGAAAAAACTAAGGCTCATGGAATCAGGGGTGTAGTAATAAATTGGCTAGAAGAGTGGTTGCGAGGTAGGAAACAGAGGGTGGTCGTTGATGGAGCGGAGTCGTGTTGGGCTAATGTAGCGAGTGGCGTTCCTCAGGGTTCTGTATTGGGGCCCTTGCTTTTTCATATATATATTAACGATTTAGATGTCGGCCTAGTCAGTACAGTTTCAAAGTTTGCGGATGACACGAAGCTGGGTGGTAGGGCGATTAATGACGAAGATAGAGGTAAAATCCAGGAAGATCTGAATAAAATCGTTGATTGGTCAGTCACATGGCAAATGAGATTTAACGTCGATAAGTGCAATATTTTACATATAGCTTTGCGTAACGGTAATTTTGCGTATAGTATGTCAGGGAAAGAGTTAACAAGCGTAGAGCAGGAAAAAGATTTAGGAGTTATAGTCACTGGTGATTTAAAAGTAGCGAAACAAAGTACAGCAGCGGTCAATAAGGCGAACAAAGTGTTAGGTTTTATAGCTCGGAATTTTGAGTATAAATCGCGCGATATTATAGTTCCTCTTTATAAATCATTAGTTAGACCCCATTTGGAGTACGCGATCCAATTTTGGAATCCGCATATGCGCAAAGATATAGACAAAATCGAAAGAGTTCAAAGACGAGCAACTAAGATGATTCCGTCGCTTAGGTCAAAGTCGTACGAGGATAGGCTTAAGGAGTTAAAATTGACTACACTCGAGACCAGGAGGCTAAGGGGTGATCTAATCCAGGTTTTCAAAATTATGAATGGGTTCGATAACGTAGATAGAGAGAGCTTTTTCAAAATATCTCAATATAATAGGACTAGAAATAACGGGTGTAAGTTGACAAGTAGAAGGTTCGAGACAACAGTTGCCAAAAACTTTTTTACGCATAGAATAGTAAATAGCTGGAATAGTTTGCCGGTAGAAGTAATTAGTAGCACGTCTATAAACATGTTTAAAAATCGATTAGACGCATATGTTGATAGATTGGGTATAGTTTAAGGTAGTAAAATTAAGGCTTTGTGGGGATAGATCCCACAGCTCAAGACAAGTGTTGTGGGATATAGGGAGGCAGCATCTTGGGTTAGGGGATACTCTCTGTCCTTACACACCCCATTTAAAGAGATTCCTCTGCCGAGGCATTGAAAAACTCTGTGAGGTATTGAAAAACTCATGATCTTCACTTGCCCCAGAAACACCTTTAAATGGGAGACCCAAAATGGGTGCACACACATTTCTACATTACTGTACAGTCTTTACAGCCACACCTACACTTTTCCTCCTAAGTATATATATTGTAATGTATATGGTGGTAAATTTTGACTTGGTCCGCAATCGATATGGATCGTGACTTATTTTTCGTTGGATGGATACCGTAATGAAATTGACTGGATCCTTTGGATCTGATATATTTGCATGTCGGTTATAAATAGATATAGAGTGTAACATATTTTTGGATAGTAGTCTATTATGACTTGATCCTCTGGATCCAGAGATTCTATCTTTAGTTTTAAATCGATAATTAATTAGTTTTAAATTGATAATTATTTAGTTTGGTAAAAATTGGTCGTTGCCAATGTACAGGCAGTTTTTACATAAATTTCTTATGTTCTTGTGGTTCGGAACCCACGTAAAATTGTGGGTCCCCTCCGCCACCACGGAGGACATACACAATACACAATTACGAACACAGTTAGGTAGACCAGCCATGAGTGGATCCTAGGGTATTTGTTGGTCTAAAACATTATAACATAACATTATAACAGATCATGTCAGCAATTGTTACTTCTGCATGGTGCCTCCAGTCAAGAAAGGTATTTGCAAGAAGAAAAAGTGGATTTTACAATATCCGAATATACCCTCTGCTATACGCCCGGTACCTCACGGCGAAGGACTACTCGTTCCTGAGCCCCCACACTCATTCTCCCTGGAGTCAGAGGACGAGGAGAATGAATGAACCTGCGAAACTTGTGAGCCTTCAACTTCACAAGACCCTGAATTTGTTTATAACTTGACATCTTCTAAACCGCACAAGATGACCAGAATGAATTAAACGACCTTATCAGAGATTTAGAACTGCCAAAGAGTAAGGCAGAGCTGTTGGGCTCCAGATTGCAGCAGTGGAATCTCCTCGCTGAAAATGTTAGAGTGTGTAAGTTTCGTGACCGTCAAAAAGATTTTGTCCCATTCTTCATCATAGAAAGTGACCTTGTAGCTTGCAACGACATCGGTGGACTGATGGCAGCTCTCAACATTATTCACAATCCTGATGAGTGGAGACTGTTCATTGATTCATCAAAGTTGCGTTTAAAAGCTGTTTTGTTGCATGTTGGCAACGTATTGCCATCAATTCTAGTTGGTCATGCAGTCCACATGAAGGAAACATATGACAACATAAAGCAACTTTTGAACTGCATAAACTATGACAAACATCAGTGGCAGGTTTGTGGTGACTTGAAAGTTGTTGCTATCGTGCTTGGACTGCAGCCGGGCTACAATAAGTATTGCTGTTTTCTGTGTGAATGGTATAGTCGGGCTAGGACTTCTCATTACATCAAGAAAGATTGGCCACTCCGACACTCATTGGAACCTGGAACAAAAAATGTTCAGTATCCTCCACTTGTAGAATCGAGCAAGATTTTGATACCACCCTTACATATCAAACTGGGCGTCATGAAAAATTTTGTTAAGGCTATTGATAAAACGGGAACGGGGGCAGCTTTTAAGTTCCTCGGTGGTAAATTCCCAAAGCTCAGTGAAGCAAAAATCAAGGAGCTGTATTTGTTGGTCCACAGCGTGGAATGCTTTCCGGTTAGTAGCAACCAATTTTCTCGGAAATACCAAAGCTAATAATTACAGGGAGCTGGTGGAAAACCTGCTGTTGTCCTATCAAAAAATGGGCTGCAATATGTCTTTAAAGATACATTTCCTCCATTCGCACCTGGAATTTTTTCCGGCCAACTGCGGAGCAGTCAGCGATGAACATGGTGAACGTTTCCAATAGGATATCTCAGCGATGGAGAAACGCTACCAGTGGAAATGGAGTCCATCATTGTTAGCAGACTACTGCTGGACAATAACAAGAGATGTTCCAGAAGTTGAATACAAGAGACAAGCAAAGAAGCGACGGGTTGAATCAATATAAGTGACTGTATTATACAGGTATGTTACTAATATATGGTATACATATACGCAAAATGTGTAACTTAAATTTTCTTGGAAACTGTAGCCAATCGACTGTTTTTATGGTCATATTCGTTTTCAGCACCCAAAAATCCATAATAGGAAACACATTTTATCTCCGAAGCACAAATTTTTTCAAAATTTGTAGGCCAATGTAATTGTAAGCATGGTATAAATTTTCAGTATTCTTTATTTTCATTTGCTTTTTTCTAATTTTACTCTCACTTTCTTCGGCTAACTTAGAGTGGATATTACGATCTTTGTTAGCCTGTAACTCTGTAACCCTTAAAGAAATCTCATACGTAAAAATAGCAAACAGTTTTCGTTAAAAGAAAGAAAAATACGAAAAGATATTAAAATATATATATATATATATATACATACACTCACAAACACACACACATACACTGCCCACATATACATATATATATTATGCGCCTCGGTGGCGAAGTAGTTAGCATCGCTGACTACGAAGCCATCGGCCCATCGAGACCCGGTGACGGCAGACGGCGCGCAGCAAAACCCAGCTCTTCATCCTTCCGCACAATAAAACGAAAATTGGTTGGTAAATAAATTGGTACCCTGGGTAGACTAGTTTTAAGACGCTGGGCTGCTGATGTGGCGTGGTTCAGATTCCACGTTAAATTTAGGTCTGGGTGGAGTGACAAGCTTCACCTTCGTCAGAATGAACAATTCGGGCGGAAGTAAAACCAAGGTTAGTAGAATGCCCACAAAATGGACGCGTGAAACGCAATTGCAAATGTTGAAAGAGTGCGCCCCCCACCCCTTGTTGCAAAGCACCCCATAGTGCCAACCCACCCCCTTGTTGCAAGGCACCACATAGTTCAAATCCCCCTTTGTTGCAAGGCACCCCCACAATGAGGGGGGAATGTTGCAAGAGCAACAAAGGTTATGCAACTTGGAGACGGAGTTATCCCCTAAGAGAAAGAGAGAGGAGAAGGAGAGAGAGAAAGGAGGAGAGGTGTTCACCCGACAGCTGTCAGGCGCATATGAGGACTTTAGCCGAGCGGCCGTTGTTTTATAGGCCCCCCTATTCAGCCAGTTGGCATTATCAGCCAGTGCCTCCGGGCATCATCAGCCAGTTGGCTTAATCAGCTAGTGCCTCCGGGCATCATCAGCCAGGTGGCTTAGAAGGCTGAGTTGCCAGTTTGCGTTTATTTATTTAATTAAAGCATATATTAAGGCTTAATCAGCCAGTTGGCTTAGAAGGCTAAGTTGCCAGATTGCGCTGCTTATTTAATTAAAGCATATATTCTGTCTTATTCCGCCAGGTGGCTTAGAAGGCTTCTTAGAAGGCATAAATGACCTGTATATTACCTCCGAACGAATTAAAAGCGTACACACACTCACCGACTGTACGGTCATAAAGCCCCTATTATCACACACACACACACGAGACCCGGCGCGGCTGAGATAGCCAGGGTGATACACAACAACCCAACAACCACCTCCACCACCGCCTTACCAGCTCCTGATAGACCGACAAGGTCTCTAAATACGGCCCAAAGCACACACAAATGCACGCCCCGACTATATGTCCATAAAGCCCCTGTTATCACACAGACACAAACTGATGCATGCAAAATGCAAAGTCCCAATAGCAAAATATATACGAGCACAACCACCACACAAAAAACATCACCAACAATCGTATAGACTTTTAGGAGCCCGTCCCATCAAGAGCACATGGTGAAATGAGGGCTACGACTCTTAGGAGCTCACCCCATCAACAAGAGATGAGGGCGACGACTTTTTCGGGGCTCACCCCATTAACACCAACTGTCCGATATGAGGGCTACAACCAACCGTCCAAACGATTGGTGGTGAAACCAACAACCACCTCCACCACCGCCTTACTCACCAACAACAACAACCACCTCCACCGCCTTACTCACCATCAGCAGCCCACCAACCACCACCTAGACCGACAAGGTCTCCAAATACGACCGAATAAACAGAGGTACTAAACATAAACAAATACGTTTATGGGACCAAGTCCAAAAAAAAAAAGGCTACGCCAATACTTTTTCCTATAGTGCTTCTCGCGGTTTAACGAGGCCTATTTGACACTTGGTGGGGCGATCTTTTAAACCAAAATCGAATAAGATAAACTAAGTTTAATACAAATACAAATTTTCATCATAATACACAATTTTATCCTTAAACTATAACATAAAAAATATTAATATGATTTTAAAAACAAAATAGAAATTAAATTAGAGGTAACTAACTTATTAATTTTTCCTCTTTTATCCAATTATTTTGCTTCAATATAAATTTATCTTTAAGACACAATTTTAGCCTTAAACTATAACATAAAGAGCATTAATACGATTTTTAAAACAAAATAGATTCTGTCTCGGAGTAACTTATTCATTCATTTTTCCTCATTTACTTGCAGCAACACTCCGGCATTATTTTTTAATATAATTAAAACCAGCATTCACGATCATATTAAATCTTACTGTTCAAGATATCCTGAAAGGCAAAATTATTTTAAAAGGTATAGACCCCCGAAGTATCATAAGCTTTGATACAAAAACATTAATATAAATCGATTTTAAGTTTTAGCTGGCTTACCCCAATAAATATAGTTTTCTATGGATATTTATAAAGAAAATGGAATTTTTTTAAGGGTTTCTTATTTCCTCATCGAATTACTGTGTTGTGGAAAATTTGGGAGTACCGAAATGGAAGGTCCACCTAATCTTGGATAAGTCACATTGACATTCAAAAATAATAACAATAAAAGTAAATCAGGAGAACTTGCTGAGAAAAATTAAAAAGACACCAAACAAGAAACAAATATGGGATGAAAATAAAAAAGATCCCATAGCTAGAAATGGCAACATGTTTTTTTGGAAGAGAGAAAAAATCGCGATAAGAAGAAGGACGAAAGGGAGAAGCAGAAGCAGGAATAAAAAGTTCATCATTGGTGTCAAAAAATTTAATTTAAGATTTTATATCATTTCAAGGTAAGAAGTTCATACTACAGGACCTATTTTTCCATAACTAAAATGGTGGCCGTGTGGGGAAGGGTTATTTGCTGTGAAAACCTTAACCTTGACGTTTTCTCCTTTACAGTGCATATCAAATTTCCAGCCTGGATTTGTTTAATTAAACATTTTTATTTATTCCTGAAAATAACCGAAAACCTAATTTAACATTATTACTTAGCCTACCCCAGTTACGTCTAACTTAACTCAGTTAAATATAATCTCATACGAGTGAATTTTGCAGAAATTCACCCATTTTGTCGAAACGGAAAATCACCGAAATAAAAACCTAATTTAACATTATTACTTAGCCTCGCCCAGTTACATCTAACTTAACTCAGTTAAATATAACCTCATACGAGTAAATTTAACGTATCAAATATATATATATTAATAAAAAATTTTAATTGTTTATGTGAGTATTTATTTGATAAAATACAAAAATTATATCGCCGAATATTTTAAAACGTATAGACACCTCGAAGTTAATATAAATCGATTTGAAGTTTTAGCCGGCTTACCCCAATAAATATCGTTTTCTATGGATATTTATAAAACGGAATTTATGGCATAACCCATATAACTGCACTTTCTACAATTCACAATCATTAGTTATTCAATTAGGCCTACAAACTCATAAAAATGAACAAGAATTGTGTATGACATCATTTTTCAAAGAAAATTATCAGAAAGAAAAATATAGTACAGTCAATTTAGATCTGGATATACCCACAGAGAATAAAACAAAAAAAATAGAAGCAGTAGTCATTAAACAAGTTGGTCAACAAAAATTTAAAATACCAAATTTAAAACAAGTAATACAACAACTTAAAAATCAATATAAAATTGCAGATAGAAATTTAAATGATACAATAGATGATGTTCAAATGTTAATTGGAGCTGATTATATTCACTTAATTCAGAAGGGCATAGTCAAAAGAGGAGATGGGATAGCTCTAGATACTCAGTGGGGTATAGCTCCACTGGGACACATAGATAAATATAAAATAACAATGAAAAATAAAAATATATGACTAACAAACTCGCCCTATTATGACAAGGTCATACACAACTCAAATAATGACACAAATACTGAAATATTGAATAAATCATTAACAACTGAAGAATTAGATAAAGGTGTACAACAGCTCTGGCTATTAGAGTCAGTGGGGGTGCAAGATGATGATCATACAGACGAAAATCAATTAATGGTTGAACGTTTTGAAAATACCATCATGTATGAAAATGGCCATTATTCAATTGAACTACCTTGGAAGATCAATAGTCCAAAATTGAATGATAATCTAAAGGTAGCTAAAGGTCATCTCTATAATTTGATGAAAAGATTAAAAAATGAAAATAGAATTAAAATGTATGATGATGATGTTTCCACTAGACCAGCGCTGTCCAACTTGCGGCCCGCGGTCCGCATGCGGTCCGCGGAATGGACGTTTGCCAAATTTCATTTCTGAATTTTCTTCCCTATTTTGTCATTTCTAGTAGGGAGAACAACATTCAGCGGGTTCCTAAGTCGTATTAACCAACAGTGTATGATTATAGGCAACATCTTGGCCGCGCTTTATAGAAGTTGGACAGCACTGCACTAGACCACCATACTTTTTGTATCACCATCAAATTTAGGCATTTTACAGCTTACTCCTTTCTCTAAACCAGGGGTGTCCAACCTTTTTCTCATGAAGGGTCATATTTCAATTAACGACCAACACCGAGGGCCGGTGTGCAAATTTTAGATAAATTTTATTTTTAAATTAAATTTATTGAAATAAAATATGACGATAGATATTGAATTTTCAGTATCCACTAGCTGGGCCTGATACAAGTCTGTGGCGGTCCGTATGTTGGACAAGCTTGCTCTAAATCATTTAGCTATAAAATAAAAAGTATTGAAGCTAAACTATGGGGGATCTGAAATTATTCTCCGTCTTGTAACCATTTCTAGCTAATTCATAACCGACACCAATAGCTTTTAACTTTATTTAGCATCTTAGTACGTATGTGGACAATCAATAGATCACGTAATTAGTTAGTGTCTCAACTAATAAATAATGAAATTATTCTTTGGAGCCCTATAGCTATTTCTAACTAGACTTATTTCATTATACCTTTTTCCCATCCTATTCAGGCCGGTTAACGTGTTTCTTAGCTGTCTGTATTCAGATAAAGTCGCTAGGCTATTACTACTTTTATACTACATAATGTTCTCTTTTTATTTTTTCATCAGCTTAGATACTTTCCTGTACCAAAGCAAAGGTCTCCTTCAAGCATCTTGTTAATTACTGAAATATTTAAATTAACAGAGTAACCGTCAAATGACTTTTTTCCTTATACGTACCCATACAGAAAACGTTAACATGTTCAATGGAAAAGGAAACTAAAATATGTAACATCCCCAACATCGTTTGGTTTAATAATCATAACTTTACGTTTCGAGATTAACTCGGTTCATCATCAGAATCTGTAATTTTTAAAAACATACATTAGATGATCAGAAGGACTAAAGCAAATTTCATACAACATTTTACATCACATAAAACACTCCACTTACAATGATACAGAGCATTTTTTAACGTTATAACTGGAACGACATAGATGTCCCCCAGCCGAAATTTTTTGTCGCCTACTCAATCAAATTTCTCATTACTGGGCGACACATTAGTTTTTTTCCATATAAAATTGTGTATGATTCATAGCGTTTAGAACTTGAAGTTGGCAACTTGTGGAACTCGAAGTTTGCAACTCTGGTCTCAAAGAGTGCTTGGATTATAACGAGTGGACCAGAGTGAAAGAGAACTGCTCGTAAAGCAATGGTTATGCATCCTGAGAAGTCAGTCAGTAATACTCGTAGTTAGTGCGGGTATATATAAAAAAGTTTTAAAATAAAAAAGAACAGCAGCCTCTAATAGCAAACTAGCGATATCAAATGGCACAACTATAAGCCACTGTGGTAACAACTTCCATTCCAAGGGGCGACAAAATGCTAAGTACGACTTTGGGTATAATATTATATATATATCCCTTGTCGCCCTGTGAAATTGGCTCTAAAAATGCTCTGCAATGATATATGGCACAAATACATCAAACCTAACAACCTGCCACTCTCAAGACATCTAAGAATATACACTATTTTCAATCTACAAACTACTTCTCATTCGGGAAAGTACCCAAATTTTCTTAAAACTGGTTAGCTAAGGAGCTTCTATTATCGCAATGGCATTATTTTAAATTTCATTTGGAAAGCATGAACCCACTGGGGCTTATCGGGATTATCCAAGTCATGAGCTACATTTTATAATAATAAGAAAATCGTACAGATTTTCAATCACATGCACACTGCACAGTACAGTAGTTACCCGAACAACCAATATAAAAGCAACGAGAAAGGAAAGAACATGAACAACAGAAAGAAACAATTTCGAAATTTTTAATTTTCACACCAAAGGTATAAATTGGGGGTGCCATGCAACAAAGGGGTGTGGGGGAAATCCATCTTCGCGGCCAGGTCAACGGAAGAGATGATAATGACCTTAGAGGAGAAGACGCTGTAAATTGTGGAAAGACGTCCCAAAAATACAACAAATGGGGAAAGAGAAGCAGTTTCGAGAGACAAAAGAGGTCATTGTTGAGGACCCCCAACATACAGTGGACCGATACAGGTGAGATCATTGTGGAAGGAACAAAGGTACAGGGGGCAAATATCGTAGACATACCAATATTATCTTAAGGAAATGCTTAATTCTTAACGTAACTTAACCTAACCTAACTTACACTTCTTTAGGGTGAATTTCACACTTAAACACATGAAATGAATGAATGATGCAAACCCACAAGGAAAAAGAAGAAATGTTTCCAAGTCCTTCCGTGTAATCAGCAGTACACCTCGTCGAGGAATGGAGAAGGCGAGTGACGAAAATATATACATATGTACAACGGAACAGAGAAATAAAGAGATTAGCACGTGGTTAACAAGCATTGGTTAAAAGCGAAAGACATTTTAAGAAGATATTGTTAATTTATACACTCCATATTCTATTCCTACTACTACTAATGGGGAAAAACCTTGATTTAACTTTACTTGTTCTAATGCTAGCAGCAACAGAGAGGAGTTTTTCAGAAATTGCCGTCGCCAGGAAAACATCTAAGATGATGAAAAAATAAAAAGAGGACATTATGGAGTATAAAAGTAATAATAGCCTAGCGACTTTATCTGAATACAGACAGCTAAGAAACACGTTAACCGGCCTGAATAGGATGGGAAAAAGGTATAATGAAATAAGTCTACTTAGAAATAGCTATAGAGCTCCAAAGAATAATTTCATTATTTATTAACTGAGACACTAACTAATTACATGATCTATTGATTGTCCACATACGTACTAAGATGCTAAATAAAGTTAAAAGCTATTGGTGTCGGTTATGAATTAGCTAGAAATGGTTACAAGACGGAGCATAATTTCAGATCCCCATAGTTTAGCTTCAATACTTTTTACTTTATAGCTAAATGACTTAGAGCAAGCTTGTCCAACATACGGACCGCCAAAGACTTGTATCAGGCCCAGCTGGTGGATACTGAAAATTCAATATCTATTGTCATATTTTATTTCAATAAATTTAATTTAAAAATAAAATTTATCTAAAATTTGCACACCGCCCCTCGGTGTTGGTCGTTAATTGAAATATAGCCCTTCATGAGAAAAAGGTTGGACACCCCTGGTTTAGAGAAAGGAGTAAGCTGTAAAATGCCTAAATTTGATGGTGATGCAAAAAGTATGGTCTAGTGGAAACATCATCATCATACATTTTAATTCTATTGTCATTTTTTAATATTTTCATGAAATTATAGAGAGGACCTTTAGCTACCTTTAGATTAATTATCACTGGGGAACAAAAAAATAAATTTTTCTTGGTGCCTGAGATTTTAGACCTTATTCTGGATATTTTCATGCCACTGATTCAGAAAATATCATCCATTTTGTTCTAGCAGCTCTAGTTTTTGAGATATTGCATACGTCATTACCTACTTTATTACCCTTCTGGAACGGTATTATGAGTTGCTCGTAAATCTAAATGCATCTGTATAATTAAATTGTAGCTATGATTTTGCTGATGTTGCTGTTTTGCATGTGTATTGTACATGTACTAACGTGAATTCTTTCCTGTTACAAGTGTTGACATGGCTTCATCACGAAGAAAGTGTTTAAATCATCCAGATGTGTTTTGTTTTATCGGCGGAGAGTACACGTTCATTGAACAGAGAAAAACTATTACTGATTTTGTGAAAAAAAGCTTATTTTGCCTATTTCAAAGTACAACTAGGGGACGAAGATAAGCCATGGGCTCCTCATGTTGTGTGTAAAACGTGTACGGAGCATCTGCGGCAATGGACCAACGGAAAGAGGAGGTGCCTGAAATTTGGTATACCAATGGTATGGAGAGAACAGAGAAACCACAGTGATGACTGTTACTTTTGTTTGGTGAATATAAAGGGCATCAATGGACGTAACCGGAGTAAATGGACGTATCCTGACATAGACTCAGCTAGACGGCCTGTTTCACATTCAGATGAGATACCTGTCCCATCATTCAGCCATCTTCCAGAGCTCCCTCAAGAAGATGATGAATCTGTTACTGACAAAGAAAGCATATGTGGGCAAAATGACAGTGATTTCGAAGGACTGTCATCAGTTGCAGAAGGTTTTAGTCAACACGAATTAAACGACCTCATAAGGGACTTAAGTCTTTCGAAGAAATCGTCTGAATTGTTAGCTTCCAGGCTGGGAGAAAAAAATTTACTGCTGCCGGGAACCAAAATCACGTTATATCGGGACAGAGAAAAGGATTTACTGCCCTTCTTCTCAAAAGAGAACGATTTAGTTTTCTTCAACAATGTGCGCGGATTGCTGATGAAAATGGGCATATCGGAATACACACCAAGTGAATGGCGGTTATTCATAGATAGCTCCAAACGGAGCCTAAAATGTGTTCTTCTACACAACGGCAACAGGACAGTCGCCCTAGTCCTAGAAAAGATATCATACCGAGACCACCAATGGTTGATCTGTGTGGATCTGAAGATGGTGAATTTTCTCCTGGGCCAGCAGAGGGGTACACCAAGTACCCGTGCTTTATATGTCTCTGGGACAGTAGAGCTAAAGATGAACACTGGGTGAGAAGACAGTGGCCTCTGAGAGAAAACATGGTGGTTGGAGAAAAAAATATCATCAAAGAAGCTTTGGTTGACAGAGAAAGGATCATATTGCCACCACTGCACATCAAACTAGGTTTGATGAAACAATTTATAAAGGCTTTGAACAGAGATGGGACGTGTTTTGGCTACATATGTAGAAAATTTCCTGCGCTGAGCATGGAAAAGCTGAAGGCAGGTATTTTCGATGGACCGCAAATCCGGGAACTCATGAAAGACCCGCGTTTCCAAGATTCAATGGACAACATTGAGGCACGTGCGTGGTCATCGTTTAGTATGGTTGTGAAGAATTTCCTTGGGAACTATAAGGCCGATAACTACGGTGAACTAGTGGAGAATATGCTCTCTTCTTTTTGTAAACTTGGCTGTAAAATGAGCATCAAACTGCATTACCTCCACAGTCATTTGGATCGTTTCCCAGATAACCTCGGTGATCTAAGCGAGGAACAGGGTGAACGATTTCACCAAGAACTAAGGACCATGGAAGAACGGTACCGCGGACGATGGGATACTCACATGATGGCAGATTACTGCTGGAGCATCCAACGCGAATGTCCTGGCACATCTCATCGCAAGAAATCTCAGAAACGCGGTTTATGTGAGATGTCTCAATGAAAGAACTTTTTTTGCCGTTCGTGTCTGAAGCTTGTTTGAATTTAATAAATATTTTTCGCACCTTATGCTTGTTTGATGTTAATACACTATTTTTGCTGACATTCATCATACTTTTGTATTCAATTGACAACAACAGTGATTGCCAGTCAGCAATTATATAATATTATATACATTATATAGAAATATATATAGATATATATCATATCTTGATAAGCAGAGCTGATGGAGAAAAACTAATGTCATTTTTAGAATCAGCGACCTCAATATACCCAGAAACAGGTCTAACATCTAAGTCACCAAAAGTTGTGTTCCCCAGTGTTATTTAATTTTGGACTATTGATCTTCTAAGATAGTTCAATTGAATAATGGCCATTTTCATACCTGACGGTATTTTCAAAATTTTCAACCATTAATTGATTTTCGTCTGTAT